>CM067474.1:38017637-38033749 GCA_034552555.1 Semaprochilodus insignis | reverse complement strand
CTCTCTCTCTCTCTCTCTCTCTCTCTCTCTCTCTCTCTCTCTCTCTCTCCCTCTCTCCCTCTCTCCCTCTCCCTCGTCTCTGCATAACGCTCCCTTGTGGACTAGGTGGAGATGAGAGGCATGGTGGTTCTAAAATGTATTTTTAGAAGAGATTGCTGGATGTTACCCCATACCCTCTGAGAAATGTACCTGAACGACACGCACACATATACCGCACTCAGTCTCCCACGGAACAAGATTAGACACTAGGGAAGATAAAGCCACCTTTAGACCCAGATCCATCTGCCTTAAAGAGGCCGAAGTCATGTACCTCATTCTCCACAGCCTGTCTCTAATCTGCCAGGGCCTGTAGGCTTCACTGCTCTTACTTACCAACATTTCACAAGGCTCCAATTTTCCTTATACACTGTTAATGCCTCCTCACATAGCACAGGAGTACAATCTGTTTTGTTCCTATAATACACAGTGCCTTTGTAATATGCTTTGCTAATGCTTCTGTATGATACCTTAGTGCAGAACCACTAGGTCTGGATTACCCATAAGAAACAGTAGAAGACATTTATGCCTCCAGCAGCTTGTTGGCAGGTGTGCGGGAGCCATGCGGATGGCTGTCCTGTTTAAGTGTTGATTTCTCTGGCCGGGCCTGCAATGGTTTTCAGGGCTTTATGGTCTAAAGGAATGCTCCATCTGTCTCCTGTATAGCCCCTCTTTAATGCCTTCAATGACTGGCCGTAATGCTGTATGCTTGAATCATTGCAGGGCCATCAAGAACGGGAAAGGACTTCACAGCAAGAAGGAGGTCCCCATTCACAGAGTGGCAGATATCTCAGGGGTATGTGTATGTGTTTCCTGGGCATTTGGTATATGGTGTCAATATGCACAAAATTTTAACCTTATAGAAATATTTTTATTAGCCTTGTAAAATTTAAAACTCTCTGATTTTAAAATTTTAAAACTCTCTGATTTTCCTAGAAGAGCCAACCACCCCCATTCTCCTTCCCCCCAGTTTTCTGTGTTTTTATGTATGTACGGTATAAATGTGTGCTGTCTATACAAGCCTCAGTTTTGTAATTGCTGCTATCTAACTCATGTCTCAATCTCTGTGATACTGGAGTCCTGTGACAGCAGATTCATGGTGGTTCTAGTTTCCATTTCCCTTCACATTAATTTGATGAAGGCCTCTCTAAATATAGCCTGCTCCATTAATAAAGTAATCTCAGTTGTAGTGCTTAAGTTGTTTACGTGTGCCAGGGGCCAGGGCCATGCTGGGTATGAATCTTGATTGGGCTGCTCACCAAATGAAGATTAAATTTTACTCAGGCCAATAAAGTTTGTTAGCTTAGTAATGAGAGAAGATATACTCCTCCCACAGCATGTAAAACATGAAAGTGACATTTAACAGCCCCTGACTTGGTTCTTACCCTTTCTGTCATTTCATCCTCTCTTTCCTCTCCCCTCTTTTCTCTCTCTCACTTCCCCTGTACTCCCTCTGTCTTAAATCTCAAGTTAATGGGATGCTGCTACAGTTTTTAATGAACTACATTACACTCTTCTGTGTAGTGCATCACCTGGATTTGTATAGGAGAGAGAGAGAGGAATTCAGAAGTAGGCACATCACTAGCCTTTTACACGAGTGATAGCTAGTGCGACAGGCTGTGTATTAAGGTATCCAGAGATCTCCAGGCTCTGGTTGTTTTTGGCCGTGTTTCGAACTGCAGTTCCGCTCACAGCAGGTTCTTATGATGAGCAATTTAATTAAACAAATCTAAAAATAGCTTCTGGTATATGATGTGCTATCCTTGGATTCCTCTCCTCTGTCAGCTTTCTCTGTCTCAGGGGGAAAAAATCCTGTGTGGGTCACAGCTATAGGATATTTCCAGCTGGAGTGGGAGGCTCTCTCTTTGGCCCAGGGTGACTCATAGAAAACAACTTAAGTTAAGCCTTCATACCCCAGTCTCCAAGCATCCACTTACCTGTCTGCAAAACCACTAGCTGTCAGACTCGCAAAAATGAGCAAGTGACCACTTTGTAGACATGCCCTTTGCACTCACTGGCTCAAAATGGCATTGCTAATATTCATGCGTGTTTCTTTTTTTACCTTCAACTGCTCTCTTCTCATCATTATTTAGTATATATCTCAAGCATGAATGCACCATAGCAGCTGTCCTTTAAGAAGTTTATTAGCAGTAAAGTTTAATTACAGTTATACATACATAGTATGGCTTCTCCAAATCCAAAACCCATCATGTGGCCTTTTATTTACTTTTGATTCACATCTGAATTTACGCTGTGTCCCATTCTATTTAATTTTCTGCCACTACAGTCATCAAAAGCTGTGTGATATTCCCTTAAAAGATTTACTACCATTAATAAACTACACACAATCTGGAACAAATAAATGGATTAAACATATAGAAGACAGGTCACACTCTTTCAGTATTGGACAAAAAAAAAAAAGTCAGGCTTACAGGAGGCCTAAGAGATGTCCTTGACATGTAGTGGACACTTCGTTAAGGGTTCTTCATTATTCCACTGACATTATTAGGCAGTAGTACAATGCAGCAGGCTAAACTGATTATATACCTTTTTGCATATTTGTGTGCAGGAGACCCAGAAAGCCAAGCAGTTCCTGCCATTCCTACAGAGAGCAGGACGTTCGGAAGCAGTGGTTGAGTACGTGTTCAGTGGCTCCAGACTCAAGCTGTATATGCCCAAAGAGACATGCCTCATCACCTTCTTGCTTGCTGGTAAGAGCCAAACACTTGATTTCTCTATGCTGAGCTGGTCACATGACCGTGGTATAGAAGCTGATCTTCAGGACAGGGTGACAGGAAAGGAAGGCATTTTTGTAGGCTGTGACCAGGGCTGTAAAATTGTTCTATAACCTTTTGTTTTCTCTTCCTGTTTTGTTTTAATTGCAGTCTTCTTTCACACAATCGTTACTGATGATTCTTAGGAACATCAACATCTACTCTGCAGCAAAATGAAAAAAAAGTCAAACTTAAATAAACATAAATGATAAGCATTCAATATACAGAATAATTTGTGAAAGACAGAATGTTCAAATACAGAATAATGCACAACAAAAGGCAAAGTAATGCTCCTGCAGTAGTGTGACAAGCTCCAAACAAACAAACAAACATACTAACATACTGTTCTGTGCTCAATTTTTCCCTGTGTTTATTTTTCCGCATGAATGTTTTGGTGCTCTGTGTGCTTGTATTGGCAGAGTGAACAAGATGGCTGAAAATTAACATAATGTGACCAGTGGCAAATTGATGAATGGATGCATTTCCATTTAACTGCCTGCACTGTTTTCACACAGTTAAAGATTTGTCAAAAAATCAAATTAGTACAGTTTTCCATTTACCCCAGATATAGTTGATCAGCCACGTTTTCACATGTTTTGTTCAAATGTTGTTTTTTAGTGTAGTAGTTGCTAACAAACATGGACTTAGTCAAAAGGTTTTTTAATGTAAATGCATCCCCAAAACTTTTCTCCACCCACTCAAAACAGATCCAGCTCTTTATTAAGGACTTATGGTTTAGAGGACAGTCTGACTTTAACCAAACACTGCAGTCATACAGGTATATAGATGCAAGATTATAGTAGTTCACTCTTGCGATTTTTAAACATAGGCAGTTATTCATACAAAGAAACTTGCCTCTGTCACCTCTTTACATTTGTGTGATGCTTGTACCAAATTTTGCCACAGTACCTCTGTTGTCCTAAGTGGCTTTGTGCAGTAACACACTGCCAACCTGTTTTAAGCAAGTTGAGAGAAGTTGAAAGAAGAAAACCAGACCATTTGCTTACCTTACATTTGATTTTTCACCAAACCTTTTCCTTTAGGAACATCTGTATTTCAGCTCATATAGTCTGATATGTCTAGCTCAGATGCAATCCATTCCTGTAAATAATGACTACAGGTCACTTGTTTCTATACAAGTTTGGCTTTAGGGCTTTTATATCTTTTTCAGTTCCTTTAACTCATTAGTGATGCAATAATCTTCGCAGTAATCTTTACAGTTAATTACTAGTAGTTAAGAAGCTTCAGGTCCTTTGATTCTAAGAAAGGTAGGTCTCCTGAAACAGGTCTCTTGGCCTTCACGCAGATGGTTTGCACTGTTTTGCCCCTGGCCATAGATTGCCTCTGTGGATAGTGAAGGACTCAGTCTGACTCGAGTTGAAAGGCTGGCTTGGAGGGCATGCCTTTCGGTGTTGTGTGTTTGTGTGTGCTTGTAAGAGGGAAATCAGAGTTTTGGCTGGAATTGACTTTCTGTGCTGTTTAGAAATGTAGTTATTGTGATATGTTCAGATACATCACAGAAGTGTGTCCAATGTATGTGTTGTATCTTGTAATGTATTTTGTAATAATTTGTAGCATCTGGCTTCATCTCATGCTGCCAGTTTCTATGGATTCTCTCATGAATTCTTCTGCTTATTTTTTTTTTTTTTCGTTTGTTTTTTAGCTTTAGCTTAAATTCTTAAGTCAGTGTACATTAGGGTTCATTAAAGCCAGCCTAGGCCTTTATTTTGTTTTCAAGCTGATGTTGAAATCATTGTAAGACCAGTCATAACAGGCTACAGGAGCATGGCCTCCATTCACTCTGTTATTGAAGAGTCATTATCTGCCTCTGTCCCCACCTAGAGTAATTATTTACCTCCGAAGCGAAGAGTGAGAAGGGAGGCCCGTCCGCTCCCAGTAGGAGGACATACATTCACCCCTGCTTCAGCCGTGCTTAATGGCGCATGCCTGCACTGTAGATATTTCAATTAATTTGGTAATTTGTTTCCAAGCGTCTTTCCTTGTTTTTCCATGCTCGTCCCGTCCTTTTGTAATTAGTTTTTCCATGAGGGATTTTTTTGACTTCAGCCCTGCTGTAACGAGGCACTTCGGTCGCTCACGTTTTTGTTTTTTTTTCTTTTTGCTTTTTTTCCCTTGTTTTCTCCTCGGGCGACAGCTCCCCTCAGGGTGTCTTTTTTTTTTTTTTCTTTTGCTTGTGTTTCTTCCATTGCTGGTCCCTGCTTTCCCCGCCCTGCATGATCGCTGAAATTGTTTTATTCCATCAGGCTTATTACCAGAGCCTATTAAAGGCATTTCAGCAGCAGGTGGCGGCAGGTCTGATGAAGCCATTTGCCACAGACCAGAGGCAGCATGCGAGTTCTGTAATACACTTGCATTAGGCTAAAATGAATGCTGATGGCAACAAACTGTCGCTGCTTGTTCTTAAGCCAAGATGATTATAACATATCTGTTTTTCTTTTCCTTTTTTCTTTGTGAACTTTTTAATAGGGCACTTGTTTGAGCTATTACCTTGAGGCATGTTTATTGAGCCACCGTGACCTTATCTTGACTGTATGTAGTTCTATTTAGTTTTTGCTCTGTTATTTGTTATGGTTATCCTTCATATGTTTTCTGTAGCCTGTTGACTATTTCCAACTGTCTAAGCTAATAGCTTCTCTTTGGCCAGCTTGTGGATGTGCCGACTTTTACCCTAAACATTTGTATATGATCTGTCCCTTACAACTTACTGCTTATACTCAAAGTTGAGTATAGTTGAGCTGTATTTGTTTCTGTACATGTGTGCAAGTCCTGTGAATGGTGAGGCATTATTTGGCCTTATAGTCGCTCTACATATATGTTTCATGTTAGAGCCTACTCCTAGCACACACAGCCAATTAATAGCACTCGTAGCCTCAAGTGGCAGAAAGGTCTGATAATGCCAAGACCCTGATGAGAGAGAGAGAGCGTGCAGTGCTTTCATTCACTCATGCTTTCATTACGCCTCTCAGACTCCTATTAATGTTGCCATGGAGGAGGCTTCCCACGGGCGCGCTGGCAAAGGTTTCTGCATTAAAACGCACAAGTCCCTCTCCATCCCCCAACCCTTTTTTATGCTCTCTTGCTCCTTTTCCATGTTTACATATCCATTTTCTTACATGACTTGTGGTATGCATATTTCATTCTGCCACAGGAACGCACTTCTCCTGCTCAATGAAATAAACATGCTCATATGCTGGAGCAGGTACCTTGGCTGCAGTTAACAAGAGATCAGAGCCATTTGATGCTGCTTACTGTACATAAATGTGTTGCTGTGGATAGTAAAAACTCATCACCCCCATAACCCTCAATGTTAGTTTTTTTGTTGTTGGTTTGTTGTTTTTCAGATGCGCGTTGGAGTTTTTATTTATTTATTTAATTTTTTTTAATAGGTCACTTTTGTTGACTTGTTTATGATAACTGATCATTTTAAATGCAAATTATGATTTACTACAAAATCTCATGAAGTCTCACTTTAATTTGCCCATTTTCACACTTGCCCCTTCTTTGCTTAGATGTTACTTTATTCTATTAAGGAAATGTGCTAAAATGGCACAGCCTTTATTCCACAGAAGCAGGACAGAGATGGAAAGAATCTGTTGGGAGTAAAGCGAGTGTGTAAAATTTTGTGTTGTTTATTTTTACATTAGCCTGCCATGTTGTTTTCTTCTCTTTTTTTTGAGGCTCTCTCTCTGTGTGCGTTTGCGTGTTTGCGTGTGCGTTTGCGTGCGTGTTTGCGTGTGTGTGTGTGTGTGTGTGTGTGTGTGTGTGTGTGTGTGTGTGTGTGTGTGTGTACTTTTGCCTGCTGCTGAGGCCAGCTGTGCCTTCGAGTGTCCTTAGCTACACCCCTCTACGTCCTCTACAACAGCAGTCAAAAACTTCCCTCGTTTGGAAAGAACCAACTCCCACCCCTCAGTTTTGGAGATACTCTTATTCTTTCTTCCGGCCGAGAGAGAGAGAGACATAGATGCTTCCAGTCCCAGCTAAAGGGAGGAGAGGAGAGGTAGCTGAGAAGCAGACATCAAAGTGTGCTGTGGGGCCAAGGGACTGAGGAAGTGATGGGGTAGGGGGTGTAGTGGTGGGGTGTAGGGGCTGCTCCCTCTGTTCGTTTCTGGGCCGTCTCTCATCCCGTTGCAAGTTTCAGAAGCTTCAGAATCTCTCTCATGCAGTGCTGTGAGCTCAGGTGCTGCAGAGAGAAGGCCAGTTTGACTTTGTGTTTTGTGTGTGTCTGTGTGTGTCTGTGTGTGTCTGTGTGTGTCTGTGTGTGTCTGTGTGTGTCTGTGTCTGTTCTTGGATTGAGGGCATAGGGCATCAGTATCTACAGTAGAAACTTTGGATGATTTTGCCAAGACAGTACTACTTGAGTTGGTTTAAGATACAAGACTACACGTTCACCTGCAATTAACCTTCCTCTGTTCTAACCTTCTCCCTTGTTAGTTAAAGATCTTACCTCACTCACCATGTGGCCAAACCGACACTGTAAAAAAATATCAAATCTCAGCAAACAAAGAGAACTTTAATATAAACAATAGATCTTTTTTTTTACCCTTTGGAGATGAAGTCTAGAATTGCCCATATATGATTACTTATCACTTTTATTAAAATAAGTATTCACTTGTGTGTGTGCATATCACATTTATACAAGCATGTTGAACATCTCATTTTGAAACCAAAGCATTAACTAGGAGTGTGCATTCTGACTACTCATTTCCTAAGCATGTGTAACAATGCATCCTTGGCAACACACTTGCATTAAGGCATTCAAACAAAATAGAATGTAGTGGCCACTTGTATCTTAAATACAAACAAAGCTGATGCACTTGATGGTCCTGTTAAAGCATAATGGAGTTTCACTGAATTGTTGGCGTGTATATTTTCTGTGATTTTGTGTGACCGTTTGAAGTATCAGAATACAGTGATTTCAGTATTCTGATACTGGTACCTGGAATGGTTAACAGAGTATGCAAGGACCTGCATATACTCTTAGCATTAATATAGAATCTGTGCTCCTTTGCAGCGATAACAGCCTTCACTCTTCTGGGAAGGCTTTACACTAGATTTTGGAACACGACTGGAGGGATTTGCTTTGCATTAGCGAGGTCAGGTACTGATGTTGGGCACTAAGATCTGACTCGCAGTTGCTGTTCCAATTCATCGCAAAGGTGTTAGATGGGGTTGACTCTAAACTTTGCAAACCGTTTCTTTATGGACTTCGCTTTGTGTCATCCTTGAACAGGAAATAACCTTCCCCAAACTGGTGGAAATGCACAGTTCTCTGTAACAGTGGTTCTCAGTCTGGTCCTCAAAGTCTCCCAGGTGGTCTGCATTTTTTGCTCCGACCTTGTAACACATAGGGATAGAGCAAAAATGTGAACTCTATTGAGTCCCTGAGGACGGATTTGAGAACCATTTTTTTTTTTTTGAATGCCACCGTATGATGCAGATTTGCTAGAGCTTTGGAACTACTCTCTACTCCATTATATCATATTCCTCTTTACTTTTGGCACTATACATTCGGGCAGGTAGTATTCACCTGGCATCTGGCAAGTAGGGCTGTCTCAGTAACTGTAATATCATGGTCATGTGATGACTACCGCAGTGTGGAGCTCGTTACTGCTTCCCCCCTGCCTCCTTTTGCTGGTGAAAGTTGATTCACCATCATTAATCACGTCTGGGATCAGTTTACTACTGTACTAACAGCTCTCTGTCAGTAAGCTGAAGAAGACTACATTATAACGTGGGGCTGAGATCTGTTTATCTGAAAGACTGACTGTGACGTTATCTACTGCGGCATTCAGTGGTCTCAGTGTTGCTTAAAATTAATGATAAAATGCTGAGCGTCGCTCTGTCACGCTCTGAAAAACTGAACGGCGCTCAGAGCACCGGTATCTTGCTGCTCCAGACTGAGTTTTAAGTGTTGTCGTTATACTTATCATTATGTCTGAAAGATGCACGATCCCCTGAGCCCTTCACTAACAATCAGTGTCTTTAGTTTGTTATATTAAACCATCACTGTGAGACTCTGTATTCGGCTTTTGATCCTGTTGTGCTGTTTTCTGTGAAGGAAAAGTAAGGATTAACCATTATTAACATGGAAACAAGCAAAACCACAAGTGTAATCTGTCGAGTCTGTATGCCTGTGTGACTTGTGTGCAAAGGCACCAGTGTTTGTACTTTCATTCAGAACACTATTTTGGACTGTTTGGATGTTGCTCTACTGAGAATGCAGTGGTGTTAAGGCTGAATACTAGGGTGGGGCCGCTAGCGATCTGGATACGTTGCTTTATCACTGCGTTGACAAAAAATGAATAGCAGCACAGCCCTACTGGCAAGCCATGAAACTAGAACATTCCCACTAAAATTGTTGATACCCATTTGGCATACTGTCTTTTGCCAAACTCTGTGATGGCCCTCTGATACATTTACTAAGCTACTGCAGTGAAGACAGGTTTGAGTTCTTTTATACTTTGTGTTCTGATTCAAACCGTTTTAGTGCCTTAAATCTTGTACTCTTCTCTCGTCTGTGCATGCTAAATGTTTCCTGCCATTCAGCAAGTGACATTCAGTAGATAAAGTGGGTGACATTTGTCACTGTGTGCTGCTATTGTTTTTAGGGGCTGTAGTTTGAACAAGGCTCTCGCTGCATTGCTGCGGCTTGTGGTGAATCACTATTCCTGGAAAAACAAAATCAGCGATGCCACATTAGCCGTGTGTGTGTGTGTGTGTGTGTGTGCCTTCAGAAAAGATGCTTTTCAAAAAGTGATGCAGTAGATTTTGTTCAATCAAGTCCCTCTCATGAGAATGAGTTCATTAGGGATTTCTCCTATTTCTATGCTCTGTTTTGATTAGCAGTAGCTCTTCAGCATATTTAGAAGGTTGTAAATTGTTAAGTGTGTGCTTGTCTGCGTGTTTGTGCATGCGTCATACTGGTATTCCAGAATCATAGAGCTACTTAGAGTCTCTTACTCTAATTATGCAAACTAATTCACTGTATAGATGTGAATCCAGTGTTAGAATTTGAAATGCCTTTAATGCAGTCCTGCCAGTGTTGGAGTTTTGAGCTCTGTTGTGTTCTGTGTTGGTGTAGGTGTGCTTCCCATTGTGCAGCAGAACAATGGAGTGTTGGCTCCATTGTGTAATTATGGCAAGACTTTAGCTTTAGCTGCTACCTGTACCAGTTGTGAAGGCCTAAGCCTTGGAGCTCTTCAACGCATTGTATGCCCTGCTGAGTGGTTTTGATTGTGGCACCATAGCGATTCTTGTTAAGAGTGGCCTTGAGTGGCTTGTCATGCACTTAGAAGGATAAGGCAAGTTGAGTCATATGTTCACACGTGTTTTTATTTATTTTATTTTTTCCTTTTCCCTTCCCTTCCCTTCATACCTTTGCAGTGTATTAAGAGAGGAAAGGATGAGCCCTGGGGATTGGGGAGCAGGAATGGGCCGTATATTTTATGTAACCCCCCGCCACCGAGGTAGGGGGGTTTTGCTTCTTACTTGCAACCCCTCTTTAACCCTTCATACTCGCACCCATGAGCAACTGAGTATAGACTCTTTCTCTCACTCACACACTCCTTTGCTCTGCCTTGTGAAGAGGCTGTTTAGATGTACAAGAGATAGTTGATGTTGCCTCTCAGCAGGAATATCCGCCTTGTCCTCTTTGAATGTAAAGTGACTTCGCATCTGAGTAAGGAAAGCATTCTGTGTGGGAGAGAGAAACTGTATTGCGCAGGCATCAGTTAGCTAATGCATACTGCACAGCTCAGAGATGTGCTGCAGGTGTGTTTTCAGTAGGAGCAAATGAAGTGTACGTGTTTGCTTGTGTGCCCGCTTATATGTATGTATTCAAAGCATATTCATACACTGCCATCCCAACCCCCCCTCCAGCTCTGTGTGAGGTTTGTGTATATTGCGTCAGGAAGAGTTTCCATCTCAGAGAGCGTTTGTTTTACCCTGGGTAAAACGTGTAGGCTAAGACTAGGCTCGGACTAGCACATCCCTAGGCAGGTAAACACAACATTTGTACAAAATACACAAGCGTTGGGAGAGAGTAGGGCACAACCCAACTCATTTTGGCTTTTGCCAGAGAATTTGTATTTAAGGGTGATATCCATCAATCTATGAACAATACTGCTCAAAGCAGAGTGAGTGGAAACATGAGAACCCATAGGCAGGGGTAGTTGGAGAAAGATATGTTCACAAACAAATCTGATAAATGTTTACTAGCACAATGAATCCAGTGCAGTTTTGTGTGTAAATGTATGAATCTGATTAACTATGGTTTAAAGCGTGTCACATGTAGGACATTGATTTTTGACCACAAGTGCAAGAGCTATGTTTTTTATGAATGGGTGCATTAAAACTTCTATTATTTAACTGTTCATTTATATGGCGGGGAAAGATCTCTGGTTCAGTCTCGAGGAATAGCTGTCTGATTGAGGTCCGTGTTTCCAGATGGCGTTGCTATGAGTATACAAGAACATGACTATTTGAGCCTGTTTAATTGCATGAAAAATACATGTTGCATTCTAACATGTCAGTTTGTGCCCACCTCTTCTCTAGACAGCAAACACAGAAACAAATGCCATTTAAAATACAGTGTAAAATATCATGATGATAAACATTGCTATGTAATCAAATGCCTAACGCGCAATAAATACTCAACGCCTTTGCCTTCTATCTCTGACTACAGTTGTGCACACACGCACACACCTCACATCATTTATAGTGCGTTTATTTCAGCCTCGGTGTGCAGACAGTCTGTGTGTCTGGGGTTGTGATGGTCTGTACTGCTGTGTGTTGTGTTTGGGTTTAGTTATTTTTAGTGTATGATTTTAGTGGAAGTTACTACCTCCCCTTCTGATTGCGATTGGCAGTACACACACACACCTGCGTTCTCTCTTTCTCTCTTTATCTCTCTCTCTCTTCCCCTTGTAAGACCCCCCCCCCCCCCCCCCCTCCCAATCATCACCACCTTCCTCTCTGCCTCCCTTACCCTAAATAAGGGAAATAAGTGCAAAGAATGAAGGAGAGAGAGAGGAGGATAGAGAGAGCACTTGCAGTGCAGAACGCCTCGCTGCAGCCCTAATATGAGTCACGGTGTCTGTCACATGCTGCAGCTTGTCGGAGATCAGGACATCGCTGCCATCTGCGCTCTTCTGTTATTCATCTATACATCCACATTCTGTACCACACTAACATCCACATGCTTCTGCTTCTTTATTTAAACTTGTAACATTTCTGTTACTTGTTGTTGAGGATGAGAAGCCCAGGTTCTGAGGGGCAACAGCACCAAGTAACTTCCTTTTGTTTTCTTGCTTCGGTACTTATGAAACAGTACTGTGTTTGGTTTGTTAGAAGATGGTGTAGACCAGCGTTTCTCAACCTTTTTTCAGTCGTGGCACCCTTTATAAGTATGCAAAATTTTAAGGCACCCCAGTTTACAATGTTCTAAAAACGTACTCTCTGCAACCATCTCCCGGCCAACATAACACAAAAAAGTGATTATTAAGACAGAGAGCACATAAACGTGACTTGCAGTCAGTGGGAAACCTGAGCTTGAGATGATGCACACAACCGCCCTATTCTGGCAGGAATGGATGAGAGGCAGACACGAAGCTCCTGGTCCACAGCCTTCAGTCGCTCCCTATACTTGTTCTTAATATACGTTAGGCTGGAAAAGCTCAGTTCGCACAAATATGTTGTTGAGAACGGTAGCAGAATTGCAACTGCACAACTTGAAACTACTCGATACTCTGTCTCCAAAGATATCCAAAACCTGTCCAAATCCATGTCTTGAACTTTTATTTTTAGTGTCCGATCTTCCCTGATCTCTGCCAGTTGCTCCTGTGCCAGCAGTGGCAAGTCTTTTGAGCTTTCTGCTGCACTTGAACTCCATGGGTCTCGGACCCAGTCAAACTGTTCAAAAGACTCAGACGAAAAATACTCTGTAAATCTCTCATCAAGTATTTTCAGATGCTGAGAGATAATATCAGAAAATGTGGCACTGTTTGAATGGCGATTGTACAAGGGAAACATCTCAAATCTGCCCTGTTTCACAAATGAGCACCAGAGTGTAAGCTTAGATCTGAAGCCACGTAATTTGTCCGACGAGGTAAGAAGATTTTCTTCTTTGCCTTGCATTCTAGTATTCAGTTCGTTTAGATGCCTAAAAATGTCGGCCAAGTACGCGAGTTTCGCGCACCATTGTGCATCTGTGATGAACTCCGCATTTGGAGAATTCTCTCCTATCAGGAACATTCGGAGCTCATCTTTCAGCTCATACAAACGGCCCAAAACCTTCCCTCGTGAAAGCCAGCGGACGGCCGTGTGGAGCAACAAGCTATGGTGCTCTGCTCCCATTTCCTCGCATAGAATCGAAAATAGGCGAGTCTTTAACGGCCGTGCCTTGATGAAATTTACAATTTCCACCGCTCTGTCCAGTACATCTGAAAGTTCTTTCGGTAGCGTCTTTGCAACTAGCGCCTCCCTGTGAAGGAAGCAGTGAGTGCTTCGCACATTCGGGTTTTGAGTCTTGACTCTGCTGATGAAACCCTTTGTACTACCTGTCATTGCCGCGGCTCCATCTGTACAGAGACTGATACAGTTCTTCCAACTTAATCCTCCCTGTTCGAGATACTCAGTTGTTACACGATAAATCTCCTCTCCAGTTGTTTTGGTAGGCAATGGTTTGCAAAATAAAAAATGGTCACCATCTATGAATCGAACATTTGCCAAGAGCTGTGCATGGCCACTGACGTCCGTTGATTCGTCAACTTGTAAGGAAAATTTCCCACTAGATTTGATTTTTTCCAAAACTACGTCTTCAATGTCTGCAGACATGTCATTGATTCGCCTTCCAATTGTACAGTCCGACAATGGAACCTTTGCAATCTCTTTCGCTGCTTGTGAACCTAGCATTTTGTCCACAATAGCTGTACATGCCGGCAGTATGACCGTCTCGGCAATCGTGTGCGGCTTCTTAGCCTTAGCTACTATTTCGGCCACTAAATAGCTAGCCTCCAAGGCTTTCTCTGACACTTTTGCACACTTCATCATCACTTGCTCTTGTCGCCTATTCTGACTTTTCAAACGTGAAAAATACTCTGCATTCTTACTGGCTAGCGATGGGTGGTTTGTTGTCAGGTGTCTTTTGAGCTTGCTCAGAACCATTGCTTGGTTTGATAATTTCATGCCACATACCAGACACAAAGGTAGAGGGCAAAATGGATCCCCGGTGAAGATGAAACCATACGACAAGTAGCTGTCGTCGTATTGTCTTTTCTTTGCCTTGCTGCTGGCCTCTGTTACACCAACTGCCAAACTACCACTGGATGAAGAAGTTGGTGGCTCAGATTCAGAGTTATCTGATTCTCCAGCCTTTCTTTTCAAAAAACGTTCCATGCTAGCTTGTGGGCACTCGCAGTGCGTGGGAAAAAAAAAAAAAACAGTTTACACGAGGCTACTTGCGTAATCACGTGCTGACCTTGGTAAGGGTCATATGAGATAAATTTGAATGATTTTTAAAGCGTATAATAAGCTTCAATTTTTAAAACTATAGTTTTTTATTTCACATCAGAATATTTTGACAGCACCCCCGATGAAGACAGACGGCACCCCAGGGTGCCGCGGCACCCTGGTTGAGAAACGCTGGTGTAGACTAAAACATACAGTGGTTTGGCTCTTAATTTTTTCTTATTCTCATTATGGTCTTTAGCAGTATATTCACAAGTGTTTGCATGTTTTGTATGCAAGTATTTCTATATATACCACTTTAATTGATTTATATAGTTTTGCACAAATATGGAAAAACAAAAAGACTGGAAAATGTGTGTATGAAGTGTTGAGTGTAAGAGAGTTAAAGCAAACCCTGGTGCGTTTGTGTTTTGTTCACAACAAATGTGAACGCTGCTCTCTGAACTCTGGTTCTGCTTGAACAAGGAATTGAACCTGAGGTGGTAGTGTTATCCAATATCATATTAATTTCAGGGAGTTTGACCTGATAGTTACGGTGCAGTTTTTACAGCCAAATTGAGGTGTAATTGTAGAATTGAGCAGATATTATTGAGCACAATAGAATTTAGATTTTTTTCACCATGTACTTTAACTGTGATTTGTGGGCCTTTGCTTGATTTGAGGCCAATTTGTCTGCAGCAGAGCACCTTAATAAAACAGTATAAATCGTGAGTATATTAACTGCATCTCAGTTGAAAATAAATTCAAGATCAAGAGAAACATTCCATAAAGCTGTAATGATTTCCGTAAGTATTTTTAAATTACTGCACTCAGCCTGAGAGGGTCAGGGTCGTACACTCTTCATCTGAGACTAACACAGCACCTGCAGCACATTAGGAACTTTCTGTAGAGAATCATTGAAAGGAATGAAATGATCACATTTGCATATGAATGAATATTTAATTTCGGGTTGCGTCATAAGAACCACCAGTCGCAGGATTGGTTCAATTTTCTCGTACATCTCAATCTCCCTTACTTGGTGCAAAAAGAGAGGACAAATGTCTTTTCCACTTTTTTCTTAAGCCCTTCTGCTGCATTTGCTACCTCCCACCCTTTGTTTGTCATTCTAAATTCATTCCTTAGCATTCCGTGATGTGTCTATTACGGTTGCCCGTTATCTCCTGCACACTTTGTGTTTCTATCTTCACATAGCCATGTGTTACAGCGATAGCTTGTTCACACTACATGGCCTTTCAGTGAAGTGTGAGGTTGCAGGATCGTGATGCTTTTTGGTTTGCCTTCAGCTGCCTGATGAAACTGATTCCCAAGATCACCAGGTGTCCCCAAGATAAGATCATTCTCTCTAGCACAGGTGCGTGTGTGCGTGTTCACCCACCTTTCCTTTTTTTTTTTTTTTTTTCTTTTCTACACAGAGTGTGGAATGTGAACTGTAGGGGTGAGCTGTTTGCGGGGGTAAGGCGTTGCTTGAATTGGCGTGGGTGACATTTGTTTGATTCCTGTTCTTCTAATTGACTGAGCCAGGCTGAATGAGATGGCAAGTGTTCTGCTTGGCTTGACTCGGCTTGGCTTGCCCAGTGGAGAAGCTCTATTTTTCAGGGGCACTGAGTGAGCTGATGACTGTTTGAAGTCATTAAACCTCTGGGAAAAGGAATGCCTACTGAATGTGCAACCTTTCCCACACAGATGCCCAAGGAATGGACTTATCTTAAAAAGGAAGATATATATATATATATATATATATATATATATATATATATATATATATATATATATATATATATATATATACATATTTATATATATGTTTGTATATCT
>CM067474.1:37980403-37992811 GCA_034552555.1 Semaprochilodus insignis | reverse complement strand
GGGGGGGGTTTAGGGGGTGTAAGAGAAGAGAAGAATGAGAATTCCTCAGTCTTTTCAAACAGCCTTCTCTCTTTTTGTTCAAAAGAAAGAAAAGATGGACAACCCTCCCCCCTAGTCTGTTCCACTCACTTTTCCCGGTCGCTGTCCTCCTTCCGAAGGCTTGCTTCTCGTCCGCTTGATTTGCCCGTGCTGCAAGCAGTTAAAAAGGCTGTGTGACACACTGCAGTCGTTCTTGTTTTAACTAGCTCCGTCTCAGCAGATGCACCAACAGTGGCGACTGCAGCCAGCCTCCTGCACTCTTCCCGGTAATCCGTCAATTTCTTCTGAAAGGGAGGTCAGTGAGTGTCAGAGGGAAGATACTGGTGCCTTCAGGAGCCCAATAAAGCTTGTTCAGCGGAGAAAGCTCTCTCTTGCTTTCGAGCACGCTCTCTCGCTCCCTGGAATGAGAGAAAGAAAGCGAGAGAAGGGGAGAGAGAGAGAGCTTCTCCTCCCCTCCTGTGACGTAGTGTTGATCTGAAAAGTATCCATATAGCGCGGAGCTGGAGCCCCTGCAGTGTCCTAAGCTGAGAGCGGCTTCGGAGAGCTCAGCCCCTTAGCCCCACAGCCCCTGGCTCGAGCTGCCGGATGAGCGTTGGGAGGGAGAAGTGCGTCCCCACGGCAACAGTGTTCTCTCTCTTGCGTGCTCTTTATTCCCCCTTTTCTGTTCAACCCGGCTGGTCCTGCCTTAATCCTGCTTCCACTGCTGTGTACAGCCGCAGATCCCAATGATTTTTTCCAACACGTTTTGCTGTGCTGTAGAAAGCAAGGGCAGAGGTAGCTGGGGCATAGGCTCATGTGCTCACTCCTCCCTTTTGTCCTTCAGTAGAAACGTGAATGTACTGCTGACGCATCACGCTCCAAGCAGTGCATTGGTTTGATGCAGTGTTTTTGTGCATTAACTCATCCGCCCACTCTCTCACACATGCACACACGCGCTCTTTCTTGCGCGCTGTCTTTACTTGCTCATGCGCTCTCATACCCTTTCTCTCTCTATTGCGCTCTCTCTTGCGCTCTTTCTCTCTCTATTGCCCTCTTTCGCTCTCTCGCTTTCTCATTCTCTCTCTCTTTCGCACTCTCTCTCTCTTTCGCGCTCTCTCTCTCTTTCGCTCTCTCTCTCTTTCGCGCTCTCTCTCTTTCGCGCTCTCTCTCTCTCTCTCTCTCTATTTCTCTCTCTCTCTCTCTCTCTCTCTCTCTCGCGCTCTCTCTTGTGCTCTCTCGTGCTCTCTCGTGTTTTTTCTCTTGCGTGCTCTTCTCTCTCCCTCACTTGCTCATGCGCTCTTATGCCCCCATCTCTCTCTCTTGCTCTCTCTCACACATGCATGCTCACTCCAACATGCTCCGTCTCTCACTCTAGCTCCCCCTCTCTTTTTACTGGTCCATTCTGTTGCTTTCTTTGCACTGGCAATTTTTTTTTTAATTTATTTTTTTTTTGCTAATGTTTGTTCACTTACTCCTTTCTGTTCTTTTTCTCATTCTGTTTCTGGCCTCAGGGGGGTCAATGTAAATGATGTTGCTAACTGGTGTTGATTGGCTCTATAAAAGTTCCTGCCCTGGTGGCTCTCGGAGTGCATAACACTGTTTTGAGGCTGCGGATAGCCAAAGGATGGAGTGCTGCAGGAGGGGGCGGCTGGCTCTAATTTTACCGATAAACACAGTCCAAATGATGAATGAGTACAAACCATTGTCCTCACCTCCAACTGAAACATGCTAAACCGTTCTCTTTCTGTCTCCTCTGCCCCCCCCCCTCCCCACCTTTTTTTGGAACAGGCAGCAGGCAGAGGGTGATGTGATGGCTTTTAGTCACAAAGGGTTTGTAACACTCCACTGCTGGCTGAGTTGAGTGAGAAAGAGGGAGTGTGAGTGTGTTGGCCTGGTCAGAGCATGGTCCAAGAGGAGGCACAGTAGGGGTTGGACAGTGCTCTGTGTGGGTCATCACTCACTCCAGATGGATTAAGCTGCTCTTGGATGCAGCCGAGGGAGTTTCTTGGCTGCACAGAGCTAGGCAGGACTTGGGCTAGAGGATAGAACCTTGCTGTCTTACTCTCTTACTCTTGCTCGCTGTCTATTCTCTCACTTTCTTCTCATTTCCATCTCCTCACTTTCAGGATTAAAATATCACTCCTGTCATGCTATGGGAGTTCGGACGGTACTGAAACAGAGAGAACTTGGTAAATGTCTTGTTTTTTCTTTGTGAACTTTTTACATCCAGTGCGTAAGGGCTTCTGCCTGAAGTTCTGTAACTTGTTCTCTTACCTTGTGTACTTCTATGAAGGGACTCGGATAATGAGTTACTTGTGCTTGAGTTTTTGAGTTTGATATGGATGGAAGGTGCCCACACCACTGCTGACATTTGGTTTTGACACCAGCTACAACTTGGTGACTTCTAGCACTGAGCTCAGAGCTCAATTCAGAATCTCTGTTTTACTTAAATTAAATCCTGAACCAGTCCACACAAAGTCATAGTAGTAGTTAAGTGGCTTTAAATATGTGCCACAATACAGATGAAAATATATTTGATATATACAGAAAAAAAAAAGAATTGCACCCAAAAAGAAGTGTCAGATTGCCGTGCAGTTCGGAAGGAGAATACAAGTTACGAGGACCAATAAATGATGAATTTTTAAGACTGATATGGACAACATTTATTGAGCTACACATACAGAAGTAGTGTCTCTTGGTATGGCTTTGGGCCGCTAATGTAACATGCCAGACGTCTCAGTATGGAGTTGTAGAGGTTCCTAACGGTGTCCTGCGATAATCTGCATCTCATGCAGCTTGAATATTCTCACGCAGTTCCTGCAGGCTTTGTGGTAGAGGAGGAAGTGCCTCCACACACAGATTTGCTGGTCGTCTCCACCAAGAGAAAAGCAGGACTTCAGGCACACTTCATTTGCAACGGATGCTGCCAACACAACAATGTGTATAAAAGTATAATGTGTAAAAACGTTGATGTAGTAAAACTGGTCAAAATAGATTTATAAATCACTCTTTTCTGTGTTTTATGGAATTATACCTACTGTCCCAAATTTTTTGGAACTCAGGTTATAAACAAATGACAACTATCTGTTAATTCTAGTATGCTGATGCAATCTAACCTTACTGGACTAGGAACATCATAACTTATTTCATGTTGTGCATTTTATCTTAAAAACAGCCCATGATGAGGAGCTCATGCAAAACATCAGCTTAGTCAGTTCACAAAGTAATGGAAGTTTTATCACAAATTTGTGTAAGTGCAGTGTAAAATAAGCTTGAGCTTTATATTTATTATTTTATTATATCCTTTTTATTGTCACTTTCAGTGATGCTGTGTCGGGTGTTGCTTCTTGCTTGGTTTGTGGTAGCCTTTAGATGGCTGCAGTACTCTTTTTATTTTTCCCTATTTGGACTAAACCCACTCCAGACTTGTTCGTTTGTGTGTGTGTATATATGGCACATGTCACTAGGCAGAAGGTTGTAGGTGGCCATTGGCATTTCTCAGTTACTCTGTTGGCTCCACCACACTACAGCTGTACTGCTGATTCATGAGCAGCAGCATGACCCAGAATGCCTTGTTCATGCTGCGGGCATCCATCCTGCTCACAACTTTCTGGAAACGGTCTGAAGATGGAAGCAAACTAGCCTGCTAGCCTACCTCGCCCTGGGCGAGGAAGCATGTAGAGGAGGCCTGCTTGGAACTGGGCTTCCAAGCTGACCCACTTTGATACGAAAGGGCTCGTCTGTTATACCAGGGTGGGGGATGCCGCCCCAGGGTGTGCCACTAAATCTGGGCTGGGGCCAGCTGCATGTAGGTCAGCCTCCCATCCAGCTCCAGCCTACTGGAGAGCGCCAATACTGTCCAGTAAATGCACTCTGAGCTTTACTCTTGGGGCAGCGCAGTCTGGACGGTACACTTCAAGCTGATCCATAGCATTGAGCTCCATGTGCATTAGTCCCAGCGCCACAGCTCTTGACCCTGCCGAAAGAGCATTCCGTACTATGATGGAATAAATTAATTGAAGGAGAGAGTGAGAATTCCACAATTCCCTCATTCTCCTAATAAAATGTAATGTAATATACATAATATACATTCATAAATGTGACTTTTGTAATATGTACACCTCTTAAAAGAAGTCTTCTCAGTCTCATCAGGATCATGATCAGGTTTATGGAGACACTGGCACAAAGCATGTTAAGGTGGTAGTTTGGTATAGGGATTGTTTTTGTTCCAAGTGATATTGGTCACCTTTACAAACCTATAGGTTCAGCTCTGTTTCTAGGCTTATGTAGAGATATTACTTTTTTTTTTTTTTAACTAGTAATCTGAATGGTTACGTAATAAGCATGCACATCCTGTTTGGAGGTGCTTTAGGTTCAGACTGTACTGGTCCAAGGCTGAATCTCATAAATCCCTAAACCTGTTCTGACTATATGAAACATGGCATAGAACCTGATGCATTATTTCAGTTGAGGGGGAATTGTTCTGCTCTGTCACAATGCATTTGGCTAGTCACCACAGTCTTGTCTACTGCACAGTTCCACTGAAATAGCTGCACTTGTCTGGGTGCTCTGCATGTGTGAGATTTAAAGTGCAGACCAACAGAAAGCTTCTCATATGGTTTATTGTTGGCCTGATCATACAGCCAACAGACTCGTGTAACCTTTCTGTGAAATCGTCCACAGCAAGACAAATACGTTTTCATTCCGATGCAGTTTCTCTGGATGGTCAAATGGTCCTCATTTATAATAAAATGTAATATTAACTGTAATGCAAAAATAGTCATCAAATATACGGATCTTGTAAGTGCTACCATTTGGGTACATGTTGTGCTTATAAATTTGTGTCTGCTGTTTCCTCATTAATTGGTGCACCGACTCCCCACATAGACACACACATGTATCCTTGTTGCCAGTTTCAGACTCCTCCAACTCATTATTTTCTATCAGTTGTTGTCAGTCTTTGAGCTCTGTCATTTCAGCAAACACTTCTGACCTTGAGTGGGCCGAGGGAATGGACAATTCCATTCCATTTAATTTCAGTTTCCAGGAATTAATTCCATGGGAGATTACTGCAGCAGGCAGCACCATCCCACCCCCCCTTACGTGGGATTTACCTCTTATCATTATTCACATCGTATGCCCCCAACTACGATGGAGCAATAGGCACACCACGGGATTTAGTTTTAAAACTGCCTGCGGGCCTGTGCCTCTGGCCCACACTTTTATTTTTCTCTTTTTTGGCTTCCTGTTTTGTCCTTTTTATTTCTCAGTCGTGGGTCTTTATTCCTTTTTTTTTTTTTTTTTTTTTTTGTCGCAATCCAGTTTTTTTTGTGTGCCACTCACAGCACATTTGAAGTAGAAGTTAGTTTGTGAAACAGGTCTGATTTTAGTTAACAAACACCAGTCTGCTAATTACTTCAAAATACTACACTAATAATTTTTGTCGTCTTTTTCTGAAATATAAAATAAATGAATGTGAGTCGTTTGCAATCTCGCGATTGAAGGGCATCCAAAGGGCAGGCGCTAAAGATTCCGGGACGGACTAGTAGATTTCCATGCAGTATTATCGCAAAGAAATTAACAAACCCCAGAGGGCGAATTTGAACATGGTCAAAACTCTGCCAAGTTTTCTTTATTCAGACTGCTCCTTAGCTTCTGAAAACGTCCCTTGCTTTTCTAAGTACTGTGGACAAAGTACGATAACGGATCAGAATTGGATCAAGTTTAATAGTCACTACCATACTCCTTAAAAAAATGCATGGTTCTGTTCAGACTTCAAATCAGGATATTAACACCCACCCCCACCTTTTGCTGCCTCTCTCTTCTCTTGCTTGTCAGTGATGATCCAATGATGGCTTCAGTTTCTCTCCATCCTTCGCTACCTCCCTCTTCTGCTTTTGTCATCGCACTCAGGCCTCAGTGTGTGGTTAATGATATTTGCCCAGGCTGTTTGTGCTATGAGGGATTGGTGGGAGCTGAAGTGAGTCTGTGTCATGGCGCTGGGTGTCACAGCCCCTCCTCTGTGCCGGGACTTTCCTAATGGCCATCCTTTATCTGCTAATGACCTTCATTATGCCAGGCTCCGTTTTTCTTCTGGCCACAGGCCAGCTTATGAAGCTCCAGCCAGGTACCTTAAATTCAACTTAAACAGAGTCTCATTTCACTCATCACTAGTAGCCACTAAACAGAGCGGATTTTGAGGACCCTTGCAGTTTCTTTTGAAATGCTTTAGGCTAGGATTTGTGTTCCTGATTTGGCTCAGCATTAGCCTCAAAGGGCAAACTGTACCTGCAGTAAAAATGGCAAGCTTGTCAAACTGATGGACTCCTTCCTTTTAATGAGATAGTGGAGTGCTGGTGGGATTCTTTCGTATGCCAATACGAGTTCCTAATATGGAATACTCATTAGTTGATGAGTTGGAAAGTGAACTTTGTGTCCTTCTGTGACTCACCATAAGAAGAAAGTGATTTTTTTTTTTTTTTTTTTTTAATTAAATGTCTGTGCATCAGTAATACAGGCCAGACATGAAGTTTGCTGGTTAGTTCCATTTTGAACATGCAGCATTAGTAGAACCTCATTCATGAATTCTAGCTGGGCAATTATGGAGCATTCCATTATGCGCTTCCTTTAAAATTGTAATTCATATGAATACATGCATATCTGAACTAGTAACTGTATATGTCTGAAACTGTAGGTGTGAAACGTGCCATAGACCTCAGTTACAGTTGCTCTTGGCAGCAGTCACTGCTATAGCAAGTTATAGTCGAGTGACCCTTTGGCACCAATTTTACTGAACTACTGAACCCTCCTTTTCAGTTCAAACACCTTGGCAGTATGTAATGACACACTCTTTCATATTATTTTGAATGAAAATAGGGCAGTGAGGCACAGCAGCATAGTTAGCCAGTCACAATTACCATTTCGTAATGCAGCAGTCTTTTCATCACAAAGCTGTGGCAACAGGCAGCTGTGAAAAGGTGTCTAATGCACAGCAACAGGTAAATGAGATGTGCATTGACAAGAGTTTTATGTCTCCGCCAGCCTCTAGACAAACACAGTTTGACCCCAGTCGTTAAATTCAGACAGTCTCTCCGTTTAGTCAGTCAGTCCTTTAATCACTTTGTTACCAGTGATGAGTTCTGTTTTGTAGATGAGACTTTCAGTAGGTTTCATGTTTTTGACACAGCAATTGGGCTTTTCCATTCTAATCAGGGTTCCTTCAAATCCTTAAAGTCTTATAAAATCTTAAAATAGATGTTATGTAATTCTAAATTTGATGCCATAAAATGTCTTGTTAATTACTGTTAGAGATATCATATTTAGGGATGTCCATCTCTGGCGTATTTTACTGTTCTTGGCTAAAATGAGCATGATCCAGTACCAGTCTTTCATTTTCACTGTCTTTCAGGAGTCTAAATGACCATTACTGTCAAACTGGCAGCAGTGGGGACTGTTTTAAAAAGAAAGCTTACTGTGTCTAGGATTTGCAGTGGCTGTGCTTCTACAGTGTTTCCACTAGCTCGCTGTCATCTGTAGGCTATTTAAACTAAAAGCCTTACAACTGAGTTCATACAACGATGCACATATTCAAATTGCTTGATTGAGCTGAGCATATCTAATTATGTTACAACATAATGGTTAAAGACTGAGTCATCTTTTATATTAAACTGATCAAAAATAATTCAGTCACCACAAATATCCAGCTGACCTTGGTCCACTGGTTAAAACCGACTGCTGATTAGGACAGCAGAGTTGATAATCAAACAAACAATGGTGTAAGAATTGTGCTCACAATCTCAAAGCATATACAATAGATTTTTAATATATGCCATATTTGACTGTTTATTGCACTTGGCTCTTAAATCTACTAAAATGAATTCAATGTAAATAATTGCGCAGGAACCCTGTGCAGTATCATTCTTAAGGTTTTAAATTCTGGATCTACCATGGCTGTGAATGAGACGGCGGTTCATGTTTCATCACAAACAGAGATGGAACAGTATGAAAATTTAATATGATTATATATAGATAAATATAGATATATAGATAAATTCACAGACTTTGAACAGAATTGTTAATGTGCTGTTCAAAAAGTGCTGGTACCCTAAATTAAATAGTTTTGCAAAGTTTAAAGATTGAAAACCGCACAAAATGATCACTGTGCCTTTTTGTTGATATATACATTATAATAATAAATAATAATAATAATAATAATAACAGCCATTATGTTATGAGGCAGCCATGGGGTCATAGCTGAGAACTCATTTCGCGAAGAATACTGCAACAACAAAAGCACTAACTATAAACAATGATATGTCTGCTTCATGGCCTTGCACAGTGAAAGTATAACTCAGCCTTGAGGCGTTATAGTAACTGCTGTATCATTTAGAGTGGCATGGGACAATTTGAACCAAAAGCCTTACACCATTCTTCTTTGACACCAAGCAAACCCATGTTGCCTACTGCGTCTGGGGGAGACTTGCTAATTTTGGCTAACATGAGCTCTTCAAAGTAATGTAATAGAGAAAAAGTTTGTTAGAACTTAAATCAGTGATACTACCTGTCAGGAATTTTATCATGGTTTAACTTGAAACTGGTGACTGTTTGATAACAAATGTCAAACCTCGAGTGAAGCCTGTGTGAGATTATGCCTGCTATCTGCTGAGGTGAGGAGCTTTTGTTTTCATCTCCAAATACAACTCCCAACCACATGCCGCCAAGACTGCTACCAAGGTCATTTGGAGGTTATCTCCATCTACAAAGACTTCATGACCTTGCCGAGCTGTGTGCACTCCAAGCAATAAGAGAGAATAAGAAAAGACACAATGCATCCAGCTTAAACTTCCACATTGTGCCTCATAGAGGGGTTTAATATGTTCCAATGGCACCATTAAGCTGTTGAGTTGTAGGAAGATTGAGCGCTGTTAGATTTAAATGAACAATATGCTTACAGTCTATTCCAAGAAAGATGAGAGTGAGCAAGGGAGCATGTAGGGCTGGAGGCAGAGGCAGAGGTAATAGGGTCTGGTAATCTAATGCATGGAAAATTATATTCAGCCTGAAAAAGGCACATCAAGGTGAATTCTGCGGTGCTGGAAAATGTGGATCATCTGTGCAAGAGAAAGTGTGTGTGTGTGTGTGTGTGTGTGTGTGTGTGTGTGTTGTAGTTTTCATTCTCATGTGGTCATTTCGTTTGTGCATGGCCGTAGCTGATTTTCAAATATAGGAAATGACTGTTATTTTTGGCGGAGTATCCCCATTCCCGCTCCCTTCCTGTACCAGGCATGGAGGTCCAGCTTTCAGTCCAAGTGTGTCTAATCTGCACCGCTCCGGTAAAGCTTGCATTTTGTTCACACCTACTGCACAGGTCTTGTACTGCAGAGCTGAAATGTGAGGGAGGTTTGACAGTAGGGCAGGATGATGGTATGGGGTGAGTATGACGGAAAGCTCCAGGATAAATCCCTGTAAACTATGGGCTATGACCTTTTCTTAAATGTGTTTCTGTTGCAATACAGTGTGGGATTTCCCAGAGGTGACGGAGCGCGGTATGAATGGTGGGGTGAAAGGAGTGGTGGGGGGAACAGTGGGCAACACTTTCTAAATTGAAGTCAATAACACAGCCACCATCCAGCACAGTGGCTAGGGTTAAGCACCGCCCGAGAAGACCACTGATTGAGCTCTCAAAGCTGCCCCTGCCACAAGGGCAAAAAGAGGGAACGATTGATGACCCTGTAGGGGGCGTACGTAGAGAACAGGAACAAACATGAAAAAGAAAGGGCGGTGGGGGAGTGTACAACATGACTGAAGCGCTGAGACCCCTGTTCCCCAGCCTCTGTTCCCAGCCCTGTTTTCGGCATTTGAAATCCTGCTAATGCAAACAGATTTGTTACAGACCATATTCTCCGAATCCCTTTTCATATGTTAGTGTTTTTTTTTTTAAATCAGGCTTACGGGATTAAGAAGCCATGCGTGGGCTGCTCTTCACTAACCACTGGGGGGGGGATAAGGGGGAGAGGGTGAAAATGAAAGGCTAAGAAGGCAGTTTGGTGTGTTTTGCGTAATTCACCATAGGGTTTGTCAGCTGGGATCAGAAATTAAATTAGAATTTTTTTCTTCTTTGTTGTCAAATATATTTGAATTTTTAAAATGCATTATACATAAATGCAGTATTATCGTCTGCAGTAAATGGCCTATTAATTACAAATATATCCAGCATATATCCATACAACTATTAATCCATATCCAGATATCTAGCATCCCCAAAAGCTCACATGGTTGTGAATCAGTGTTTCTAAACCCACACTCCCAAAAAAAGGGGGAAAAAAGGATGTTAAATGGTTCTGTAAAAGCGACAAAGGTTCTATATAGACTATATAAAAACGACAGAGGTTCTATAAAGGTTCTATATAAACATTTGCATGCTTCAGTGGTCCTATGCATTGTGAAATTGTTCTTTAGATTGATGGAGAATACGCTGTATAATGTTCTGTATAGAACCTTTTTCAGAAATTGTTCTATGTAGCACCAAAAAGACTTGTACGGTTACAATGTCAGGCTTGTAACAGTTGAAGAACCCTTTTTGGTGGTGTTATTTTTGAAAAGGTTCTGTATATAACAGTACACAACAACATTCTCCATCAATCTGAGGAACCATTTAATCGTGCGCATGAGTGTTTATGGTTATGTGTAAACCATTGTCCTTACTAAAGAACCTGAGAGGAACCTTGAATACTTTTTTGAGAGAGTGTGGGAGACCTGAAATGGATCCAGGAAAAGCATGTAAAGAGGTTTATCTTTAACATTGATTTTTTCACACCAGTTGTTATAAGCGTCAAACAAAGTGGACACGGCAAGTCCAGCAAAAAACTTGGCTAACTAGAGCAAGAAGCTGCAGCTGTGTAGCAGTGTCTAAGAAAACAGTTATGCTATAAGCTCACTTTGCTAATGTATGAATATGATGTGATTATTAGCTTTCTGTGCTGCAGAGCATCCACACCTGAAGTGTTAACTTGTCAGAAAAAATGTCACCTGAGTCAGAGCGCTCACTTTGCTCGCCTAAGACTGTGTTGGTGCCTGTTATTATTTAGGTTAGATTATTTAGATTTTTTTTTAATGTATGTTTGGTAGCCATTATCTGTGTAAATGTCACATGACTCCTGGCCAGGATAATACTGGCTTCTGCTTTTAATTGAATTTAACAAATATTCAAGTTTCACTTTATTTTAACAGCTCTAGTTCAACCTGTATGACAGTGTGTCCTGGCTCCTGAATTTCAGATTATCATCATCATCATTATTATTATTATTACTATATTAAGGATAGTGGAGTTCTGACACTATTATTCATAGATTGAAATGGATGTGTTTTGTCTATGACAAGTGTCTTTGCTGACGCAAGTAAGATTGCAGGCTTTGCTTAGGTCTTTGCAATGTTTAGTAGTTCTGTCATTGTTTGTCCCTTCACTTGTTTACACCACTACTATGGTCTCTCTAAAGTGCTCTGTTTGTGTTTCTCCCAAAGAGTTTTATTGAGGATTGTCGATTCGTGTACTTAATGCATGCTTCTCCCTGTGCCATGTCACACATGTTGATACCGAAAAATGCAATGATGTGGTCTTTCATCATTGAGCAAGATGAAATATTGCTTGTCGATTTGCTAACATTGTAGTAGTGATATGGAAGTTGATGACTGTGCTGTTGCTATTGCCCAGAGAATCACAGCTAAAAGCCCACTAGATAGAAAAGGGTGACGTTATTAGCAATTTATACTTGAGAAGTAGCAAAACAAAAGCCATAATACTGTATTACCTCCTACTGCAGCCTTATTAACTAGAAAGTAAACAAGCTAGATTCTCATTTTCATTGCTCAGTAAACCGTTAGTGTAATAAACTGCCAAGGGGTCGACAGTAGACAGAAGCTGGTCGTAAGAGAGAGAGGTCAGCCAGCAGCTCAAAAGCTCAGAACACCCCTGAACAAGTTCAATTCAAGTCATTCAACTTCATGCCCTTTTTTGTTTTCTTCTGCATTTCCTTCTCTCACTCACTCTCTCACTAGGTTTGCTCTTTCTCTCATTCTCACAGAAATTCTCACAGAAATATTGCAGAGTTAAGTGTCACAGCAAGGTTGTTTGCTGTGAATTTAGGCCTTTTTGGTTAAGGGAAAAAGAGGGAAAGAGAAAGAGGGAGTAACTCTATTTCTGTTACCACAGTCTTCCTGCCTGCCTTTTTTGGGTGAGGGGTGCTTTTTTTTATTTGGCTAATGACATTGCTGTTTCCATGGTACTTTAGTTCCACTTCAGTGTTAATAATGATCCAATGAGAGGTTTAATTCTCATTTTCTCTCTCTCTCTCTCTCTCTCTCTCTCTCTCTCTCTCTCTCTCTCTCTCTCTC
>CM067474.1:37934330-37965427 GCA_034552555.1 Semaprochilodus insignis | reverse complement strand
CTCTCTCTCTCTCTCTCTCTCGCTCTCTCTCTCTCTCTCTCTCTCTCTCTCTCTCTCTCTCTCTCTCTCTCACTCTCTCTCTCTCACACCCTCTTTCTCTGTCTCTCCTTCAGCTGCAGCAGCACTGCTCCACACTATAATAAGACACAGTGACAGAATGTTGAATGTTGAGCTGCTACTTCAGCATGCTGCCCTGCCAGATAATGAGGAGTGTTTGACACGGGTTAGGGCCAAAAGAGGATGGGTATGCGTAAGTGAGAAAAGGTTGGAATGTAGTACTACAATGACCGCTGTGCCTGTGCGATGCTCCAGTGTGCTGGTGTATTATTGATGCAGCTCAGTGGGACTGTTTGTTCTCATTATACTAGGTCCAAACCAGCCCTATTAATCTGGAATCAGTGACGTTGTCAAGTGTTGAGCAAATTTCCTTTCCACTTTTTTCTAGCTCTATACAGCATATTGTTATTCAGAATAAGTGGCCTAAGACACAAAGTGGGTGCACATGTGCTTCCTCTTTTAACCCCTCGTTCTTGCCCTATCCCTGCCTTTCATTCTTTCTTTCTTAACTTTACAACCCCTCCACTGCCTTTCCCTCTGTTGATGTAAATGACATTTTTCCCCTACTGCTTTTAACACCATTGCAATTTCTCTGCTTGCTGAATGGGGACAAGAGACTTTGTATTCCATGATATCAGACCAGACTGATCCATTTGTCAGTCATGCTGATTGAAATGCATGCTTACTAAATGATTAGGAAAGCTCCTGTACAACTGTAAATGAGTATTAGAGCAGCAGTAAGCAGTGACCTAGAGAGAAATATACTAACCATGGGTATGACTTCAGTAAATTCACTGCTGTGATATTGCATACGTCATGTGCATGAAGTAGGTGCATCAGATCCCCAGGCCCCCTTTTTCTTTCATATTTATATTTCCTATACTTCTAGAATTCTATGTGATATTAGGGTTTCACTTTATTGTCCAGATTAAATTCATGTGATTGCAAATACAGTGGCTTATGAAAGGTATTTGGTGTTTTCTGAGAACTCCAATGTGCACCATTGAATGTGACCTTGTATTAAGATAAGCCTGAGAATTAAGTCTGTGTGCCCAGAAGGCCATATGTCACCATCACTCTAGTGCAAAATAGCTATTTTTTTTTCTTTTTTTTTTTTTCTTTTTCTTTCCCCATTTTGTCCTGTTCAGTCTCTCACTATCTCACTAAAACCATCTCTTGGACCCATATTTATCTCAGTAAGAACAGCTATAAGGCCTAGGGTTTCTTTAGCAAGTAAGGTTTTGTGTGCACTTTGTAAGAAAGAGCACTTGCTGTGTACAAACTCAACAGGAGGGCCGTCATTTCAGAGTGGAGCACATTAGCCTTCCATTAGCCAGCAGTGAAGAGGGAAGCGTGTTTGTTTGTCCCAATAATGTGAAGTTGGTTGTCATGCTTGTGTTTAATCAAAGTGGCGATTATGCCCTCATTAAAAAGCTTTTTACTTTCTCCACGTTCGCTGGCTCAGCCTCCCAAGTAATTCCCAGCAGATTTCCCAGGGGGCCGAAGGGCTGAACAGCCCCAGTCTTAATCGCTTGACTCCTGGAGTATCTTTTCACAACACCTGCCTATTCCCATGTCTGCCCTAAAATGTACTTACAGGTTTTTTTCCCCCTTTTTTTCCATGTATTTGTGTGCTATGTGAAAAAATGATATATAGATAACTGGGGGAGTGTAATCAGTTTGGGCCACCTTTTTGTGCATCTAATTTTTAATAAACAAGCTTTATTTGATTAGCTGTTGAGTCAGAACCTTTGCAGCCATTCACAGAATGATGCTAATGCACGTCATGGTCTTACATGTAAAACACCTTTTCTTTTTAATTACATTTTTTTGGTATAGTTTTTCACTATTATGAAATTCCAGTACTACATAGAGCAGTCGATTATTAAGCTCGGTCTTTCTGATTTACCTTTGCTAGGGCAGTATTCCATCTTCTAGACGTAAAGATGTTTTCTGCTTCAGTTGTGGAAGAAATAACGCAGACGGCTGCAACAGCTGTGTCTGTCTCTAAGCCCTGTATTTCTCATACTCATCTGTTAGTCTTGCTACCAGACGCCTTGGGTTCTGGAAGGATGCGTGGTGACTGGAAATCTTAATTTTGGATTTGAATAGAGTGGAATCTGAATTGGTGTGACAGGTCCCATCACTTTCTCAGCAGATAGTCCTGCCTATACCGCCACCCAAACTGTCAGGCCCAACAAACATCAGGAAGGGAACCGTGTTAGCTTTATCCAACACATACACCTGAGCTTGCTGGAAAGAAGGTCATTACTTTTGGTATTGGTTCCAGTGATCCTATTCAAAGAAGCTGTGAACTTTTTTTTTTTTTCTTTTTGCTGATCGTCTGCTGGTGTGACAAACAAACCCACATACTTTGATTTCCTAGTTTTTGTTGTGGGGGGGGAAAAAAACAAAGGTACCATAGCTAACATATATTCATATAACCTTACAGAGCTTTGGACCAGCTGCGTGTGCGCTTGTGAATTATTTAGCAAAGAGCATGAGTCCTGTTGTTGTTGTACAACTCTGGTCCTGTGTCCCCCTGCTCTGAACATGTTCAGTGTTTTCCAAGCTCTCAGCATACCTGATCCAACTAATCAGCTCATTAACAAGCCCTTCTTGAAGTAGTTCAGCATCAGAGCTGGGAACCTATGCACTAGAACCAGGGCTGATTGCACAGCAGAGACTAAGCAATATTATACTGCCTGGAATTGGAGGCTACTTGAGGCTGTGCTTTTCTTTCTCGGTACTCTATGCAAAAATATAAGCCTTTTATACTACTTTCTCATGTCCGATTGCTGGCCAATAAACACTCCCACCGCTCTGACATAAACGTGATATATCAGAGGTCTGTGTTCCCTGAGCGGTCACGATAATTGAGAGTGTCAGGCTAAGGTTAGTGTGTGCACACGTGCTTTAATTGAGAACGTCAGTCTAAAGTTAGCTTGCGACTGAAGCTTGTCCCAGTGTTTAATTGTGCGAGAAAGATGAGCAAACTGCTGACAGTCATCGTGTGTGTGTGTGTGTGTGTGTGTGTGTGTGTGTGTGTGTGTGTGTGTGTGTGTGTGTGTGTGTGTGTGTGTGTGTGTGTGTGTGTGTGTGTACCAAAGTGCACCAAACCGAAGGCTTCCCTTGCCAAAGGTGCAGAGCCCTGTGGGGGGTGATATAAGCTCACTCTCTTCCATAGATCTCTCTGTTTAAGTCCAGGCTCTCTTTTCTTCTCTTCTATCATGCTGTAATGGGATCTCATGACTAATCCCAGATACAATGCATTAACACTTTCTGTTTATTTCTCTCTGTCTCTCTCTCTCTCTCTCTCTCTCTCTCTCAGGTGGAGGTGGAGGTTGAGAATATGGATAAAGCAGGGAACTTCATAGGCTGGCTCCACATCGAGGGGGTGAATCTGTCTGTGGCCCTAGTAGAGAACTCTCTCTCTAAGGTCCACTTCACAGCCGAGCGCAGCGCCTACTGCAAAACCCTGCAGTCGGCCGAGGAGGTGGCCAGGCAGAGGAAAGACAAGGTGAGTGTGTATCCACACAGATGTGTACATACAGCCTCATCCAAGTCTGGAATTTTTTTGAGAGCAGACTTGCAAACAAATTGTCAGATAGGATCTAATTAGTATGAGTGCGCCAATCAGCATGGTCTTGTGTTTTGCAGCTCTGCTCCTCCTGGTTGCGGAGCAAAGGCCGTTCTTCATCATCTAAAATCTAACCCAGCTTGGGATGAGTGGTGGGGAGACCAACAAACCTGTTGTCATGTTGCATTAATTCAGGCCGAACACATGGGCACTCAAATGCCAGGAACAGTGGGTGCCAAACAAACGCAAGGCTTTGGAACTAGCATGCACCTCAGGGTGTGTGTGTGTGCGGTGAAACAGGGCTGTGGATTTGGCACTATCAGCCAGTTCTATTATTTTTCTCTACCGAACTTTGATTGATGAAGCTCTCTCTTGCCGCGATCCCAATCTCACTCTCAATTTTCATTATGGCTCGAACGGGTGAAGGAAAGCGATGAGCCTAGTGGTCAAATGCGGCTTTGCCAGCTGTTTCTCCTGTCCTCTATCCCTCACTCACATTACCCAGAGAGGGAGGAAAGGCCTCATGCTGATATCATTATGATCTACAGCTCTGCCCTCCTCTTTGAATTCATCTCCTGGGTGCATCTCTCTTTTTCCAAACAAAAACTCCTAGGCCAGAGTTTTAAACGGAGCTTAAGTCTTGGTCCAAATCCAAATTTATCCTGAGAATGTTCTGCCAAAGGGGCAAGCTGAACTTGACCACTGCAAATGGGAAGTGTTGGTCCACATTTCCAAAGTATAGCACCTGTTATATAACTTTAGCATCAACAGCAGTTTATGTCAAGTAGCCTAGCTACCTCCCTTATCAATAAACCAACCTAAACAAAATTACAGCTATCCAAAATTATTTGTCGTCAGTCAGTGCCTTTGAACATTTTTAATATGACAATACATGTATTATGGTTGTGGTCATATGATGCCTACCGTGGGGTTAAGTTTGTGACCATCATATTTCCTTTTCTTTTCTTTTTTTTTCTCCTCTTTTTGCTGGTGAAAATTGATTCACCCTCATTAATAATGCTTGACATGAGTTTACTACTTTACCCTGTTATTGAGCTGAAGAAGACTAGACTGTAATGTTAGCTGAGAAACATTAGCTAACCTTGAAGTGGTGTTGGTGTAATGTAGTGTAGTGGGGCACCAAACAACATGGATACATTGCTTTTACACCACGGTTAAAAACAATAGTATATCCACACTGTCACAGTTCTGTGACAAATAATTATTTTGGATGTAACTATATAGGAAGAATACAGTATATGAAAACTAATGCAGAGAGGAATACAGGTCACAATTGTGGCATGTGGACCTGTAACAAACCTGCTGAATATTGGAGAAATGATACCTGAACAAGACTTATTAATTTGCCTGTGTATGAAAATAATCTGTGCATCTACTCTCTGATTCTGCAGGCAGGCAGCTTAGTCATTCACACTTGTGTGCACTCACTCAGAGAGACACATGCAAACGCATACACGCATATAGATGCCCCTCACCCCGTCTCAATGCACCTCTCTAGACACAGTGTTTGGTGGCTTTTGAATGACGCCTCACATGCTGGTTGACCCTTTCACTTCCTGCTCCACCGTTCCCTCCGCGAGTGAGTTTGACGTGAGACAAGGCCAAGTGAATTAAAGGAGACAGGTTTGGCTTGGCCATTCGCCTCTCTCCCCCTTTGGCTGAATGGCTGTAGAGAGGGGACAGGTCAGCACGGCAGGCCATGTTGATGAGATAGAGTTTGAACTGCTGAGGCCTGAGTGGAACAGATCAGCAGGATGGCCTGCACTTTTCCAAGAACTGAGGCTCTCACTCTCCGGCCTGCCTTAATCTTAATGGATGTATCACTGATGGCTTGGGGTTAAATAACCCTTTAGTCGTAGGATAGGGAGGAAGTGGCAAAAGCTGAAACCTTGGCTGCTCTTTCATGCTGACCTTTCATTTTTATGCAGCCCAGGCAGTCGCGCCCTTGTTTATTTCTAGTGTTGCAAAGTGTTAGTTTCATTTTTATTGCTCCCCCAGTGCTGGACAGGGGGGCATTAGCGCCTTGCTGCGTCAGGTGTCCTGTGTGGAGAGATACAATAATGAAATGGACCCTAAGGACGCACAGTCCTCATTAAGCCATTCTTTCTGATTTTGGAATGGCATGCGAGGCTCTCGCCTTTGTTCTGTAAAGTGGAGTGGAGGAAAAGCACTTGCCTCAGCTGACCTTTCCTGAGGCACTGAGGCAAGCCATTAAGGAAAAGAGAGGAGTAAAATTGGAGAAATGATTATTTAAAACAAGTCAGGGAAAACACGCAGGTTTTTGGATCATTGCACCATGATTTTGGCTCAGTACATCATTTTAATTGTGGGAACGTTTTCCAAAAACACAATATTCTCTCATACCATACCTGTTTTAACCCTCTGTTTCAAACGCTCTGTTTGAGCTACTGTGTCCTTTTTACGCTCTGCCTCCTGATGAGCCCAGTGTGCTCTGATTGGTCAGCTCGCGTACTCTGTTCTGGCCAACCGCCAGAAAAAATTCTGCCTCACACCACTGTGGCTATTCTTACAATGGTATCGATTCTGCTGTATTATACTGTTCTTGGAGTCCAGTCCTGAAAGTCAGGTGGAACAAGTTGGTAGACCCAATCCAACCAGCTAGACTTGAGCAGAACTGAAGCAGTTTTTATTTTAAAACTCATGTGAGAGCCTACCAAGCTTGCCGGTAGAAGTGTGAAGAGGACTGTTACGAGATGATGTCACCTTGTAGAGAAAAGGGCTGGAATTCCAACAAGGCATTTCAAGCAGCTGAGAAAAGTGGTTTCTGTGGGAGAGAGTTTTTCCCTCTGGCATGTACTTTGGACTTTATAATGTCCGAAACGTCTCTTGACTGCTCCATGTGTTTGCTTAGCCTCCTTTAGCTTTAAAAATAAAATGCTTGGGTTTTTCACGTAAATATTGCTTAACAGAAAAGCGAGCCAGAAAACCTCATATATCGCACACTGTGACAGGAGGTGTTTGTTTCATTTATCTGTCTATGTGAGGGAGAATCTAATCAAATCAAATCCATGCAGACTGAAGCAGCTGTAGCCAGCTTCACACTTGCCTGTCCACTTTGATCAACTTCTCATTTTGAAAACAGTTTCTTTCAAGATTGAGAAGATGCCATTCATGCATTCCTCTCAACATCACGCAGACGCAGCGCAGAAACTTCCCAAAATGTAAAGAGCTGCTGCATAGACACGCAGTCACACTCTTGGTTGCTTGGCAACCGGGTTGCATTAGAGTGGATTTCAGTGGCCTAAAACGTTGTGCGAACGTCTGCTCCTCCAACAGCTTTAACGAACACGCTAATAATTACTGTAGACTAATTATGAAGAGATAAATGAGCAGAGCGAGCAGCTTTCCATCGATCAACAGCTTGTGTAATCTCTTTGATCTTTTAGGTAGAGAATAGTTTAGGTCTTGCAGCCTGTAGCTAATTTCAGGACTGGCATTTCGAAACTTCCAATTATAGTCCCCAACACAGTCATTACCACTCTGCTGGTTCATGCCCATTTCTTCAGCCTCATTCTGCCTTTTCCTCACTTTCTGCTTTGACCATATTTCTCTGCAGGAGTCTGCATGACCAGTAAGCTATGATGTAAATTTTGGCCTGAGGTTCTTAACTCATCTCTGTGTTTGGGCTGTATGCCACTCAGGGTCCCCCTGGGAATGGAGGCTTCATAACTAATAATCTTTACCTGCGCTGCCTGCATTTGCTTGTTTTCAGGACATAAAAGGAACAAGTATATTTGAGGTTCCCAGATACTCTTCACTTTTGTTACATGGTCTCCTAAATGGTTTTAATGTGTTAATGAGCATGCGGTCTTAAGAGAGATGCATCAAAAGCCCTTTTACTAATAAATGAACAAATCAATTAATTAATTTATTTATTTATCTATCTTTGACTTTGCAAAGAAGACCACTGTGCTCCATATCAGGACAAGTTGGTTGCAGTACAGCCTAAGCATTAGGTAAAGGAGGACACTGTTTGAGGCTGGCATCATCATTAATAGCAGTTTGAGTCAAAACGACAAGAATAGCAAAAGACACAGTATTTAAAGGTTGCTGCCTGCTGCTCACTGATTTTATTTATATGGGTATTGTGCCCATATTCCTAAATTTCTTTGATTAAAACACTATCATATCTCTCTACCTTTACTTATGATTATCCGCATTAAGCTTCTGTGTAAATTAAACTCTCCTCTTGTGCTTTCTCTGGATCCAAGACACTTTTCTGAGAAATCCACCTGCATTTGAGTGAGAAACTGATGCCTAGTGATGGTTGCTAAGCATGGGACGTTGAGTTGCTGTTATTTTGCAGACCCATCATACAAGGTTATATTAGACTATTCATTGAGCTCAGTCTTTATGTTTTATGATCTGAGCAAAGTGACTCTGCAGTTGCGAATGGACTGCAGTCCTAAGAGGCAGTTTCAAGCCTGTAAATTCTGGCAGTCTCTGAAGGTCCAGCTCTGTTCTGATGTGCGCCTGCCCAGGTTCCTGCAGGCATGATGTGGCTGTTTTCTGCATTTAAAGGAAGTTTGTCCTTGAGGACTGCTGATAGATGTATGATCCTGTTTCACCTGTTTTAAGTTCAGCCATTTTGGGGAAGGGTCTACAAGCTGCCTGTATCCAGTTCTTCATAAAGCCTGTGATGAGCAGCGTGCCTACAATGCCAGCTCAACAGTCACAAACGATGGGCTAAATACCCTGAGACATTTTCCTCACGGTTACTCAATGTTCCAGACTATCAAAAGATTATACTTCCTGCCTTTGAAAGCCTGAGTGATTCTAGCGCGTAATCACAGGCCCCTGCAGCGCTCTGAGGGCGTCTTACCGTTTGAAGAGCCGAGTCTTTTCCGCAGAGAGGCCCTTTCTTGCATAGGCTATTGCAGTGTCAGCCCTTTACACACCTGGCTAAACAAGAGAGCGCTAAAGATGAATTAAGGTAATTGGAGATTTAGGGAAAGCTAATAGGCCTGGATTTTCAAAACTAGCACTGCCAAGAGGTAGAAACTTCTGTCTATAGTTAATCAGCACCGAGTTTATATCATTTAGGTTATAGCATTACCCGAATGGTATTGCCCATTAATCTTGTCTGTCCCTCATCAATCTGTAATATCAGATCTGATTTAAATATGTTACGTTAGTGGTTGCTGATGGGATGAAAGGATTGACCTCTCAAATTGACTGTAATTTCTTTCCACTCTTTTCTTGTTGGACAATGTTTTTTTGATTAAAGGTCCCTCTTATGATCTGTTCTGATGATAATTAAATCCTGACAGCTAGATTGCCTAAGCATGGGAATATGTAATATGTTCTATTATCACCCATGATAATAGCACCTTCAATTAAGTCTGAAGCTTTTTATATAATGTATTTATTTTCCCTCTCAAAGATCAAGCCATGGCAGTAGCTGTCACCATGGCAATTGTGAAAGCGTGCAGCAAAAAGATTTCGGATCCTCTTCAGATTTATTTGAAGACTTGATGAAGATGTGTGAATGCCTGCTGGCCTGAAGTTTTAGGTGCTTGATTTGCAATTTGGTTTCCCATGGGAAAGTCCATTGTGTCTTTTGATCTTTACGTATGTTGCATTTTCACTATCTGTCCCGCTCTCTTTCTTGCGCTCTGTCTCACTCTCGCTCTTGTTCTACTTTGGGGGTGGTAGTAAATTGCATTAGAAGAGAATTGAGACTAATAGCGTAAGGGGCAGCAGGTGATTATATATATATATTACAATTCTGGTCATCACTCCTCACACCACTGTCATTGTTGCCTTCTAATTTAACAAATGGAGGACAGGCTGTGTCGGACAGGGAACGACACACTGAATCACAGGAAGAGTTATCCAATTAGACACGGCAGCTCTCCCCCCGAGGCTTCTGCCCAGCCCTACCTCACCACCACAGGAGCTGAGACACAGAGGAACACCAGAGTCCCTGCAGCAAAGATACCTTAAAGCCTGCAAGCTAATGCTTATGTGGCATTAAGCCTCAAAATATTTCGTTCCATAGAGAGATGCGAAAGGCCCACAAAAGGAACCCCCCTGTTACCACCTCCTCAAATCTCCAAAACTCCGCAGCAACTGACGCTCTGTTTTCATGAAAACTGAGTGTAATAACTCAGTTACTACTTCAATTTAGTAATAAGGTGTTTATTTCCCACCCAATTTTTTCCTATTCATACACACATTATTTGCATCCTAATGTGTGCACGGTCACAGAGCCGCTCCCACTCACAAACCTGAACGCTCCCACTACTATTCCCAGTCGACCTCACAACAAGAGTAGTCTCTCACAATTGTCTCTGTATTGCATTCAGTGCCACCTTGGTTTGATCCATCCATAATCCCCCTTGTCAGTAGGAGACCCAGAGTTAGCTTAGTGTATTAAGGTAATGTATGTCAAGAGTTAGTTACATAACTGCTTCCCCTCTTTGATTTCTAAGGCTTCCCTTGGTGCTTTTCACAAGTGATTTCTGAGCCCTATTAAAAAACATCTAGTGCAATCCTGTGGTAGCACTTTACTCTCTCTCAGAGCCTGCATGGTCTACCCCTGTTGAAAAACACAGATTGACGCATGTGCCGCCTTTCCCTCTCGCAAGTTTGTATGAATAATTGTAACTGTATGTCTTCCCTGACTGATGTAGCTATGGGTTTCAAATTGCACATGTCCGTGTGTTCAGGATAAACCAGAGAGCTTGCTCTCCACCCACTCGGCCTCAGCATTTTCAGAAGACCTCATCTGACTGTTCATCAGCTAAATATATTAGGACCAAATATAGTAAATAATGTTTTTTTTTTTTTTTTTTTTTAGGTACTCATAGCGTATGTAAGTTGTGATCCAGCTACCAGCTAAATTTGTGGCTGCTGAAGGACATCAGCAGGATATTCTGCAGAGCACTCCACAAAACATTTTGAACTCTAGTCTCCAGAGTGCAACAAAAGTTGGTAACAGAATAGTTATGCAGCGAGCAGTCCTTGGCTTCTTGGCCGGTGGGAAAGTGACTTCTGTGTTTTGGGGTTGACAAAAGCTCAGAAAGTGATTAATTCTCCTCGCACTTGGAGCCAGAGAGCCAATTAGCATCGTTAAGTGACACCCGGTGCATTCTGTGAACACACAACAGAACTGCGTATACATAACAATGACTCTGTCTCCACAAGGCCATATGCCTCCCACCCCATCCTCCACCCTCCGTTTCTAACATGGTTTTTGGGCTAATTCCAACATAAAGCTAATTGAATGTGGAGCTCCCTGGCTAGGTTCAGCCCATCTTGCATCTTCATTTCCTGCAGTGTGGACCTTCAGGTAATCTTCCGTAAGAAGTAGCATGGGCCTGTACATATAAGAGCGTCCTTGCGTCTGAATAGAAGATTCTATAGGAGATGTGTCTTTTTGTGTGATGGAAACCCTCTGGGGAGGTAGAGCACACTGTTGGTAATCATGTCCATACATACCACCAGTTATTTTGCCTGGAGTCTGAGAATGCAAAGGCTATGTGTTTGTGTCCGCCTATCTGATCTGTAGTAGAGTAAGTGCTTGGCTCGCTCTCTCTTCCTCTGTAGATCAGTGAAAAAAGATCATTCCTTTCATTATACAAAGGCTAAAAGCTGACAAGTGTTACTGCATGCAATGCATAGATTATGTAACGTGCATTACTGGTGAGGTGTAGTGGAGTATTTTATATTGAATACACGCACGCACACAAAACTCTTGCAAGCAAGTCAGCAGCTCTAAAGGCAGCCCACAAACTCCGCGGCTTCGCTCAGCCTGCCGTCAGCATGGGCGCACACACACAAGTGCAAAGATTAGCGCAGAAGTGGAAGTGATGCGTGTGTTATTTACACATTCTTCTCACAAATCCTTGGATGCAGTTTCAGCACTCTGTCAGCTTTTCCCTTAGCTCTTATACGCACACAGTTTTCCCTTTTGCTTTTATGGAAGGAAAACACATGCTCTTGTCCACACAGACCGAAACTTTGTATTTGTGCACTTTCACACATACAAAGTTATAGGTTGAGCTGCTTTGTCTTAATTTTTATAGAACTTTATGGGTGTAGCTAGAACTTTTGGACTATTGCCAAGGATTTGGTTAGTCGCACACTGCTAGAAATGAAATGCAATAGCACTACTGTATTAAAATGATGTGTTGCTTTTTATTTGTACGTTATTTCCACCTTTGTCAGTTATTTCAGCATTAAATAAAATATTTTGCCATTCCTACCATTATTGATGCAACTTGTATAGTAATTAACCTGCAAATCTATCACTATGAACAGGTTCCTTGTGCTCTATTGAGCACCGTTTAACATTTAAGCAGTTGTTAAATTTGTGGTTTATTACTGGGGTATTAATTTTACAGTGGGAGATCAGTTTTGTTTCTGCTCAGCTCCATCACATCCACTCAGTCTGGGTCTGTATTCCCCTATTTACATGAAGGCTTTTACAGTCTGTGTGATCTTAGCAAGCCTTAACAAGTGCTAAGATTTAAAAATGCTTTTATACCTTTTTTTCCAGCGCGTGACAACAGTACATAAAAATACTAGATTTGTTATTCATTGTAGATTTGGTGGTTTTAATTATGACGTTTTAGCATACTTTCAAGTGTTATGCAAATACAGTTTGACTGAAGGTGTCCTTGGATCATACCCCAATAGCCAATTGATGATCCCACACATAAGAAGCTGGCACTGAGAGAGGCCAGTTCTGGCTTGTGGTAGGTTAGGGTGTTTGTGTTTGTGTCCTTGACCGCTCTGCTGCCTTTCTGCAGTCATCTGTGACTTTCCTCCCAGCTCTTAGTGGAGTTCCTTGGGGGCGGATTTGCAGCCACCCTGGGTCCACTCGTGCAGAAAGTATCCACATGACTCTGTTTTACCAGCAAGAGTTCACACAAGATGACTGCCTGTGTGTGTGTGTGTGTGTGTGTGTGTGTGTGTGTGTGTGTGTGTGTGTGTGTGTGTGTNTGTGTGTGTGTGTGTGTGTGTGTGTGTGTGTGTGTGTGTGTGTGTGTTGTGGGGGCCTGTAATCAGATATGATGCTGTGAATTGCATTACTGCTGATTAACACATGCTTGAATACTCAGGCAGCAAAAGAAAACACAACTGATTGCTGTCTGCTTGCGGGACCCCTCTCTGTCTCTCTGTCTGTCTCTCTGTCTCTCTCTCTGTCTCTCTCTCTCTCTCTCTCTCTCTCTCTCTCTCTCTCTCTCTCTCTCATGCGGAGGGAGCTGTTGATGTGAGTGAGGGTGATAGAGTGTTGGGAATGCGGACGTTCGTCCCCTGTGCAGCACAGTGAGCAGCCATTTTTCTGCATGATTTGGTGGAAAGGGTTCCTCACTACTTTATGACTAGAGTTTTCATTTTAAGTGTCCTTCGTCAAAGTCCAACTGCAAAACTGCTTTTTTGTGTGACCCGTGAGCTCAAGTTGGATCGTAAGTGTGGTTGATTGGGCCAACCACAAAGTTAACTCCACCCCCTTACCCAATGAGAGAACTTTTTCATTTTTATACTGTGTATAATTTTATTTTTTGTGTAGTTTTCTAGGGCCTAGTAACACAATATTGTATAGTATGATACAGTTCTTTTTAAAGCTCTGTTGCTTTATTTGCATATTGTTTTGGCTCTCAACCACTGGCATGGCAGTTTGGTTCCCCAAGAGAAAAAAAAGTTTGGGCACCCCTGTTAGAGAGCGTTCTAAAATGTTTTGATTGAACGTGTCACGATGACGCAGATCCACGTCAATATTTTTTCATAATTGATATTAAATTTGTGCGCTATTTACTGGAGACCTGCCCAGGATTAGGATGGACTTCCAGTATGTTAGGTTTTTACGGCTCTATCCAGCAGAGTTGTATATAAGGCTTGGGAGGACTTGTCTTTTGCTCTTCCTGTTACATACACGCACGCTCGCACACACTCACTCCCACAACCTTGGCATTTCCCTCTAGCCTGCTGACATTTGCCTTTTTTCACAAGTACACACTCCCACACGGCTAAAACATTTAGGCCTTCATCCCTGCAGTCGCTTCAGGTGTCCTCTTTAATCGCCTGACTGTAATTAAAAAAAAAAAAAAAGAAAAAAGAATGAGCTTTCAGCACACGCACACACTGACATTTGTGGAGAGTCGGGCCTCTTGACTCGTCTGATGAGTTTTGCGGTGGGATGCCCAGGCTATTTGACTAATGAAATGCTAAATATTTGTTCTTGCACTCAGTATTACTATGCACTCAGAAGTTAAAGAGAGCTTAGGGGGCTTATTGTCTGTGTCCACAGCCATTTGCACTGTGGTACTCGTTATAAAACAGTTTTGTGGACCTCTTTTAAACTCACCAGAACTGAACTCAAACTCAGTTCCTTTAGAACTTCAAAACAGAAAACATTCTGTTCTCGTTGCATGACCCAGGATTCTGTTGACAGTAACAACCCACAGTCGAGCACACAGAGCGTTGTGGGTGTCTTCAGTACGTGATTATTGGCTGGTTTAAATAAATACTCCTCCATAGAGGGAATACTCATGAAAAAGCAAATGCAAGCAGCAAGCAAATGGCTAGCACAAGCTGTTTTGCTCGCACAAACCTTTGATTGTGTCTCCTTCTGCATGAGAAGAATTAGTTTTGTGTATGTGGTTTTCATTTTGATTCTGGATCCTAATCAGCTATGCCCCTAAAAGAGTGTGTTATGGTGGTGTCTGTGTTCTTGCAAGTTAATCCTAAAATATATTATAGAAGCCATTAGAGTATGAACTCTGAATCTTCTCAGCATTAGTGACAATAACACACTGCAGCATCTTTAAGTAGCAGCTAAAATTCAACAGTGGGATACAACAGTTTCGGTTGCTGTTCTTTCTGTTCGCCACTTTGTAGTGGGGACGCACTTTTGGCCGCACACGCGGGCAGGTTTAAGCCGGCAGATTCAGGTCTGAAGATTCAGCGGCTCATCAATTTTCTTTATTACCTGCTCTAGAAAAAAAAAGAAAAAGAAATAAAGAAAAAAGTCCTTGGTGCAGAGAGAAGCTATTCTTAGATCCTCAGCCAATTCCACTCCTAAATGCATTCACTCCCCTCTATCTCTCTCTCTCCCCTCTCTTGTGTGCGCTCTTTCTCTCTCACACTTTCTTTTACTGAGAACCCCTATTCACTCTCAGATGGCTGAAACACATTCTGCTTTGTTAGTAGAATGGCTGCTACACCGAACACCTTGTCACCGGGGTGTATATTAGACCTGGAGGATCTCAAATAAATGTTTGTTTTCAGGCTCAAAGACTTGAATGCCAGCACTGTTTGGGGTTTCCATGAAGTGGAGGAGGATATGTTTTTTTTTTTTGTTTCTTTTCTTTTATTAAATCTTCTCTAATTCTTTTGTGGCTTTGAGTTGAAGGCCTTTCCCTCGAGGCCCAGCGCTTACTTCTGTCATTGTGGCACACAAGTGTTTTGTGTGTTGTCTCTTTGACACTTCATCCCCTATAGAGTTGTAGCAGGCTGTTAAGTTAGAACCGCTGTGCATCAATCACAAGCACCTTTCCTCCACGCTCCCAAGCCATCAGTCTCCCGTGACGAAGACCCCTCCCGACCCCTGCAGCCCCATGGCTTTAACATCCGGCCGTTAATCAGCTCTGCTCTGTCTGCTGTGTAGCAGAGCACTTCCAATCCTTTGAGTGGTCACTACCAGAAGGTGCTGTTTCTGTAAAAGAAAAATAAGCAACCTCTTTGTCGTCTGCTGTCAGTGGATCTGGGATGCCAGCCTCCGGTCAGTCTGCAGCTAATTTCTTGACTAGATATCTATATCTATAAGTGCAGCTGAACTTGAAGGTCGAGTGTGATTCTGTTCAGTCTAACTCTATCTTAAACACAAAACCTACACCTACTTGTAAGCCTAATAGTGCTGATGTTCTACTGTGTGTAACCAATAAGGTTGTTAGCAATGTAAGTATCTGTGGGTCATCTATGTGGGGCCACCAAAATAAAGTGTGACCCATTTAACTGCACCTGATATAGTGAAGCACGTGTTGCTCTGGGATCAAATTTTAAGGGGTACAGAACCTAAATCTCTGAATGTATCTTGGGTAAGGGTTAAACATGGCCACACACAGCTACAGAAACCTCCTCTACGCTCACTGCTCCATCAGGAATCGATTGCAGGGGAATCACTTACATCAGGGATTCTAATTAAACTGACAGCTCCTCCCGCCAAGCGAGTCGAGTGAATCAGTGAGTCGGTTTGAGCTGTCAGCTTTGTCAATTGAATCAGAGTCAGATCAAGTTGGTGGCGTCCTGAGCCATGTGAATTAGACTCAAATGAAGGATGTGGGTTTTTCTTCACCGTGACACTTGCATGATTGTTAACCTGCCAGACTTTTCTGTAAACCAGTGCTTTAGACTGTACAGCCAGGAGTTGTGTAGGTATGGGTAGTGAGTAATAGAGGTCGTGCTCTCTATGTTTTTAATGTGGTTATGTGTTTCTGTGTTGATGGAAAAGGTGAGGCACTCTGTCCTGCAATGGGTCTAATTTTGATGAGTGAATAGGAGAGGTCATTCTGTCACCCAGTCATTCTCTTTCCTTTCTCACTCTGTTTGAATGTCTCTGTGGCGCTGTCTGTTTATCTGTCTCTGTGCGCCTCTCTCGCTGTTTTACTCTCTGTTCAGACACACTGGGTCTCTGTCTAGCCCGAAGGAGACACATAGTTACATAAATTTGCACTCTGTCTCAGGCTCCTGCAAGCCTCATTTTATCTTTTTCTTACATTCTCTCTCTCTCTCTCTCTCTCTCTCTCTCTCTCTCTCTCTCTCTCTCTCTCTCCCCTTTAGCTCCTGAAGGTTAAGGCATATGTTCCGGTGGAGGGCAGCGTTTGTAGGCTTTAGTCTGCTCAGAGATGGCTGTGACTGGAATAAGAATGTGCTCTGAGAGTCGAGGTCATTCTGTGTCCCAGTGTTTCAGACACCCCACTAAAGTGGCAGTCAAATTGCTTAGTATGAACCCCTTATAACAGCTAATGGTACTAAGAATGCCAGAGATACAGTAGAATTCCTCTGTAATTGCCATTAGCTGATTTAAGCTTTGATGATTTCATAGATTTGCCTGTATTAGTTCTTTATCAGTTAAACAAATCTATAAATGATGCAGTAGAAAGTCTGGGATTTTTACCCTTTCAGAGTTTTATTGTTTTTTGAGTTGTTCTGGTTATTCAGAAAGACANCTCTCTCTCTCTCTCTCTCTCTCTCTCTCTCTCTCTCTCTCTCTCTCGTTCCCCCAGTGTTTGGCTCTTATTTCTTCTTTTTTCTTATTTTGCTTTTGCCTCTATCTCTCTCTCACACATTCTTCTTTCTCGTCTCATCTCTCTGTATCTGTTTCTCTCTTTCTCCCCGCCCTGAAATAAGTATGTACTGCATCAGTCACATGTGTAAAGGCTTGCAGAACCACACGTGCCTATAAGGAGTGAGTTGTGGAAAAGCCACAGCGTTTGATCTGAGAAATGAAAAGGGCTTTACTTCCACAGATAAGCGTTACTGTGGTCATGGCAACCTGTTGGCAAAGAAGGAATTCTAGCGTTAATTAAAAAGTTGATTAATTGCATTTTTATAGCACAATTGTACATGTACTGTAATATGAATGATGCTTTGTGGCAGAGCAAGAAATTATGAAATCATTTGCGACACTGAAAGACACACAAACACAGTGAACAGTCATTTTAGGCATGAATATTATGAATATTCACCATAAATTTGTCCTCTGCCACTGGTGGCCTACATATGTCATGGTCCAGTCAGATTAGAACATGTGTCGAATGTGAGTCTGCAGGTGGGGGTAGAGTGGGCAGGTTGGCTGGCTGGCTAGAAATAAGCCTCTTTTTAAATAGCTTGGCCTCCAGTTGCAATCTGCCAGTGGGATAATGTGAAATATTTTTCCCCCTCTTCCCTAGCACTGTTCAAAGTCATCTTACTAGAATGTTTTAGTATAGGAAATACCTTCTAGAAGACATAATGCATCTAGATCAGTATCCAGCAATGTGTAATTTTCTACAGTCCTGCTGTATGTAGGACTTGAGGAGATTGCCTCAGTTTCTGGCTCTGCTGAGAAACCTAAAAATACGTGTGCTCACTCATTTGACTATGTGTAGGTTTCCTCGATACAGACACTTAGCCTTGTTAGTCTCCCCGTGGTTCCCCATTATGATGTTCAGTGCTTCTCTGATGGCGCTTGCAGCATGTCTTGTGTTCCTCGCTAACAGCAATGTTTACAGGCAGCAGTGGAGCGGAAAGGATGTGCATTGCATAAGGGCCCCATATGTTAGAGACCTCCCCCAGGGCAGGTTCCATGTACGAAGAAAGGATGGTTGAGAGCAGGCGCTTTGCCGTGCCATTTCCCCAAACAAGATCCACACCAGCCTAGTACCCAACGCCTTCGTTCTTTCTGTTCCCATGGTTACGGCCATTCCTCACCAAACCATCCCACGCTTTTTGCACAGCTTGGCCAGTGCTGCACTCCGACATCATGTTTCACCTGCCGTTTGTAGCCAAGCTGTTCCAGCTCCTCAGCCTGCTAGCAATGTGTGAAGTCCATTTGTAGATACAAGTGGAAGAAGTAATCAGAGTGCAAGTGGCTTGGCAAGCTAAGGAGAGTTGCCATGGTCAAGCACTCTAGCGGGTGGTGATATTAGCGATGTAAGCCGCAGCGTAGGCAGTGCGGCAGCCACCATGGCCGAACATCTGTTGCCGATTATATGGGGCTAAGGAGAGTCTCTCTGTATGTGCTTATACTCCCAGCTGCTCAATCCCAAACCAGCATGCACCACCTGTGCTCTTTTAATGCATAATTTATCTACTAAGTAACCACATCCATGTTGTGACTGCCGGGCTGGTCAGCTGGAATTGAGCTGGGTTTAATGGGATTACAGATGTTTGTAACTACTTTTGGTCTGTTAGCCATGAGCAGGTCATCAGAAGAGAGTGGTTGTCTCTTTGTGGAAGTGTATATGCTTGATTGTCATCTATGAATGGAGCGTGGATATTTTGCAAGAACGTATGTTAGTCGATGGTTGAGTGTTTTAGAAAGAAAGACTCAGGTGTGTGTGTGTGTGTGTGTGTGTGTGTGTGTGTGTGTGTGTGTGGGCTGTCTCTCACAATTAGTCCTTACTGGCCCTTGTTTTGTGGTGTTGTCAGCATGTCATTAGCCACCATTTCCCCTGCTGTCTGCCACCCATTTATGGCTGCTACTGCATGACTGTGCTGGTTAGAGTCAGTCTATTTCTAGTACATAGGTCCACAGTCCTGCTGTCTCAAAAGTAAATTTCAAGACATTCAGCCAAACGCAAGATTACTGAAAACAAGACTTTTAGGGAATCATAATATAAATAACCAGGTTGAGCTTCAAGAATTTTTCCTAAGACTCTCCTACAAGCTGAAGTGATTACCGCCTGTTGATGCATTTTAAAAGTAAAAGCGTACTTAAATGCCTGATTTGCAACCTTGCATGTTTCCTTCTAGGCATGTTTTTATGCCTAATGTATAGATGTGTATTTTAGTTGTTTTTGGTGGTATTCAGTATAGTTTCTTATTGAATAGCCTGCCCAATGCTCAGATAGTGGTCTTGACAGAGTGTGGGTAGTTTGTGTTTTGAGCGATACATCAGTGCATGTATTGGTCACGGTTACTGATTTTCGTTTTTAGAGCTATTGATGTATACATTTTCTATAAAATAGCTTTATCTCTATTGCCAAGCAGTTAGTTTTTATAGTTCTGTTTTATTAACGTTGTCCACAGTGTAAAAGCTACCATAAGCTCAGTTTTGCAAACCTATTTTTATATGTGTTGTTAACACTTCCAGTGCTGTGTTTCCTTAGGTGTAACTTTATCAACACAAATCGTAATTATCATGTCATAGCATGATATATTTGGAAAAAATATTGCTATTTGTGAATGTCATCAGTGCAACCCAGCGCTAGTTTGTGCTTATAGACAAGTTATTCAGTGAGACCTATGCTGGCTTGTGGATGGACAGTTTAATGGCTAGTTTGCGTGTGTACACAGATGGTGCATGCAAGGGCGCGTCTGCCTCGTCAATCTCCCCATGGCTCTAATAGCTTCATCGATATGGACAGATGAATTGAGTGGCGAGACATGCTGGGTCATAGACCCTGATTGACCTGCCTTACTCACCAGCCCGCAATCCTGATGGCAGGACGAGGCACCCCATAACTTTGTTTTGGTCTTTTGTTTCACCGCTGTCTGTCATCATTGCATCTCACTTGGTCTTGTTTTTGTTGCTGTATCATGCTTTCTTATTCATAAATCTGTTTTTATTTCTGAGTGCATGAGCTAGCTTAATGAGCAGTGTTGTGTATTTGGAGCACGATGAGTAGGAGACCTGTTTGGCTACTGCACTGACGTAGCAGAAGAGAGAGGCTGCTAAATTAATGAGGCTTCGTTTGCTAAAGGGACCTTCATTAACAATGTAATGCATGCTAAATTGATTTACCAAGTGAACTCTTATTCATTCTCATGTTTTTGCAAGATGGCTAGTTGAAGAAAATCAAAGAAGTCTTTAAAGTCAGGGTTTACACATAACTCGAGGCAAGGCTAGATCAGTCTTCGTCTGCCATCGTATCATAAGCTTGCCTACGGACTTAGAACAAAGAAACTCCTCCGTTTCCTGCTCCGTCCACCTCGGGTCATCTCACTTACTCGTTTTGATGCTTATAGTCCCCTTTTCTTAGGTTGGTTTTGTCAGGTTGAGTTCTGTGTGTGTGTGTGTGTGTGTGTGTGTGTGTGTGTGTGTGGGTGTGGGTGTGTGTGTGTGTGTGTGTGTTCGTTCCTGGTGTTGATTGGGATTGGCTCTTGCTGGGCAGAACACATTCTATTGGAATTGACACGCTGTCACCTTTAATCAGTGCTTAGAATGTGCACAAAGAGAGAGAGAGAGAGCGCGAGAGAGGAAGCGAAAGCGAGAGATTTTATGAATGTAACTGTGCTGTTGTGCATTTCTCAGAGGAAAAGCCTGACCTCTACTTAAATGCTTAAAGCAGCATGGTTGGGCGGAAAGCTACCATACTCCTCTGAATCACCCTGTAGTGGCACATGCTCTCTGGCCTTCCATTACAGCTATGGATGAGTAAGAAATATGTTATATTGCCCTCTCTGAAAGCTAATGATGAGCATCTGATGACCTTCATTCAGAGATGACAAAGTGGCGCTTGTTTTTATGATCTAAACATCCAGATGTGGTTGAGGTGGTGCATGTGTGTGCGTTTGAAATTGTTGATGGTTGGAACAGACCTGGGGTGGTTTTTTTTTTTTGTTTGTTTTTTTGTTGTTGTTTGTTTTGTTTTTTTTTTCCATCTCTTTCTGTTTGTGTTCTTTTTGTTCTCTCTCGTGCATGCTCTCACTTTGAGTGCAGCGGCAGCAGTCACATACCTGCGCTCAAGTGGAACAAACAAGAATGGTTGGCTGCTCACGGAAGGTCATTTGCCTAGGGCGCAGAGCTGTGTGTGTGTGTGTGTGTGTGTGTGTGTGTGTGTGTGTGTGTGTGTGTGTGTGTGTGTGTGTGTGTGTGTGTGTGTGTGTGTGTGTACCAGTCTCAGCAATTAAAAATGAGTGTGTACGGTTAAAGGGTCACTTGTCTGTGCTGCTTTGGCGTAGAAGATGCATTGGTCAGACTGATTGTATGCGCATGTGTGCGTTTGGAGGGGGAGCAGCAGCGTCCTTGCCGCATGCTCAGTCACGTGTCAGGGGTCACTCGGCCGATGGGGGCATGGCATCCGCCGTGTCCAGCTGTGCCTTGGACGACATGGTGACAGTCACCACAGTAATGAGTGGTGACACAGTAATCTGGGTGCCTCTGATTGGTCCTGCAGGTTTGATTAAAAGTCAGGCTGTGTCAGTGTGCCAGGGCATGGCAGAGAGTAGGCTGGATGAATGACCCACTATAGAGGACAATGGCGAGGGAGAAGGAGGGGGAAAAAAGTTTGTGAAGTATGGCATATTTAGATCTTCATTAACCCAGCCTCCTTCTCTCTGAAATGATTCCTCTTCATGCTCCTTTATTTATTTTGAGCCTGAGGGGGAATAATTGAATGTAATTGCATGGTTTGACCCTGTCTTTTGTCATTTGGTGGCTACAGCTGCAAGGCTGAGTGCACGTGTCACTGGTTGTATTTGTAATAAAGGCTTTTTACTAGCTCCTCCACTCTCGGTAGCAGCCTCTCGCATGAGCAGTGGAATTAGCCAGTCAGTGTCGGCTCCTCGCGCCTTGTGGCTCAAATTGCACCTTGTGAAGCCCAGAGAACATGTCATATAAAGCTCTTTGTCTTAATTAACTAGTGTCTGTGCTGTGGCAAAAAAGAAAAAAATCTTCAGATATAATGAATGTGTTTAGCTAATAATTGTTCACCAACTGGAATAGAAATCCCAAGCATGATCCTCATTACATTTACATTATTAAGGACTTTATACTTTTGTCTCAATAAACAAAGCTAACAACCTTCCCTGAGTGACTGAACCCGGGGCAGACGTTACATAATGTGTTGAAGAGATGTCGCATTACTGGTCTCATGTGTGCAGTCCTAGTGGTCTCTGCAGTTATGGAACTAATTTAGATGAGTAATGGTGACTGTAAGTAAGCAACAGGTCCAAGTTCAGCACCATGGACAGCTCAGTGTAGATGAACAAGAACTTGCCAAACACTGTAGCGCAAAAATCATCATAAGAGCAACTAGTTAATCTACATTCATTATTTTAGCGGCAACTAAAAAGACTTCTTCCTACAGTTTGTTCAGACTCTTCAAAAGTGTCTTAGTACAGTTTATGATTATAGCTTTCTGCATAACCACTAAAACCTACATGTATTTCTCCTGTTTAGATTTATATCTGCTTATGCATTCTCTGCATGCATTTAGCTGTACACAGCATCTTGAATGCAGACACCTTGAAATGACCTGTTGTACTAAATCCCCTTTTTTTTTTGGATTATGTGACAGCTCTGGGCTAATTATGAGGAGAAGCCAACAGAAGAGGTGGCCCAAGTGTCTGAGGAAAAGGAGCGCGTTGCAAACTACAGGGCAGTCTATGTCACCGAGATCACAGACGGGCTGCACTTCTACGCTCAGGATGTCGAAACTGGTGAGTGTCCCAGTCTGAGCCTTAATGGCCAATGTGATCAGCTCCAACAGACTGTGTGACTTCTCTGGACTTAATGAGATGACATTATTTCATGAAAGTTTCCAGTGCATGTTGCAAACTTCCACATTTAAGCAACTTTTAAAAAATACATTAAAGACATTTAAAAAGCTCCATGCTATCGCTGTCTGAAATAAATCGCCATTTTTTTCAGTTTCGATTTTTGTTCATCAGTTGAGCACAGAGGCTGCCTTTATATAGTGTGGAAAATTGTATGATGATTGGGCCAAGAAAAATGCTTTAGAATGGTTCAGAATAAGGTCTCTTTACATTAACCTAAATTAAAAATAAGGAACGTTTTTGCCTTGGCCATTTTAGTTACATTTTGGAGGTTTGTGTTTTTGGACAATAATGAAATGCTCAGGTCTGTAAGGAGCTTCTAATGTATAAGCAGGTCTACACTAGGCATTCTACCCCGTAATGTCCCACATATGATAATTGTAAGCAAACATTGGAATCCCCCCGGGGCTGACCTGGGCTAGGAAAAGGCCAGGAACCCAGATTCAGTGGTGCTGTATTTAACACCCCCACACACACATACACCTCCCTCTTTCTTGCTAGTGTATGTGTTTTCCATAATAAGTGGTCCTGCCTTTTGTTTCAGCAGCTGACTACTTTCATAAGGCCATAAAATTGACTTTCGTAGTCTTAATGCAGTAATTAATTAATTTGCATGGATTCAGAACGAATCCGTGACTCTCCTCACCAGGAGCATGACAATCCTATCACGTTTAGCAACGGCTAACCTCATTTAATAGAGCTGCAGGTACTGGAAGCACTGGAAGAAAGCAAAGAAGAATGAGATTCTTCCTTCACCCTCCCACCTCTCTGCATGCTAGATATGACCTTCTGCCTTTCTGGCTGCTCTTGTGTTGTGCCCTCAGAGAATGTGATGAGAACTGTGCCATGTTTGGTGAACATCACTGTTACCAGATACTGTCTCATGGGACACATACAAACATTTTACAATACACTGTGGTGAGTTATTAATGCAAGCTAGCTGTGAAATAGGATGCTTGTTGTATGTTGCGCACATTGTACATTTCATTTCTATGTTAAAGAGATTATTACATAATACATATTATTCCCCTTTTCCACTGCTTAACACAGTCCCCTAGGGTCTTAAAGAAATGCCTGTCACGTGCTTCGAGCAAAATCCCACAAGAGTCAAGAACCACAGCTCCCTGTGTGAACAGCCCTGTTCAGAATGATTGGTTTTCCTTTTCCTTTAAATGATAATGAGCAACTGCTCACCCCCCACCCCTTTGGCAGAGTGTGCTGTTGCAAGAACAGTTTACGGTACTCTATAAAAACTGCAGCAAGAAACAGTTTGGATACATCTATACTTGTTCACTACTTTTACTCTCACCTTATTCACCTTTTGACATGATGAAGTTGACCTTACGGACATTCAGCTAACAAATGATGTTAATGTTATTGTGGTGGTAAACAGCTCAGTAAATACATTTCTTAGTGCCAAACAGCTAAAACAAAGAATATTCAAAAAATTATATATATGATTTTATATATATATATCATCTGCAGTTTTTCCAGTTGATACTTTTTTAGTAAAACTTTTGTCTCTTGGTTTGCTTATTATTCAGATTTTTCCTATTCCACCTTAAATGGTGGAGCAGTTAACAGCAGTGGTCTGAGGTGCCAATTAAGGTCAATTCCAAGATGCTGCTAGTGAATAAGAGGCTATATATATATTTATATTTATCATGTCATAAACATATATCAGCTCCAATTACCATACAGGTGCACTTTGTAGTTCTATAATTACGGATTAATTATAATTGTAATTCTCTGCATACTTTTTCACATCCAGTTTATGCACACTCTCCCCACTCACTCTCCCCTCTGTTAGACTCTCCAACCTTGTTGGTCCACCTCGTAGATGTAAAGTCAAAGATGAGAAGTCTTTGCACAGGTGTCTTAGTCACCCTGTAGTTCTTCATCATTGGCCATAGGATGCTATCATCTGCATAGTTTTGGTTGGTGTGCTATTCTGAGTCCACCACTGTAGTGCTGAGAATGATCCACAAACCAGTTAATACCTGCTCTGTGGGGGTCCTGACCATTGAGGAACAGGGTGAAAGGGGGCTAAAACGTATGCAGAGAAACAGATGGACTACAGTCTGTAACTATAGGACAAAAAAGTGCATCTATATGGTAATTGGAGCTGATATAATGGAGAATGAGTGTAGAAATAAGGAGGTGGTATTAATGTTATGGCTGATCTGTGTGTTGGCTGATATATAAAGTTAGTATAAAGTTATTTATAAAGAAGTATTTATAGAGTTAGACTTTCATAGGTCCTCTGTGAGGCATCCCATGAAAGAAATACAGAATCATTGCTGCTCTGCCTAGAAAGATTTTTGCAAAGCCACCCTGTAGAATCTTTACATGACAGGATCCGTAGCCATTTCTTGCACTTGAAGACTGTTTGAGTCTTCCAGAGGAAACACTGTATGAGAGGACATTTCTTACAATGGAAGGAAAACACTGATTATGCTTACTGTCTTAAAGGCCATATGCACTATTTAAATCCAGTACACTTTTTGTATAATTCAGCAGATGTTTTCTTACGGTTTGCTAGCTCTCTGGGCTTTGCACTGGAAAAAAGTCTAGTGTCAGTACACAGCCCTGACATTGTAAATGGGGAAACAAAGTACATCAGACACAAACACAACACTATTCCACCCAATCAGCAACAGGTGGCTCGCGCACAGTAGGTGAGGGCATGAGGAGCTGTTCTGACCTTCCAACGCAGGGTCAAGATGGAGACATGGCTGGAAAAACAACCATCTGAACCTGAAGAACAAATATTCAGAGAGCAGCTTTTAGATCAGGCAAGGGGCGAAGGCCAGCGAGCCATTTCAGCAGTGAAGAAATCTCACGGAGCCTTACAGTCAGCTTACTTATTTATCGTCCTTTTTCAAACGTTCCTGTTCCACCTTAAATGGTGCTGTAGTTACTTTCTGTAGGTCATATCTGTTTCACTAATATAAACATTTCCGTAATATTTGTGGATTCCTTTCTGTGAGCGTTTTAGCATCTATGCGCTAGTCTTAGCTTAGTTTACACTGCACTAGCTTCGTGATCTACGGCTTTGGCAAAGGCAGAAAATAAAAATAAGGAAGGAAAATTCAAACAAGAAACTGAGGTGCTAGATTGTAACTGCTGCACCATTTAAGGTGGAACGGGAAACTCAAAAAAAGAAGCTGACTTGAGCTTTGTGAAAAAGCATTAGTTGAAAAGCATTACAGGAAATGAGGAGGTTGCTCGGTTTCTGCTGGACGGATCTGTAACGCAAACTTATTTTTGCTGTTTTATAGAACCAGTAGGTCATTATGATTTTGTCCTGTGACATGAAGATTGCAAAAAACCTTCGCGTTGGGAATGCCCATTTGTGAGGAAGGGTTTCTTTGTTTTGCTGCTGACTTCAGATATCAAGAGTAGCTCTCTAGTATCGTGTACATCGCCTTAAAGTCTGCTATAGGTCACCTGCACCTTCCTTAGCTTCTGAAGCATGTTGTGCAGACAGATGACACTGAAGTTGTTTTACATTTTGACTGCATTATGCTCAGAGAGAGCCATACTACCATGCTACTGGCCACACCATAAACCTTAGACCCCCTGTAAGACATGGTACAGGGAGTATAATGATTGCTTTGCTGTATCAGAAACCAACAAAAATCAGAGTATTAGGCTGTGATTCTAAAAATGATGAGCATTTAAAATGATGAGTCTGTCACAGAGAAGATCTTCTGTATTTTAGAATGATCGCGATGGAGTGTTGATCTTCATCCCATTGAAATGCTCTGTGCGAGATGCTTTCTTTCACCTTAAAGAAAACGACTGTTATGTTAAAACTGCCTTTATTAACTATGATTTAGATGATCAGATTGCTTTGCTGGAGCCTTTCCTGCAGAAATCTCTAAAGGGTTTCAGACTTTCTCTCATCTTCATTCCTTTTCAGTTGTATTTTACATGTGATTGTGTGCGTATGTCGGGTTGTAAGGACAAGGTGCGTGACTTCAGCTGAGCTAGCAAGTGTGCAGCTTTTTGCAGATTTTAATTGGGCAGTGTTTTTCTCTCAGACATAGAAGTGGGCAGAGAGCTGAAAAGCAGAGACAGAAACAGGAGAGATGAAGAGCACAGTAGGGTTTGGAGGAGAGGGTAAGGGGTAATTTTGGTCACATTGAAGTCCTGCTGAAAATAACAATCCTGTTTTTCTAATGAGCAAATTTCTCAATCTCCCTTGCTCACTCATGCACACTCTTGCCTTCTCTTTGTACTCTGCTTTAAGGAGGCCTCCACTCTTGAAGAGAGCTTTAAATTCTGGCCTGATAAATCCCTCCAAGCCTGGCACATTGCAGTTTCATTAGCAGTTTTCCAGTTTATCTGCACAAAGGCAGAAACATTCTAATGGACAAGGGTCCTATTTCATTAGCACTTGGAAGATGGACCAAATTATTACAAACAATTTTTTAGACATACAAAATGATGCCATGACCAAAAGGCATATGTTTCCTTGCTGTCTTGTGTCAGAGCGTTTACCTCTAGGGCACTTCACCATTTGCATGTCCATAGGTTTGTCATCATACACATAATGTAAGGTATAAGTATTCATATGATACTAAGTCCAGTGCATCCACGTTTTCATATTGAGCTTTTCCAAAGAGGTGGCTTACCACGTATTACATGCTATGTAACTGGGCTTATGATGTGCTACGTCGATAGCAGCAGCCTTTGTCAGTGTGTTTGTAAATGCACTGTGTGGTGTTTGGGAACAACATCTGAAATAGTGGACATTTCTTATTACCGCCAATTTGATGCCACACTTTTTTTTTTTTTTTTTTTTTTTTATTGTTATGATTCCCCCACCCCCCTCAGTGTCAAGCACCTCTCTAGTCCTGTTCTCAGTCAAGTATAGGCTGTTTCCTTCAGGGGTTATGGGCAGCATGACTAAAGTGTGGCTTTTGAGAAACCTTTGGAAAAGGTTTCAGAGACCCTAAAGCAAAGATTTAAACAGGAAATATCTGCCCATGGAGAGTGGATTGAATTTCTGTACCTCAAGCAGTGTGTCACATGTGTTTGGTGCAGATTCCAGTCTGGACATTGAATTCTTACACTAGCCTATTGAAACATTTGAAGTCCTTTGTGTCTTATGCACGGTCCAGACTAGGTAATATTTTTCAACTCTCTTTAGTGTACCTATAAAGTTCTTGACTCTTAAGGCACAATCACAAAAACTTTGTATCTGCTGATAAATTATAAGCCAATTTCCTGTGCAGCCAGAGCTGTGATGTGAAGTTAAGCACAGTGTTCACTGTGTACATAAGTACAGTGTACACTGGACAGGTTTATTCGTTTAAACCCTCCCCCTTACAAATCTCAGGGGAATAGACACAAGAGCTCAACACTTCACCGACTTCTGTTCTGTATCGCCGTCTTTCTCTTGTCTCTCTCTTTTATTTATTTTAGCTACTGAACATGAAATCTGCTCTGTTGAGAACCTGTTGATCGAGACTGTGCCTTTTGCTCAAGTTAATATACAAGGCTATGAACACTTTCACCTAGCCTGGCTCTTTTGTCATCATCATGCTTTTTAGCTGCTGACTGTCTGCTCCCAGATGTTAAGGAAGTATGTGTAGATACAGCTCATGAGGGTACGTACAGTTTATTAGACTTGTATGGCATTTCAGTTGTAAGAATGCCATCCTAAATTAGCACTGTCTATGGTCATTTATCTTGCTGATTGGAATGCTCAAATATAATATGCTTCAAAACTCTTTGCAGTTTGTAGTCTTGTCTTTTAGATGTTTAAGCACACACAGGCACACTGGTCCGTATGTAAGATCTGGCAACTTTGACATCACCAAATTCCTCCACTACACCACGGCTGCTGAGGCCTGGCGCTGGCACAGCTTCAGGACTTAATAACTAGATTGTTTCCCCTGCCAGGTGCCACTCAGTCCACATTACTCACACTCTAACTTTACACCCAGCAGCTGTTTCCCCACCTAATGAAGCCCGTGCCACCGATGGTGTGTGTGTGTGTGTGTTGGGGGGGGGGGGGGTTAACAGTTAAAAATATCACTGCACTATGCCCTTGCTATTAATACCAACAAACAGGCCTCCACGAGTCCCTTCATTACTCGTTTCACCCTGAATTGGGCCAGCTGACAGCTCACCTTCTCTCTCCTGGACTGAATTCACATTGGGGTCTACCACTAGCATTCGCCAGCATTGATTTCATTAAGAGGACATGAGTGTTAGCATTTTGTATTGATTTCAGTGAGAGATGAGACTTGGCAGGCACAGTAATAATAGATGCTGCTTGAAGCGCTCTTGATACATGCTTCAACATTGCAATTGACTTGTGAGAGAATGAAAGACCCTCAGGTGTCAAGAGTGTCAGGTGCCAGATAATGTGTTCAGGTTTCTGACTGGAGACCTAGTAATCAAGCAGACAAGGTTTTTGTTAATATATATTATTTAGCATTTTAATTTACCACTGACTGTTAGCAAATTAACCACTAAATTTGAAACTTGTAGTAAAACTGAAAACACAATTTTAAGTTGCCACCTTAGCTTCTCAAGCATGTGTAGATAACAGCCAAAGGCAACTAAAAATCTGAATCTGACTACTATGACTTTCACAGAGTATTGAGATGTGTTGCATGGAACTGACACCCAAGCTATGTAATTTGCAATACTGACTTTTTTTCTTTTTCCTTTTAAGCTGTAGAATATTCCCTTTTGCAGGATGCTCTTTAAGAATGGAGGTTAGAAGCTGCCTTCTCTGTGGTTGTCCATTTGAAGTGGCAGGAACAAGAAGCGTTGAAACATACCCAAGTTCCTTGCACACTGCAGGGCTTCATGAGCAATTTTGGAAACCCTTGCAATCAAAACAAAGCGTTAGATTTGCTCCCAGCAGCACAATGTAAGGAAAAAGCCACAGATGATGCCTCCGTTCTCCTTCGACAATTGCTCCCAAATTACGAAGCTGTAATTTAGCACACAGCCTCTGATTGCCTCTTTCCACATTCCCCTCCCTATTCTCGGCCCTGCTGCTGACGGGGAACGGAAGCTAAATTAGTCTCATAAGAGCACTTTAATCTCCTTTTTGTTTGTGTGCGCCTCATGCAAAGTCAGATCCCGCACGAAGAGCCACTAGATAGAAGAGGACTTTTATTTTCTTTCTTCTAAAAGGTCCACTTTTCTGTTTGTGCATCCTGCTGACACTTGATGCATACTTGTGCGCTGACATGCTGCATATAAACCACTAAGCCGGGGTTCTTTGCTGGAAAATAACGCTCAGCTCAATAAATCCTGTCTACTGACTATGAATGTTTAATGGGACAAATGCTCATTTAGGATTGTGCCCTCCTCCTGCAATGTCTTAGCCTTAGTGAGAATAGTCAGATATGGTATATGCTATAGAGAGGCCTATTTGGAGAAGTCAGTCCAACAGGAGTGCGCTGCAAAGAGAAAGATCTTGCTGGGAATATCTGTGAGAATTATAGTAAAAACTAATTGAAAGCTTTGGATTTATTTTTATTACTTACCAGTCTGCAGTTGTAAAAGTTGATTATACACATTAAGCTGGGTCACCTGCCATATAACGGCAGCAAATGATTCATACGTCATGATTGCACTGTGTAATCCTTCATAGGCATTGACAAATCATTTTTTGTGTAGTTTAATTTGTGTAACTTAATTGGTCCTGCAATCATGTCAAGCTTATAACAATAGAAGAACCATTTTTGGTGTTATAAATAGAATCATTGTCTTTATTTAAGAAGCCTTTGGTAGAACAGTCTTTTCTTTTAAATGTGTAGTAGACTCTGTCCTATATTATCGTCCTGTTAATGTTTTTTGCTGGAATTTCCACACCTCTGCACTGCTGCAGCCACTGAGGCCCTTACAAAGAAATTATAGAAGTGGTGAAAAGAGGTAAAATGATGCTGGGTTTTTTTTTTGTTTGTTTTTTGTTTTTTTGGGGTTTTTTTTGGTTTTTTTTAAAAGTCCATTCTTTCTTTTGGAATCAGCTCCCTGGCTCTTTGCCCTGTAAAGTGCCCACTCTGCCTGAGACCCATTTCTCTGCTAATTATTGACCACAAATGTACTAGCATCTCCTTCTCTCTTGCTTTGTCTTATAAACTCTCGGTCGCTTGCTATCTCTCTCTCTCTCTCTCTCTCTCGCTCTCTCTCTCTCGCGCTCTCTCTCTCTCTCTCTCTCTCTCTCTCTCTC
>CM067474.1:37914876-37927376 GCA_034552555.1 Semaprochilodus insignis | reverse complement strand
TTTATGATAGCTGTGATGTCAATGTAAAGGCTAAAAGTCCAATGCCAGCTAAGCTTTCGGTGGATTCAGACTGAGAGGCCTTTTGCTGGTGCTTTGGATACAGTAAGCTACTGTACCAACAAAAAAGAGTGAACTCATAGATGTGAAACTATTTACATGCCTGTCAGTGTTTATGTTGATCAATCTGTCTTTCTGTCTGTATTTCTCCAAGACTTTTTATTTATTTTTCTAAATCTGTATCTCGTTCTCTCTGGTCCTTCATCCTTCTCGCTCTAAATGCTTTGTACTGTGTTTTCCACTGAGCTCCTCTGTGTCATCTATCTTTCCACGCATCTCCTCTACTCAGTCTTCATCTTTCTCACTTTGACATCTCAAAGTGTTATCAGTCTCCTTTACACCCAAAGCTGTGGGCCTTCATCTAAGCCTATAATCTTTTTCAAATGCAGTTCCTTCAGTCACCTGCCACGTTCACCTAGTCAGCTTCAGTTGAGTTATGGCCATTGATTGACACAGACAATTGTCTTTTGGGCCAAGTCTGACCTTAGTCAAGTGTCATCAGAAAATATATGGCTTAGGTCTCCATCTGTATAAATATTATAGGTGCCATTACCCCTGGCACAGTCTAACATCTGATTTAAACCAGACAACGTTAACCTCTGTTTCCTGTCCCTTTTTTTAAATGTAGTATCCTCTTACCCTTCTCATACATGTATATTTGCTGCTATTGGATATACTGATATGTTCTCTTTGCCCTCCATCTTGTTGTCTTCTCAGTGAAAGACTGTAAGCTTATTGTGCAGGAGAAGATAGGCTTTCAGCAAGTGCTTTGTTTGTTCTCTTCACTTCTCTCTCCTTCTCTCTCCTACTCTCCCCTCTCAGTTCTCTTGTTTGATGCTGGAGTAAGCTTTTGTTGTTGAGCATGGTGGCAGCTCCAAACTGTGGTGGTGGGGCTTTTTTCTTGTCAGTGCCACCATCCCCATATTGTCATGAAGAGGACCCAGCACAGTGGGAGTATAGAGCCTATTAAGAGAGTGCTGTACACTCTCCTGGTTTTAAACAGCAGCTTTGAGTGCGGGCCGCCACAGCTGGGATCAAAGAAGGGAGAAAGAAGTTCCCCCACTCCACTCGCTACTGTGTTGCTGGAGGCCTTGTCGATACAGTTGATGGATGAAAGATGAGCAAGTTCTCTTTATAATGCATGTGTATATTTGTGTCATTCTGCAGAGAGAGATACTGTCCTCTGTGCGTCTGGCGCCTCTTCCTCCTTCCTTTGGCACCCGCACTCTGCCTCCCCAAGCCACTGAGTACACCTTTGCCTTCATCCAGGTCCCACAGGACGTAAGTACACTCATACAAGTCATGCAAGTAATTCGCACTCTTTATCCCTTCCAGGGCCCACATGATACGTACGTACGTACATACATACATACATACATACATACATACATACATACATACATACATGCAATGACATGCCAAAAGTCATAGGATAGCAGTATGTAGACTGATTTATGAAGTGGTGTTATCTCAGGCGACGGCTTTGGACGCCAACACCCATAGAAGTTGTAAGCTGTTATCTTGTGAGTGAGATTAAGCACTGGCCAGCAATTCTGGAAAACTTGGACAAGGGGCCACAGTGCATTATCCTGCTGGAATATCCCATCACTCTGGGGTTACATGAAGTCCATATAGGGCTGCAAATGGTCAGCAAGCAGTGAAACGTAGCAGGCATTGGTCAATGACGTGTGTAGACGGACCAACCCATGCCATGAAAACACACCCCACACCAGTATGGAACCTCCACCAGCCTGCACAGTGCCTTGTTGACAGCTGGTCCATGGCTTAATGGAGTCTGCGCCACACATGAACCCTACCATCAGCCAAAAACAGTTGGTATCCTGACTCATTGGACCTCCTCCTGCATTGAATGTTGAGGTGATTTTGGCCAGGGTTGCTTGTCTAGCCAGACAGTTCTAGCAAGACGTCGCCGTTCACAATCATTAAGCTCTTGTTGTCGGACACTGCCCTGCTCTCTGTGGGTGGTAATGCTTCTATGATGTATTCCCAGTACACACATGACACTGTGAATCGAGAAATGTTAAATGCTCGCCCAGCTTCAGAAATGGAATGTCTGGCACCCACTATCATGCTTTGTTCAAACACCAATAATTCATGCCACCTTGCCTTGAGCACGCTGGACAGTGTTCAGCCTCACTCACAAGATAACACCTAGCAACTTATACAGGTGTGAGCGTTTCCACGCCGTTCCCTGAGGTATCCACGCTTCATCACTCTATTACATACTGCTGTCCTGTGACTTTTGGTATGTCTGTGTACACTCATTCATACATACAGTACATTAATACATTCATGACGCATCACTCAAACCAAGTACATATACAGACACAAATAATACATTCAATTTGATACAGGTTCTGTAAATACTGAGACACACAAACACACACATCACCAAAAACACCTCCATCTCATCCAGGTGCCACATGATACATGTGCGTAGGTACATATGGACCAGAGGGTGTACCTTCAATTTAATCTAGGTCCTGCAAGGTATAATCAGACACATTTACACCCATGCGCCTACTCTGTGATTCCATGATCCTCAAAACCATAGAATGTATTGCATTAGTGCTGTTAAACAGTTGAAATCATTAATTATGTTTAACAGTCTCAGGTTATGTAGTCAATCTTGATTAAGCACATTTGACCCTATTTTTTTGCCTATTTTAAAAGCAGTGCAGCCATACTAGTGGACAGAATGTATGTTATTTATCCACTTCCAAAGCATTAATTACCCTCAGTAATTCAACATGAAACTAAACATAAAATTGTGCACAAGAAAAAAGAAAAACTGTGTGAGTAACAGTGTCTGTATGTTCCAACTGTTGAGTGTGGTCTATCAGTAATGGCATTGCTGATATCACTGTTATTGCAGTCATCCGTTCTGTCTTTTCTTTATTAATTCATACTTCAGGTTCAACACACTTTGGCAAAAACAAATCTGACTAAATTACACTAGCTAGTCTGATTTATCAAGAGAGCCATTTGTGGAACTTTGCATCCAGCATGTTTGAATGAGAGGGTTACATTTGTGTAGTCATAACAGCATACAAACGGCTGGGCTTTTTTTTTTTTTTTTGGAAAATGCATTAATGCTGTTTAAAAAAAAAATCATGTTAATTAATCATCTGAGTTACAGCATACATGTTAACTTCAATGCCACTGATTATAAGTTTATTATAATAATAACACAAAAAGAAAGAAATGAATGAATAAATAGGCTAAAAGCAGTATTGAGCACATTGGCTTGTAAGGTGTGAAAGGCATTTGTATGTCCTGTCCTGTAAGTATTACTCCCCTATTGTGATGTGCTCCATCTGTTGGGTAGTGTAAACGGAGGCACTGCAGTCGCCTCAGCTCTCCTTCATCTGAGCTCTCACAGCCTACCTCACATTTAGACACATGCACAAGCACACTCACTCCATTGTCTCTAAAAACAGCCCTGACTGACACTAACTCACTGTGTCCACGCCCGTTGTCAGTGTGTTTGACAGCCCCGTGCCTCTCACATACTGCACATGCAGCCTCTGACATCACTCAGCAGTCTAATACAGTCTATTAAGAGAATACCCCTCTTTTCTCTTCTGTTTTTTTTCCCCTCTCATCTTCTCTCCTGACAATTCTCTCTAACCTTACTATTCCCTTTTTCTCCACCCCCCCCCATTCCTCAACCTTTCTTTCTCACTGTGCCCTGGGCTTGCCCATAGCAACTGAAACAGCCTGACTGGAGGGAGAACGAAATCAAAACGACGAGTTTTTCCCTTCAACTCTGTCCCTTTCCAACTCCCATACTAACACCCCCAAGGGTAGCATGCTTCACAGTTGCTATGGAGACTGGGTCAGCGTGTGTGTGTGTGTGTGTGTTAGGGACAGTAAGATAGTCAATTGTAGCTGTACAGTTCTTGGTGCAGCAGCACCACATATAGTGCATTAGTCCACTCAAAAGGGATGGATAGATTAGTTCTGGGTTTGAGTTGATCTGTTGAGTGAGTAGTCTGGTGTCTACAGAAAGAGGTGTCTAATCTGAGTAATCTCGGTCCAGAGTCTATATGTGCACCATCATACTGTTTTTCAGCATAATGTTTCTCTTGTAGAGACTATAGTGAATGTAGGTGTAATCTGTTCACTGTGTACCTTCTCTCCTACAGGAGGATGCACGAGCTGATGTAGTGGACTGCGTGGTGAGGGACATTCAGAACACACAATGTCTGTTGAATGTAGAGTATAGCGGCTCTACCTGCCCACACGTCACCTTGCAGTTTTCCGATTCCAAAGATGATGTGGGTCTGGGCCTGGTTAAAGAGGGGCTGGTGATGGTGGATGTCCGCAAGGAGAAACACCTGCAGAAAATGGTGAGTGAGAAGCTACTCTTAGCTACACAAACGTGTGGCTGGACTGTAGGGAAATCTTCATTCCTGCACATCAACCAAACAAGCTATAACATTTGTAGACAGTTTTACTCATAGCCTGAATATTTTTCATATTTTCTTTAGCGCCGTATGAGTTTCCACAGTGAACACATTGTTATAGCAGCAATACATTTCTGGCACAAACTTTTAGAAGCCTAATGACTGCTTTTCTGTGCTGGAATTCAGCCCTGCTCTCCCTCTCCATCTACTAAACTACTAGCTTGTAAAAACACATTAAACCTTAGGATTGTTCTCACGACCAGTGTTGAGTTTTAATGCGTGAGGCACTAATGGTTGCTTTCACAACAAACAGATTGTGATGTGGGGGGTTTTCCCCAAGAAACTCGGGAGATTCAAGGTCCGTATTCAGTTTTACTGAAAAACGAAAAACAGTTTACAAAGAAAAGGAGGTCTGTGCTTAGCTTACTTCTACTCAGACAGCTTAGTCCAAACTGTAGCCCAGCTATGCTATGCTTATTCTGTCTTTGAAGTTTGCTACAACGTCTAGTCAGTACTAGACTCTCTGAATAACTTGCCTAGAGCTAAATTAACCTTAACTTTGCATTTGACTTGTCTTTTGTAGACTTTTGCATTTGTAATTCTCTATTCTGTTTTTTTGCTTAAACCACATAACAAAAAAAACATTTGTACTTAAATCAAATAAAGTCAGATGCATACTGTTTTTGTAATAATTTATTGCTTCTCATATTGTCATTGTGATATTGTACAACTCTGAACATTTAGTGTCAATATAATGTTTCTTATAATGGCATAAAGTTATGGGGAGTTGGTATTTTTCTGTTGCGTCTTATGTGCTACAGTGGATATTGTGGTGATTTCCCCTTTTTATTTTAAACAGCACTGCAGTGTCAATTCTTATTCACAGTCTGGTCTTGATGGAATCGGTCATGACTCCCAATGATAATAGCAAATAGTGAGTTGTTAGGAAAGCTATGGATAAAATGGCTTTTATGCCTTGTGCAATAGGGAGCTATATCGCATTGATCCATAGAAAACAGCAATAGACAAACTTAATCGCCCAGTCAGCCCCACATGTCTTACGTGCTGTAGGGTGAATAAGCATTAGGTCAGCGTGTGGTCTACTGTAACATATTGAATGGGCCTGTGCACCTTGCTGTTTTGCCATCAGCTCTTCACTGAGCCCTCAGCAGGTTCTCTCTCACAGGCCATTTTCTACCATTACAAAGCACTGCTCACTTGCTGTCTTCCCCCCAAGCTTTTTTGGACTTGGAGATGCTATGGGTTATACACTTTATGTACTGTAAGATTTAACACACTGGAGAGGCTATGAGCTACACATCATGCATTACAAATGAAATCACTGAAAGAACTGATATCTGTTACTGAGCACCAGGAACCTGCTTGAGAGCTTTTAATTAGTTAGCAGTTAACAAGTATGCCAGTGATCTCATGTAATCCTGCGATTTCAATATGGTTTGCATGAGCGATGGTATTTCTAGGCGACGGATATCAACATGGCTTAAGCTATGAAGCCGTGAAATGAGATTCAGTTTTTTGCACTTCTCCATGGACTTGCACTGCGTTTACGTTTTGATGGTAAATGGAAGACTGCAAACTGGATGTTTGATGTTTTAGAGTGGGGATGGGAAATTTTACCACTGCCAGTGACTTCAGTAGAGTACTGCAAAGCCTGCTGTACTATTGATGTCATATTATGGCGTCCAGGTCCAGGTGTGCCAGGTCATTCACAACAAAAGATCACTGGACAACTGCCCCTCTTCCAAGCTGCCAAAAGTCCACTGTCCTCATTCCCATAGCTGTATTCTGGCATCAGTCATGTTTCACGTCAATTCAGAGTAGCGGGGCACAGGACTGTTTTTTGTGTAAATATAGCATTTTATGTAGCCCTGAAGCTAGCCATATCTGACTTTGCTAGCAATATCTGGTGAGAGTTTTCCTGCGATGATTTGGCCCTTGATTTGTGTCTTTTAACCTATTCTTTAACATTTGCATCGGTTAATGCTCTGGAGTAATGGCAGGCCTTCTGCCTTCTGCTGTGGCTCTCCAGAGAGCCCTCCTGATCAACTGCTGTGTAAACTCAGCGGGTGGACCTGCAGCCTTGCTCCATATGGAACCTGATTGGGATGGACCCTGTCCGGTCTGCTGCGCCGCCATTCCCAAAGGAGCGCTGTCGTTCCGGGTCGCTTTCTTCCTCTGCCTCGTTTCACTGGCAAGCCGGTTTCCTCGTGGCTGGGCCTCGCTGTGAATTACCGCAAAGACATTGCTCCCTCCGCCCCTTGGAGAGCTCTCACACACACAGCCGTGTAATCTGCAGCATGCGCGCATCTGCCACATCCTCGCCGACTTCTACAGATGCTGTGTGTGTGTGTGTGTCTTTGAGAGAGTGAGCTGCTGTGCTGCTTTTGAAGCCTAGCCAAGTACTTCAGTCATCAGATGATTATAAAGCGCTTATCCTCTGCAGGTATTTTTGGGAGGGTGTGGGTGTGTGTTCGCATGTGTGTTCGCGCGTGCACACATATACAAGTGTGGCTAAGCAGATGGACAATGGCCATGCTGACCACTGGATGAGATGAGGCTAATCATGGTGGATCGGTCCAGCTGCTGCCTGCAGCTTAGATCAGTGCTAGAGAGATACTTGGAGCACAGAGACACTGCAGCTTCTGAAAACCTTGCTAAACTGCATTAATACATGACCAGACACAGTTCATACCAATTAAATCCTCACATTAAATTGTAATTGTACAGTAATTAGCTTGGGAACTGCAGGTTGTCAGCATCAGTATTGTCTGTAATACCATTTAGCAACATAAACTTAACATGCATTAACAGGAAAACAAACTTGTTTACAAATTCTTTTGCCACAGTTAGATGAACGTCTGATATTTAGTAGACTTTGTGCCTTAGCCTGCACACTTTCAACAATTTGCAAGTAGTTTTGCAAGGTAGGCCGATGCCAGAAAGGTGTCGCGATACCCTGCCTTTAAAAATGGTTCGATACCAAATTTTCTTAGTACCGGTACTTTAGGAATAATTAAAGTGTTTCCTATGAGCATTAATGTGTCGTCTCTATTTACACGACCTAAAAAACCCTGTGTGGAAACACCTTGGTGTAGAACTTAAAGGAAAGTAGACACCAAAACTGGTACCTTGAGATTAAGTTGTATGTAAGCTCACTGTTTGTCTACCATTCCAGCTTTAGCGATCTCAGGACACACCTCGAAATATGCATGCACTTCAGTTTTTCCTAGAATCCATGTTTAATCACTGTCTGCATGTTCACACCACAATGAAACAGTCGAAAGCCAAATCGCAGATATTTGAAGCTTTTTATTGTTTGGTTTTTTTTGGAGTTCCAGTGTTTTGTGCTGATTTCTTGCTGTTCATAGTGATGTGATTTGTAAAGGAGAAAGTGGATTTGAGGGGGACTCTCAAATGTGTCTGCTGAAGGAATAATCAACGCCAATTTTTGCCGCTTTCGGTAGCCCAGTTGTCGATCGTCTACGGCTTGTAGAAAAAGCAGGTGCACATAGCAAAGCATTATTTCTCAAACACAGCTCATGCCCTCAAATATTAAACACTTTAATCAGTGAGATCTGGTTACAAATATAAAATAAACCATCAAAAAAAAATCTCAAACTTAATGATCTGGCTACATCAGATTACTGCATACCATCTAAACGCTTTAATAACACTGTGACCTTGATCTAATTAGTCTTAAAACCAACTAGTTTCTATCCATGCACCGTAAAGAACTCAAACTCATGTCTTAAGTCAAGACGTGGCTCCTGGAGAAAAGCAAATGGACTGACGCCACACCTTTGTTCACCTACAGGCATTTCTAATGCAGTAGGCTGTTGTCTGAAAATGTGCGTCCATCTGCACGTCTCTGAAAGCAGTGTGATAAATTATGATCTGTAGAATTGAAGTAAATGCACTGGATCAAACCTTTCATTCTTTGTTAAATGAGATGTGATATAAAAACGCTGTTAACATACAGTAATTATTCACACTGCTTTCACAGCATAGCAACCCACCCTCCAACTCCCCCCTTAGATTAACTACAGGTCTTTGCTTTCTATCTCTCTCTCTCTCTCTCTCTTACTGTCTTTGATATTTTATTCCTTTTATATAGCCCATGTGAGAGGCAGGGGGAACTGGGAGGTGAAAAGCCGTGAAATCCTCTCCCTTTACCTGTCCTCCACTCTTCTCGGAGGATATCAGCAGTGCTTGACACCTGCTTTGCTGTCTATCAGCAGATCTGAGCCCTCCTAAAGCCCACGGACCAGAGTCGACACATCTGAGAGCAAACAAGACACTTTTACTGAGTCTAGTACGGAGAGATAGAGTGAGAGAGAGGGTTAGATAGAGTGGGTGTTAGATAAGACAGTTGCCCCCGCACCCAAGCGCCCCCCCCCTCCCGTGCTGTTAATGCAGGTGCTCTGATAAGAGGCTGAAACTTATGAGCTGGCTTTAAGGCTGATGGCTGTGTATTAGCCTGAGATCAAGCCGGCATTTTCTTCTGCGGATGTTCAGTTCTGGAATTGTGGTGGTAGTATCAGCAGACGCAGACTGACATTTTCCAAAAAACTTGCAGCGGAGGTATAGTCATGAAGCGTTTTATCAGAGCAAGTGGCCTTTACAGCTACAACAAAACAGTTACTAAAACGTGTTTCAGTGCTACCTGAAGGGATGCCTTTTGATTTTTGAAGATGGTCTTTTGCTTCTGGCTCTGTGCGGTTTACCTTTAGTTGGAGGTGCTCAGTCAAAGTAGTGAGCTGTGTCTTTTTGTTCTGTCCTGTCTCCCCATGAAACTCTGCTGCATGGCAGTCTTCGTGTATGTGCGCAAGTGTTTGTGTTTGAGGGAGTTTGAGTGTGTGTGAGATTTCTCTACTGACACTCTGCTGTCTCGCACCATCAGCTTGGCTAAGTGACACTGGTGCCATTTGAAGTTCATTAGCTTTACACGCAGATCATTGCCTACGCACTAATTACCACCAATTATAATCATAGAACAGATCCCTACTGCTGGCTAACTACAATCTATGTCAAAAATATTAGACAAACAGACCCAGCAATGCCTGTGACTCCCATATATTTTGCTTGTATTTGCTCATTGACATTCATAATTTGTTGTATTTGCTTGCTGCTGCTTCACTAAATTGTCAATAAAATGACAATGTTGAATGAAGCTGTGAAAGGATAATTGCCTTCAGCGTTATTGTGCAGGTGTAGTGTGTCCTGGAAAATGATGGATTTCAAAGGCATGCATTCCCAGGCCTGGAAAGCTATAGATATATGTATATTCTGTTGTCAAATAATATTGAGTCATATATTCCATGGTTCAAAACTACTTCAGAAGGGCGGGGGGGGGGGGGTCTCAAATCTATAGTTGTTCTCTGCTCAGATGCAATATCTCTAATTCAAATCATATTTCATGTTTCCCCCTGAAGTGATGAGTTGATGACCTTTGCAAAATGCTAGGACACTGAACACAGAATGTGTGTAAAGTTAAAAAGCAATTTTGGAAAAAGTCATTTTTCATCCACGGGAAAGGATGATAACCCTGATGAGGTACCCTGCTGTGGTCGTCGGTTGTTATGGAATTGAAATATGTTATTGCCAGCTGAAATTTTATTTGCCAACAAAGAGAGCTCAAAGTGTCCAGCCAAGCACAAAATGATGTTTGTTGTACTTAGTGAAGCCTACAGACCCCTATAATAGTGTATGCTTTTATGCCTCAGCACATGCTAGCGTAGACAGGTAGACAGAGCAAGTATGGCAAGCATCATTGTAATCCAGAAGAAAAACATTTTAGCAAAAATGGTGGTACATTCTTCTGTTTATTGTGTAATGAATATAGTGTTCCGATGTAGATAAGCTGTTCATATTCATAAGCGCTTTATCCTTTGTTTTTTGTTGCATCCATCTGCATATTGCTGTTGACATCTTAATAGTCTCTTTGTCTTGCTAAATGTTTCCTATAAAACAGCCATCAGGCTGATCACAGTCGCAGAGATTACTTGAGAGGAAATTCAGCGGTTCTTCTGCAGCAGAGCTTGAGTACTGTTGATACACTAATTGAGCTGTAGGGCCCAGATGAGGAGGCCAGTGGGAGGTATAGTATTTTTATTACCTCTGTGATCGTGCTGAGGGGTAGCCACAAGATTGTCCCATGGGGAGTGTAGTTTTATGCTTTTTCTTTTTTTACAATGATAAAATTTACTCGTTCACTTGGATGAAGAAGTATGGAGGGGGATGGTTCGTAATGAGTATTTCCCGGGGACAGAGAGCAGATGAGCAGTTGAAGTTATGTTCGGTAGTTTGTTAAGTAATACACTCATTCTCTGTACAGTAAATCACTGTTTCAGTCGTGCTGAAGCCTAGGTTAGCTCATGCACACATTCACATGTTAACTGGCCAACGCCGCTGCATCACTTTCTCTGTCATGTTCCATCACCCCCCACTCCACTACCCAGCCCTCTGTGTGATGGTGTTTATGGGGAAGCGAAGACACCTCCTGCTGACATCCCCAGTCCTCATTAACCATGAAGGGTGTTAGTGTCTGGCTTGTAATGGACACTTTTGCCATTTGTCCATTCTTCACACGAGCACACACATGCACAGTGCCACCGTAGTCACAGTTAAAAGCATAAGGTACATCCCGAATGAGCAACACGTATTTCACTGTAACACTCCCTAGGCAGGGCAACCTGGAGGTTGTGAAAGGCACTCTGGCCATATCAGTTAATTTAGTGTGGAGACTGAGAAGGCCAAACTTTCAAACCAGTTTGAATTATAGGGTTATAGGGACTTTGTGGTTTGCTTTTCATTTACTGTGCAACATAGTGGTGTATTTGGGATTTCGGTGACAAGTTTGGCTGCCCTAAGCTCTGGTTTAGTTTAATTTTCTGTCAGTACTTTTACTGATGTAGAGTCTCTGTAACTATTCCAGAATAGCAAAAAGCACCTCTGCAGCAGGACACTGTAGGGTCAGGAGTGTTTAAAGGTTTGTTGTTTAAAAAAAGGTTTACATGCAGGAGAAAAACATTAAGAGACTGACAAAAAATGTATTTCTAGTAACAATCCATAGCTGGCAAACGGAACCATCTAATGTCTGCTGTTTGTACTGAAGCTAAAGTTGCTGTGAAACTAAACAGTTTAACGTGATGGCCTAGCACTGGTCACCAGACAGCTAAAAATAATGTTTTCTGTTTAGCTGGTAAAATGTTCTTTTAAAGCCACAATTGAACTTTTTACAAAATAAAGATTTGACATTTATCGTGATGGTTATTGGTATCAACTGATATGACCATTTTATCATGATAAGATTTTGGTCATATCGCCTACCTCTTATAAGCACGAAGCATTTCATCACCTTATGCAGCAACTACAGCAGAGTTTGTGTTGCTTTTAGAAGTGTGAAGCCCACATGTCCATGGGAACAAATTGAATTCTTTTGACCTTTTATTCTTTTTTCTGTCAGCTTGGTTGTCTCTGTGCCAGCAACAGAAACAGTAATTACTTATCAAGCAAAATCATGAAATAGAAAATGAACAAAATGTTACAAGCCAGAAAATTATGTGCAACATTTTAGTTCACTTCTCTGTTGACTTGTATTAGCTTAATGTATTGTTTACTGTGTTAATTCCTTTAGTAAAAGTGGTCTGTGTATGTCATATCTCTCAGTAATGTCATGTCTTTCATATGTCAACAGCTACTAAACGTCTTAAGACCATCTCAAGATATTATCTTAAGAAAATATTTATGGCAGAGGGCTTGAAGGCACTCATGGTTATAGCTGGTGTCATACAGGCTTGGCAGACGGTCAAGTCCAAGGCTGCATCATATACATGTTTGTGTGGTTCATGCAGGCCATAAGCATGATGGATGGCACGTGCGCTGGCTGCACTTTTCCATGGTCTGCAGCTGGAGCCTCCAGACATGAGATCTCTCTCTCTCTCTCTCTCTCTCTCTCTCTCTCTCTCTCTCTCTCTCTCTCTCTCTCTCTCT
>CM067474.1:37861308-37914833 GCA_034552555.1 Semaprochilodus insignis | reverse complement strand
CTCTCTCTCTCTCCCCCTTCCCTTCTCTCCATGTGTTCTGCAGCACTGCAGAATCAGCTTGCCAGCTAAGCAATTAAGACCTAAATACACCCCCACACAGTGAAACACACTATTGAAAGAACTCACACGTTGCAGTTTTCAACATCTGGCATCTTCGCGTATTTGTGTTAATTTCTTGGCTGTGATCTCAACTGTTCCTAATAAGCTGGGAAATGTGGGTCCAGTGTAATATGCTGCATCTCACCCCTCCCTTACATTCTCAAGCAATCTATCACAATGGCAGCCTCTGAGAGGTTTGCACCTTGAGCTGAGCAGATTATCCGTTCCTTTTTTTTCCCCCTCTCTCTCTCTCTTTCGCACACCTTCTTTCTCACTTCTCCCTGCGTGACTCATCCATGGTTCAGTCGATGATTGTAAATGGCCACTCTGGCAGAAACGGTCAATATGGTCGCTGTTTGTGCAGGCCTGCTCGTGCTGTTGCTCATGACGGGGGGTGGGGGTAGAGGGGGAGGGGAAAGAGAGAGAGCCAGTGATATCGGTCCAAGCGCTGCCTGTAGGCACCCACACTTTCACTTCCAGACCAAATCCACCCTTAAGTAAAACCCTTCCACCACTCACGTGACTAAAGATCCTGATTCATTTCTTTGGAAGACCTCTATTAGTGATGGGCCTCATGTAGCACAGGATACAGGATTAGAAAATGAGTTTGGGAGTGGGTTGGCAGGACGCAGGGGTGCGTTAAGGTATACCATAGACCTTCTGAAAGCCCACCTGCTATAAAGCTGGTTGTTTGCATTTTCTGCATTGCTTTGTGGGTGGGTGATTCATGTTGTCATCTTTATTGTTGTTTACCACCTTTTGAAGCCACTAATCCTCAGTCAGCTCTGCCATGTGACACTAATCCCAGCTCTTAGCCTAAGCACTGTGCTTCTGCTTGTTTTCCAGGTGACCGAGTATCTAAATGGCCAAGAGTCTGCAAAGAGTGCTAGGGTAAGTCCATTCACCAATCCTTCTCCATCTTTCTTCACGTTCCGTTTGTCCTCCTCCTTCCTGCTCTGCCTCTCCATGCTTGGCGAGCATCTCTCTCACATCACTTTCTCTCTCTGTTGTATATCTTAGATTGTGAGATTATCTTACACATATATCTATGTTTATAATATTAAGATTATTGTGAGATTGCTTAACTTCATTTCTAGATGTTTTCTTCCTTGTTTTAAGTGGCTTATAATCAAATCTCCCTTTGTTTTGTATAATTTGGTTTGTTTTGAGCACAGCAAGCAAAATCTGACAAAATATTGAAATATGTATAAATATAAAAAGAAGTTCAATGAGTAAACTAAAAAGTCTAGAAATAGTTAATTGATCTTATAAGCTTGCAACAGTCTTAAAATTAGAGTGTTTACACATATAATGAACACACATCAGCAGTCTCTTTTCAGCCCATTCTCTCTTTTTCTCATTTACTCCTTCCCTTTTTTGCTTCTCAAGTCTATTTGGTAATCATTATGTTCCATTGACATTACTGCACTGTCTTGTATCAGAGGTAGAATGGTCAGCCCTTCAGAACGAGTGCTGGCACTGGCCACCTCTTCTGCTGTTACTGACCCATCCGGTCTGTTGTGGTGGGGTGCAGAGTAGCTTTCCGGTGCCATCACGAGAAGCACGATCTTCTCACTTTCACAGGACTCCCCTTCAGAGGCCAGAGGATGTGTAACAAGATGCGAGCAGCAAGCTCTGCTGCGGGAGCTGCAAACTGAGCCTTGCGAGGAGCTGATGATGTCTCTCCTTACAACAGCGCTAATTATCATAGCCGCTAATTAGCTGCGATTCTCTGCGACTTCACAGCTGAACACACACACACACACACTCACACGCTGATGGGAGAAAGAGGGAGTACTCAGTGAATGAGTTAAGCCTGTACGACTCCTTTCTCATCTGCTCTCCGACGCCACTCTGAATCTAAGGCCATTCCACTGCTTGGAAATGGAATGTTGAACAGAAAAGGCGCTTCTGTGTTTTATGAGGTGAAGCCTGGTTGAAATCGATGGAATAGAATGGAATGAGGATGTGTCCACACATGACTGGACCTAAATTGGCTGGTGTGAAAGGCTGCTTTAAATGACTGTTCTTTCTATTCTTAGTGAGAAATGATGGAGTGAGTGACTTTTTGGGTTTTTCTTTGTTTTGGGTTTTTTTCCCCTGTGTACACAAACTGTCTGTTTATTATCTGTGCGATTTTGCACCTTGTGAAACAGGACAGCTATACTTCTGAAATCTGAAAGCTAATTAGTTGATCTTTCAGTCTGATAATCGGACAGCGGAATGTTGTAGTGTTTTGTTTGTAGTGTTATGTTTTGCTGGGGAATATAATCAGTTGTAAGCCTTTTTCTGGTCAGTGTGCCAGTGTTCCATAAAAAAGGCTTATTCTGTTTTTTTCCTGTTTCTCTCTCTCTCTCTCGTTTCAGCTTAACATTTGGCGCTATGGAGACTTCCGTGCTGATGACGCAGATGAGTTTGGGTATAGTCGCTAAGTCCTGCCATTCCAAAGACCTTTGAAGAAGATGAGATGCATCCACAGAGAGAAAGAGGGAAAAAAAAAACATCAAACAAAGCGTTAATATGCTCTCTTATTTTTGGTAATATTGCAGCATTCATCTCTCTCGGTCTTCTTTCACATGCTCTGTGCATTTCCCCTCTTCTGCCCAAGGATCTTTTTGGGTTTTTTTTTTTTGTTTTGTTTTTTTGTTGTTGTTTCTGAAGAGAGCAGGGCTACAAGTGAATTCACTTGTAGATACTTAAAAATAGGACCAACTCACCATGACATTTTAGCCAACTATCATTTTTGTGTTTTTTTAGCCAGTCACCATACTGTTTAACGCCTCCCCACAGCCAAACCCAGTGTAGTTCTGCTCTAGTCTGAGCTCTGCTTCGGCAGGTGGGGCTTTCAGAAGGGCGGGGTTTGCACAGAGAGATCATGAACTCAACAGCTTCCTGAGAAAATGCTTCCTTAATCATGAGACAAAATTCTATATTTAAATGTATATGGATATTATTTTGATGCTAGATAAGTGCACTCAGTGTAAGTGAAACTAATGAGTGTATTTTTTAATGTATGAGTGTTTGACCTTTTGGACTTTTGTGTAAGGAGTGTGTTTTCTCTTTTTGTGGCACAAAGAAAAGCTGCCAACGCCTTGACAAGCATTCGTTCTACTCCTCTGGGATGTTTACATATAACGATCGTTTCTTCGTCTTCTCCTCTCTGTCTCTCTCTCCTGCCATAGCAGAAAACAACAGTGTTTGAATTAATTTCCTTCCAAGGTAGACCCTGTCATTGTATTTAAATCTGCTAAATAAAAATGAGCAAAGTCTTCTTTACTGTGTCTGACTGTTTATTGTAATACTATGTTTTGCAGATTCCAGATTATGTTTAGGACAAAGAATGGCTTGTCTCGTGTGTCCTGAGGGTCGCCACTTGGAATAGGGTTCCAAATTAAAACTGATTACTTGTGTGTGCACGCGCTGGTGTGCCTGTTAGGCGAGTTGATGAGGGTTTTACCTCCCACTAATTCCATCAGACATGGTGCAACTAGATCAAACAGAGTAAAGAAAGCAATGTGTGCCCGTGTGGGTGCACTTGTGCCTGTTTGTGTGTGAGTAACCGAAGCTAGAGAATTCAGGGATCTATTTTTCATGAGGCCAGAGCATGTTTCCCCTTTAAGGCGTTTGGAGGCAAAATGAAACACTCTCAATAATTCAGACCCCCAAATATGTTTCAAATCACATTTGGGTTTTGGGCTAATGAAAGGAAAGTCCTCTGTGGCATGCTGGTAAGTGCAGTATATCCCTCCACCTAGCCGTGGAGTGACAGCAGTCAATAGTCTGATGCACTTGAGGGATCGACTACAGTTGAAGCTTCAGCTAACAGAGGAGCAGCCAGTGAGGTCACACTGGTCTCTGCTTGGTGACTTGGAATTTTACAGATTCCTGAGGAATCTGCTCATGGTGCTTTAACTTGCAAGACAGAAGACTGAAACTCCAAAGGCCCACTTTTTATTCAAACTCTTTTTAGTGGTGATCAGCAGAAAGAAAGGTTTGACTGGTGGCAGTAGGTTCTACCCCTTCATGCCTATAGTTACTTGCAACTACACTCATGGTCAAAAAAATAGGTGCACCCAGGAGGCAGCACAGTTTGGTGACTTGTCCCTGCTCAAACACACCTAATTAAATGTAAGACATTTTCATTTCCGTATTAGCTGCCTTTCATATGTGTACTTTAAAACAGTGGTCCTAAAAGCCCTTTGGGAATTAAATTAGATCTAGGTGACTGTCCTTGGAGCATGTTAATTATGCTCTGCTGAGTTCTGTTCAGCTCTCTTCCAGAACTCTTACTAGAAGTGGTCACAGACCACTATCAGAAAATGGTTAAAAACTGCTTTTTAATTTGGAAAGATGTCAGTGTCCACATAATCACCAGTGCTTTAAAAAAAAAGTAGCCTGTCTTTGGTAAACATTTCTGTTGTAGCTTCTTCCTCTAACCCCGGCCCTGTGGAAATTGACTTGTAATTAATCTGATCAAAAGGAAGTTTTTCCTCCAGAGTATTTCTTGCCTGTCCATATGTGAAATGTTGCACCTCTGTGTTGAGCTGATGGTGAGCAATGAGGCGTGAGAGCCTAATTCACACTCTCCTTAGCTTCTGGGCTGCAGACTTCTGCATGTAAGAAAAATCGCCTGTAAGCCCAATAAAAACATTCGACTAAATCATACAAATGTACATCAAAACATAGACTATCAACTACTTAACAGACTTTACAGTTAGATGAAACTCAACTGATTGGCTGGTTCATGTATTGCACTGAGGCTATGTGTTGATCTCCACTAATTAGCAGAAAGGAAATGGCATAGTCCTGAGAGTTTTAGAGACCTAGAAAGTAATTTTTTCACCATTACAATAACGAGAATGTGTTTAGAACATTCTCTACAGTTGAAGTTCTAGTGATTATGAGATTGATTTCCAACACTATGTGGGAGGTATTATTTGATAATAACCTCTTCACCTCTTACGTTGCATCAGAACGTTTTCTTTGTTCTGTTTATATTTATATGGTCATGGGTGCCGTAATCATTAGTGATTCGGTGATCAAATGTGTATTTGGTCGAGTTACTATGCTCTCTCAGTCCTTTCACTTTAACCACTGCAAGCTGTTTTGCCCATTTCCTTTCTTTTAACCTCAGAATCATAAATATCCAAAGTGCACATTTTCAGCTATCTCCTTCCTTTAAGTTGTGCTCAGTATTTATAGTATTGTCTGGTTTAGAGGGAAAAGGGAGCGAGAGATCAGTATTCTCTAAAACTGACCAGAGGCAGCACATTGGGATAATCAGAGCATTATCATCATTTAGTCTGGGTTTTTTGCCAAAGAGGCAGTAATGTGAGCAGTAAAAGGGTTCGCGCAATCCTCATTTTGCCCTTGTCACCAACACCATTTTTTCCACTTGGACAGAAAAAGGAGGGAAAATGGAATGAGTTAGGCCAGAGCTCATTACACCTGTCATGAAAAAACACAGTGTTAAGGATTCAACCTCCGTCATTCACGTCCATCACTGACAGCGGGGAGGAACGGTTGCATAATATCAGTCCATCAGAACCGCACCGCTCCACCCCTGATAGAATCTCATTCAGTAATAGGACAGAAAAGCAGGACTGCTATTAACAAAGAGTCAGGGAGTACACTTATTATCTCCTGCTTTGGTGAATGGCAGCTCTGTGATTCCGCTCTGCTCTCTGGCTGTGTGGCTAGAATTGATGTAATCGCATTAGTAGAACTTGGACATACATCACAGATCAGATTTTCTACTGTCTAATTCTATAAGAATATAATTATGTTTTATAATATCAGTGTAACTACTGATTTCACCCACTTGCATGGTACATGATTTACCAATAATTTAAAGGTAAAAGAGAATAAATCAAAGGCAGTACTGGCTGGTTTGTGCCATATTGGGGGACCTACTGCGGGAAGAAGCTCAGATCACAGACATCGAAACTGCACCTTCTTAACCTTCTCTTTGTGTTATATAGTGCTCAGTATTAGTGCTGTTGTCTGGTTTAGAGGGAAAGAGAGAAACACGGCAGCTGCTATTCACAGAAAGGGTTATCTGAATGTAGAATCCGCTGAAGGAAGAGCTGGTGTTGGTCAAAAGAAAAGGCTTGAGCCAAAAATCAAATTAATATATTATTCCCTTTATATTAAAATAAATAAATAAATAAAATACATGAAAACTTATAAACTTATTTCTACAGTTTAGCAGTGGAGCTATAAGGCTAATGTAGCTAACGTGCAAAGCAGACATATATGGGTCATCCAACCAAACTTAAGAGTTAAGTTGAAGTTAAAAACACATTTCAGATGTTTAAATGACTGTATACGAACTGGCATGTATACGAACTGGCATACTACATACTACTCACGTATTAAATCTGCCTATAAGTACTATGTAGTATGCAGTATGTGACCAAATTGAAATTCTATAGTGCACTGAAGACATAGGGATGGAGTTTCTAGTGTACAGGGGGAGCCATCTTTGTGGTGTACTGCATCCCATCATGCACCACGCCCTCACCAGCTCAGCCTGCTTCAGCCAGAGAAAATGGCAGCGAGCAACACTGGGAAGCAAAACACAGCCAACACAGAGTATAAATGTGGGTGTAGTGATTGCAGTGGGCTATGTTTTCATCAGAATGAGCCTCAGAAAGTTAAAATATACAGGTTATATGAAAAATATACAGGGTATATGAAGATTAATAAAAGATGAACTTGCTTTAGAGGATCAGTTTTAGAGCAAAATAGCCGAGGGTAGCTAACAGCTAGGCTAAACGTATTTCAAGTAAACTGAGCAGCGTTAGCAGCTAGCTCTAAACAGTGGATACAGTAATAACAGCTCTGAGGTAAATGTGAGGCAACAGGTCATGTGACTGTATTAGTATACTACACTGTAGGTCAGAACCTACTGTGTGCAGTATGCTTTACATACTACTGTAGTATGCAGTGTGCAGTATAGTAGTGTGCCATTTCAAATACAGACTTAGACTTTAGATTAAAATACTTTGAGTGGCCCTATATTTTAATTATGTTTATTTTATTAAAAAATGTTATTTTTTTTATAAAACTTAAAAGTTTACATAATTGCAGATAATATGTGTTTCTGTAATGGCAGTTATGCACTAGTTTTCAGACTTTGGGGCACATTAACATCAAACCAATGGGATTTAACTGCTCACCATGTGGCCATGAAGGACAGGGATGTAGTCTCAATGGACTAAACACTTTGTGTTTTGGTGACATGATAAAAATGGGACAGCATATTTTCAGTAAATTGTAATTTAGAAATTTTAATTAGAAGTTTAGCCCATTATAAATCCAAATCTTTAACTACACATTAAAATGATTTTCCCTGCAACAGCATTTAAATTAAATTACTATTTTAGTCGATGCTTTGGACTTACATAGATTATAACATTATCCTTGTAAACAACCAATAATTTAATGTTCCGATGACTGCTTTAATGATATAATAACGTTTCTGAACCGGTTAGAACAAAAACTAAAGAGTCAGTTTTATTATAGGTCTGTCATTTGGAAATCTATTACACTTGGCAGTTCACATACTGTACATACACAGGCTGTTTGTGAATCAGATGAGCTATAGTTGTTTACCAGAGGTAGCAATGATGGTGCAGATAGCCTAATGAGTGCAGTGTTGTGCTACACTTGTTAGACTGTGTATATCATCAAAGCAAGCAACCAGCAGGTCTGTCTGCCTGTGTAACATGAAAAAAGGTGGTTTATGAGAGCCTTTAAAAGTAAACTCAGTTCATCCATTACATGGCTGTAGTGCTGTTTTCTTATCTGTCTGGATTTAATGTTTGAGATTATGAACTTGGGAATGTTGGTCTGTTGGTCTGATTTCTAAGTCAGATTTTTACGGACGGAAAAAAATGCTTGTATATTAATGCCGTCCTTCATCACTGAGTCTGAGGACTGCGAAGCTGTCTAATTTTTTAAATCAATTCCGATTTCTGTTTTAATTTTTGGCCCGTTGCGATGGTTGCAGCCTAAACCATGGTTTGTCAGGTAATGACTACAAGCATGCAGAGCTTGCAGAAAATAAGCCAGAGCAGTTGAAAAGCTGTGACTGACAGTGAGTAACGTTACACTTTCACTCCTTTATAACAAGAGGAGCGACGAGCAGAAGCAGACCTTAATACCTCCACTGACATACAAGAATAGCTGTAGAATCACTCACTTAGCATCTGCTCCTGTAAGAGGCAATGATTCCTGGGTTGTTGTGTGATCTGTAGATTGGGATGTACCCAGTGTATGTGCACTGTTTAGCTGCAGGGCTTAAAATAAAATAGTAATTTAGAGTGTTTAGACAGAAAAATGCTCAGAGTTGGAGAACTAGTACAGAATTTCACCAAACGTGGACAGACTGACTGACTGACTACATTTGAGGTAAGAGTGGACAAAACCACTGCTTTAAAAAAGCACAGTAACACATTACCCTATGAGTCTGACTGATGATTGGAGGTGCTGAGATGGATGACGTTTCTCCAGTTCTCTGCAGAAAGAAGTAAGGGGACACAGCGGAGGCACCCAGCTGTCCTCTCCTCTCCTGCTGACTTCTTAGAAAACCCTGCACACTCAACTCCCACGTGACTCCAGCAGGCACTGGCAGGAGTAGCACAGCGTGGAATCCCCCCTTCTATTCGTCTCGCTCTCTCTCTCTCTCTCTCACTCGCTCTCGCTCTGTTCTTATACTCCCCAGGCGCTTCCAGTTCTGTGCCAGCATGCTCTCTTTTTTTCCTCTGCATTCATCTCCCCCCACCCCTCCTTCTTTTCAACCACCCATGGGCCTGCATGTCTTCTGCAGTAACCCTGTGACTTCCAGATTCCCAGGGTGGTTAGGATTGTGTCCACCCAAGTGCAAACTCAGCAAAAAAAGATGATGGAATTTGAGGAAGCTGTGGCTAGGTGTTCTGGTGCAGGACTGTGTGGAAGGCCTGTACTTTTTTTTATCTTTCTTTCTTTTATTTAGTTATTTATACACAATTTTTGCATCTTAAATACAGAAAAGCCCAGGTGGAAGGAATGAGCTCTTGTTCTTTGCTTGGAATTATCTATGAGAAATGATGAACAGCAGCAGGCAGCAGTATTTGCTAAAGGACTTCCGGTGGAATTAAGTCTGCATTACAGGGGCATCAAGGAAGAAGCTTGAGGGAGCTGATCTGTCAGCAGCTGAGCTAAAAGTGAGTGTGCATGTGTAATTGTCAAGCATCTCTAATTACAGGTTCACAGATGCTCTGGGGGCTGTAAGCATTACTAAGATGAAGCACATTCATCTTGCCAACGGTTCCTGACAAAGCTTCAGCTTCACATAACCATTTTTTTCTGGTCAGCAGAGGTTTAGACACTCAAGCTATCATTAGTACTTGTGCACCTGTGCATGAGGAGTCTGGTGGCTTACCTTTCAGTGGAGGAACAAGAAATCAAGTAAATCTGAAAAAAGGTAAAGCTGTTATAATGGAAGAAAAACGACACTGTCGCTGTGTTAGTAATTTATTTATTTATTTATTTTTTTGCTGTTGTCATTACTTTATATTTTTCATATCGATGAAAGACATTCATTTTAGATGCAAAGCCTGTCATGGATTTAGCTAGTAACTCGCTCGGTCACTCACTCCTGTTTATCAGGCTGAACAATTTCCATTAGGGAGCGCTATTAGCATTCAGATTAGAGGTCTGCAATGGCATGAAATTGAAGTCCGAAACTGACCTGTACCTGCAACTTTGAGGCCCAGCCAGGCCCAACTACATTTGAAACCTGTATTTTTATTTGTGTTTTTGGTTTATTTACGAATGTGATTTCCATATCCAAGGTGGGAAAGGGAACATAATCCCATAGACATGCTCCAAAACGTTGTTGAAGCCTTCCCAGAATAGTGGAGGTTGTTATAGCCGTAAACGGGGGAGGTTGGGGTAAGCTCCATATTAATGCTTGTGGGTTTAGAAGGTGACGTCCACATACCTTTGACTATGTAGTGTACTTTTAGCCATTCTTATAAACAACAGTATATTGTATCAGAAACCACATAGGAAGCTTTATTTGACATTACTTAACAACTCCAAACAGTTTTAGGTCAGTGTGAAAGGCTTTAGGCATTTGCACAACGCTAATGAGTGTGTGGACTTCCTTTACTTGTTAGCTACTACTACTGATGAAGTGCAAACTACTTCTTTAGCAAACATCCCTTAACTGATGGGCTGCGTTAAGGGCCGGGTAAAAAATGCTGAGCTGTAGCTTCAGAAGTTTCAAAGTGAATAATAAAATTAATAGAAATTGAGCAAAACTCTAAGCATCTCGAGTCTAAGCATGAACCTGGAAATCTGGTAGAAAATATACTTCCTTTTACACATACGCACAAACTGACAGTGAGAGGAAAAAGTAAGTTCAGTTGGGATTTCCCCTCCCTATACGGCTGTGGGTTGCCAGGTTTAATATCTAAGCTATATGCCTTCCTCAGAGGTGGATAGAGTAGCCTGAAACCTTTCTCAAGCAACTATGTTACTTCAAAACGATATACGGATAAAAAAAATAGACAAAAAATGGAAAACAACTTGAGTAGGAGGGAAAATGTTTCAGGTCCCAAAAACTGGAACGCTCAAGAAAAACTGCAGTGGAACTTCTTAGTACCTCTAGCACGCTGCAAAAAAAAAGAAAAGACATTTGGCAAATAAAATGATCTTGTATGCATTTTATATTTCATACTTTGAGAGCATTGTAGGCTTTTTATAAGATCATTTAAATTATTCCTAGATGATTTTACTGATTTATTTCAGGCATACTTTTGAAAATAAGACAAATGATCTACCACTGTAGTGAGAAGATGTAGCTTACTACATTCACTTAAAACATATAAAAAACCATCTACAAATTAGTTAAATAATCTCATAACAAGCTTACAATCATTTCAAAATGATAAATACACTCATCATCGAAAAAACTGTTGCATCCAGAACGAATCAACCATCAGAAATGAAACTTGGTGGGTGGGTTTGACATCATGAGACATGCGAATGATTCAAGTTTCACGCTCGGACATGTGACATAAGCAAGGGCAGGCCTTTTTGCTGTACCTGACTGACAATAAAGGTCGTCCTGTTTCGCATGCTTTCCATTCTGACTCGTGCTGTTGTGTTGGTAGCATCCTTTGCAAGTGAAGTATGTCTCAGAGAAGAGTTGTAAAGCAATTCAGGCAGTTGGAAGAGTTCAAGTGGGGTCACACTGTAGTGTTCCGGGAAGCAGGATGGTCCTATGAACGTATTGAGTGCCATACTGGTTGTGTTGATATTACCATAGCACACTGTTGGTGGCAATGAATAGAAGTAGGCTCGCGACGTGAAGGATCTGGGGGACTTACACAAACCGGACTACAAATAGGACTACATGCACACAGACCGCTACAGCGACTGCCCTTAACATCACGTCAACATTGCCAAAGACTGCAGTGGTGTCCACCTCCATCCCTACCACAAAAACTGCAGGAACTGTGTGAGAGTATTCAGGCTGCATTGGATGGATTATCACAGGACACCATTAGGAACCTCTACAACTCTGAGAGCGAACATGGCGGCCCGATGCCATACTGAGAGACCGTACTTCTGTATGTGTAGCTCAATAAATATTACCCATATCAGTCTAAATGTATCATCACTTATTGTTCCTGGTAATCTTTATCTTCCTTCCCAATAGCATTGCAACGAGACACTTCCTTCTGGGTGCAACTATTAATTTTTCTGATGAGATATCAACCAGATAGAAGATCATTTTACTTGCCAAGATATCATTTGTTTGCTGTGCAAAACATTAGTTAGCTGCTCTTCTGTTTGTTTGGTCTAAAATAAAATGTTCAAACTTCAGCATGAGAGCTGTGTGCAAAGCCGTAGTTAACCACCAGTAACCGAACACAATGAAATTGTACAGAGAGGAATTAGCAACTAAATGTGATCACCACTTAGCAACACCTGCCACTCTTTGTTTCAGTTGATTATACACATGTCAGCATTTGAATATAAAGCTCCAGCTGTGATCAATAGGTATCTGAAGGATCTGTAAATGTGAGATCCTGTCACTGAGTTTTGAGTTGAATATGTTGTTTTCTACCCATTCAAAGCTAAAAACGCTGTTGTCTTAGTGACTTAGTACTCACATTAGGGGTGTGGAAGTCAAATTGTGACTTTGCAATGCAAACCTGTCACATTGTGCGGAGGTCTGGCAATGCATTAAGGGGAATACACATTTTATTAATCGTCTCATCTAATGCAACATTTAATGTCATTCATAAACACCAAAATTTATAAGCAATCAGCATCGATCGGCATCTTGCTCCAGAACTCCTTCTGCCTCCCAGATCCAGGGTCGTTAGAAAGATGTGCAACTACATGAACATAATCATAAGTCATAAGTTTTCCTGAAATTTGAATTAAATTTCACAAGATTAACGAATTTGTGGGCAGAGTATCATGAATCGAAATTAACCATGGGTATTGTTAAGCTCCTAACCTACAAAGAGTTAAAAAAGGCCTGTGTGCAAATGTAAAAGCATTGTTTCAATGCATTAAAGGTAAGATATAAATAATCCATAAATAAGAATATGATTATGAGGTTTAGGTTTTTACATTTGCTGAGTTACTTTTGCTTGTCTTTGTAATTCACAGCTGTCTGACTGAACTTATTTGACCTCTCATGTTGTCTGGCATGTGCTATATAGCGTGGGGTGCTGTTGGGTAATGAAGTGAAAGATTTCTGCCTATGTATAAAAAAGGGCTATCATAAAAGTTCATCAAAACGGTAACTGAGTTAGTATAGCTAGTTCATACACTTCTTCATCAGTTCCTCATTCTGATCAGATCTCTGCTGCTCTGCTGTGCAGCCCTAATAACACCACCAGAGAAAAGACCAGCTTAATGAAGTCTACAGTTTATCATGCTTTTAATCACCTGAATAAAAGCACAAAACCAAAGACGAACCGCATTACAGCCAAATGAGGGCTGCATTTGTGGGCTTCTGCTCGGCAGCCGAGCGTTTCTGTGTAAACAGCAATAAAGCACGGAGCCGTTCTACCTTCTTAAAATGGACGCCATTACTGCATCGATGAGTCGTAAAAAGTGTCATGTAGCAGACAGATTAGAAGCCAGTTTCCGCTGAGCTTTCCTCATGCTTTGGAAAGGATCCACAGCGACCAGGCCTGTGCAAACTGAGAGAGAGGAAAACCCTTTTTCGCATTGTGGAAAAGTCAGGCTAATGCTAATTTGTCCAGGACTAATTCCTCCTGTTTGTGACATTAAATGTGCGGCGTGGACTGCCCCTTGCCATTCGTTGTGCATATATTAGCCTTTATTTGATTGATTGAATTATTTCATTATTTTCCTTAATCTCCCGAAAAAAGCGCCTGTAGGTTGGCTGAATAGAAATGACTCTGTGGAGCATAACTAATTGGGCTAATTAGCATATGCAAATGAGGTCCCGTTATCTTGTGTACAGAATGTTGCTTATAGTAAACACAGGCCTAATCACTTTGAACGAATTTAGCTCTTTTAAACGCTGGTAATTGTGCACTGTTTAAACAGATGGGCTCGATTTTCCAGTGGAGCTTTCTTGCGTCCGTCCCTGCTGTCTTATTTCTTATCCGTCCTCTATCTCTTCCCTTCACTGGTCAATGAAGCCATCTCTTTCCCTGTAAATACTGCAGATGAGTATTTCTTGTACTGTGTGTGGCTTGATGGGTATGCAGTCTGTATTTCTCTGTATGGGCATAAAAACCACTGAAGCAAGTATACTGTTGTTGCCTTTGGTATTATCTTCCCAAGGTCACTGTAGCTTTTTCTGTTGCTGCCACGTGTCATAAGCACTTCCTTGTTATCTACAGGTATTCAGGCCTATGCTCCGAAGGTTTTATGTTTTATGTCTTTTGATCCATCTGAATTCTTTCCTTCCTATGTGGCATGTTGCGAAGGTGCCATCTTTCAAAAGAAGTACAGAGTCCTATTCACTGACTGCTGGGAAGTCAAGGACGCAGGCGGTCCTCTGTGTGGGCGAACGGCTGCTAGGTTCTCAGAGTGCGCGAGCTGCTGAATGCTCACTGCAAAGTGAAAATACTGAAAACAAAAGCCTCAGCTCCATTTTTCGCAGGCAAGTCATAGACCACAGTGGAATGTGTGCAGGCTGTCATAGCCCTCCTGAAATCTCCTCACCTGCTGCAATACTGAAGCTTTATTCATGGGTCGCTGTCCATGAACCGGAACATGAAGACATTGGCCCAAGGTGTCTGCTTCATATTAAGCCCTTAATAACGTTCCTAAAGACAAACAAGAAGCATGTGAGTACATGCTCACATGACCTTCTGCTTAGACTTGGTTTCCTCACTTTTCCTGCACCTACTTACTCAGGTGCTGTGGATGGAGGTCCTTTTTCCTAATACAATTCAAGTAGCAATAACACTGCCTTCAGTCAACATCACATTTCTGTTTGTAAGTAGCGGAGAAGATATTTTATTTTGTCTTGAGTTTAATGAAAAGGTTGGAACCTTTTTCCATGATTTTCAGTGATGTTGAGGTCTGGACTCTGGTGGTGAGTCCATTGTTTTGAGAGTATCAGCAGCTTCTTTGTTTGATCTGCAGGTTTTCTTCTTTTTATCTATTTTTGTTTCTTAGTAACAGTCTTCTAACAGTGGAAGGATGGACAGAAACACCTGTGGATGTTCTCAGATCTGAAACTGTTTCTCAAAGCTTGCGCTGGCTAGCCTCATGCCAAATGCCTGTGCTGATGCCTGATGCCTGATGCCTGTCGCCGGCTAGCCTCATGCCAAATGATTAAGATGGCAGGGGCCACTCTACCCTCCCAGACAGATAGAGAGCAAGACAAATTGTGCATATGGATGTGGCATCACCAGGGATCAAACTCCGAATTCTGTCATATCCAGATTGTATCCAGATTGATTTTTGATAGTCTGAACAGCAAAATAAATGCAGATCAGATCCAGTCCACATTTGGAGGTGGCTTGAAGTGCGATTCCACTCTGATTTTTACAGATACACACCAGTCCGGATGCTCAAATCAGATTGCAAAGTGTTTTTTTTTTTTTTTGTGTGTGTCACTCACAATATGAAAGCATCAGTCCAGAGTGATGGAAGTGCTGGGATTCGCTACACGCATGACTTTTACCACAGAAAGCCATGCAGATAGGTTGGTGATGTCTGGACACACAAATCCCATCTGATCACCGGCAAATAACAGTACGGAGAGTTTTCTCCAAAGATCTGATTTGAGAAACAAGCCTGACTTGCCTGCAGTCTGACCATAGCCTTTAAGAAGGGAGATACGCAGGCTGGGCTTGACCTCCAGGACTGGAACTGAAGAACTCTCACCTCAAATGTTCCACTGACAGCTTGGCTTTATAAAGAGCTTCCCACTGTTGGCATTATGTCCTTTTAGCACTTCATGTTATTACCTACGTGCACATGTGCATAATGTTGCATTGTGTTCTTACAATGATTTAAAAAAGAGAGAAATCTGAATAACCACTCATGCAAGCTTACATAACCATCTACTGTAGAGGATGGTATTGTTATGCAAATGTGTGAACTAGACACAGAAATAGAAAAAAGGTATATCATAATCCTGAGAGGAATAGTCTCTCTTTCATTCAGTTTTTCTTTCTTTCTGCTGATTCTCCTCCCATCATGCTCTTTGCTGCAGAACTGTTCTGAATGATTGGCCTCATGCTTCTTGGTGATGTGCCTAGACTGTTCCGCCCAGTGAGCTGCTGAAACGTCCTGAGTGAGACATCCATCTTCGCTGCCAAGAAAGATCTCTTTCCCCTCTTGAGAGCATAACGTGGATAACAAACATGGATAACATATACAAGCACTAACCTTTCTGCCAATCAAAGTGCCTTAAACAAAGCAGCGGTGAAAAAAACATGGCCTCATGTCATGCATCCTTATAGAGCCTCGATATCATGTTTTATTGATAACGACTGCCGTATGTAATATCTCAGTTTCTGGGAATCCCCAGATTTTCTGCTGTAAGCGTGGCGAGCGCAAGCTCCCTCTGGAAAGTGTAGGACGTGCCGTATCGAGACGCTTTAACTGCAGAGCTTAGGGGGCCAGCATTAAGACCCACACGGTTTGAAATATGCATCAGAGTTCTTAGACTTTTAATTTTACATGAGGCATGTAGTGTGCACAACTCAGCGTGTATTTGTGCATGTGTGTTCTGTTCTGTCTGGAATTATGCTTGCAATATAGGTCTGCATGACGGGGTGGATGGCAGGAGGGAAGCAAGTGCTAGAGGTTGCCCTCCATGAAGTGTGTACCTGCTGGTGGGAGAGATATGCTGCATAACAAAGATACATGGTTAACCTCTTTGAAGTCAAGAGTTATTACTTTTGTTTTTGCAATTAGATTCAAATGAGGAAGAAATGTTAGTAGGGTTTTCAAACAGTGAAAATAATGAATCACAAACAAATATTTTGCGTAGCTAATAACAAATATTCACATATTTGCTGAGATTTGAACCGAAAGACAGATTCTTCTTCTTTTTAAAAGCAGTGCATTTTGTTACAGTTATATGAGGGGACAAAATAAGCTTCGCCGCAATGTATTTTCTTGTTAATAATGAATTTATTATGCATGCATTTTTTTTCAGATTGTGAGCAGGGTAGAAGTGAACACAATTTCTGATTTGCATCACTGATGTCCAGCGAGAGCAACAGTGATTTTAAGTTCTATCTCCGCAAGGTCTCAGTCAGTTATTATTGAATTTCAGAAAAACAGTATAAAACAGTTTATTAAATGAAGTCTGTTTACTGCAGGGTGCAGGGTGCACTATTTGTTAAGAAAGGATACAATGCAGATTTGGTTATATTTTAAAATATGTTATAAAATATGCGATCATTTATTAAATATATAATGTGTAATGAGTAATAGAGGAATGTAGAAAGCACTACAAAAGGTTTTCAGTTTCCCCTATTTGTTCTTTGTTATAGTGAGTCGTTGATCTATCCATAGATCTCCCATGAGCACTAGTTTAGTTTGCCGGGGACATCCTCCACTCCTAACATTACTGATATTATTGCTTTTACAGGCAGTGTTGTGTTTTGCTTGTAAATGTTACTTCATATACTGCAGTGATAAACAAACTGACACTGCAGTAGCTGAAAATAGCTGTTGTTAGACCCATCAGCGGACTTTGCCATTTAAAAGCTGTATTTAAATGAGAGGGCTACAGTTGTGGAGTGACAGCATGAGCAGGTGGGCTGCAGGCTGGAACTCTGGATTCTTCGAAAGGTTGAACTAAGAAAATATTTTCAATGCCTTAAATAAGTGGCATAAATAGTTTATTATGACAATGCGTCATTTTTAACGCCACTAGTTCGTATAGATTTAATTGCCCAGTTATTCAGTGATGCTATGCAATGTATCACGTTTTACATTCTGTATCAGACTTTTCACTGTTTTGTTTGAAGGTCACCGAATGAAGTGAGGGTGGTAAAGGTTTGCAGCAGTGCACGGTTATAAGGTAACTGACCCATTTGTAATAAATGTAGTCCTTGTTTTTTGCATGATGTGCCACAATTAGGTTTCTGAATATAGAAGTAGAATTCCTGACAGTAGGTGGAAAATCGAGGACAAACATGAAAAATTGGCTTATAGATCGTTCTAATTACTGTGGACTATTAAAGCAGAAAATTATGGGGTGGTACGGTCCCCCCACTCCAACTCAACTAATGCCTGTCAATTTACACTCCTACTCAGGAGTGTTGTACGGACATTTCACACACAGGCAAGTGTTCTCAGAATACAAACACTCAACCTGCTAGCTTTAAAATCTTTCTGTGTCTATCTTTGGGCTTACCATCTTCTGCTGTTTTTCTTTTGGCCTGTTTACTTTATAACTGCAAAACTCCCGTTAAGTTATTTGTGTGCTGTATTTATTCATTTCACAGTTTTATCCACTGACTGGATCAATGTATCTATAGCCGTTGCTCCCTCTGTAGAAACACAACAGTTTGTTTTATGCTGTGCCACTGAAAATCAGCAGAAGGATTAGAGGTGCGATTTTACATTATTGGAAAGCTGTTGTTTATACTTCATTTTTAATTTAGCCTTTATTCTTCACATTAAACTGAAATGGGAAAAAAAAGATTTTCATCACTTAAGACTGTGTGGAGTTTGTATTGTTAAAAAAGATGATATAAGAAAACTAATAACACTATTTGAAATAGACGGGAAAATCAGTTTTTTAATTTATCTTCAATTATATTTACAATAGAATTTAATCTGTGTTCAAGATTTACTCATAAAAGTCAGAGGCCTTTTTAAATAGCTATTTAAAATGTTAATGTATTTCATTTGCTTATGTTTGAAAGAAACAGTATTTTCACAACACTCTATCATCATTTCACTTTCTGAAACACATGTTAAACTGGAGATATGTGTGGTAGTTTACATCAGTTGCTGGTGGTCAAATTTGGACATTAAGGAGAATAGCATGGACAATATATGCAATCTGCATAAGAGACCATGGAGTTCAAGAGACCAAGGGACAGGAACCCACAAATTGTTTGTTGTTTGTTTGTTTGTTTGTTTGTTTCTTTCTTTCTTTCTTTCTTTCTTTCTTTCTTTCTTTCTTTTTCTTTCTTTGTTTATGTTGCCTGTTGGTTCAAATTCCCCCCATCCTATTTAAAGGGTCAGTGGTTTATGAGATGTTTTATGGTGGCACAGTGTATAGTACTGTTGCCTCACAGCAAGAAGGACCTGGGGTCACCTGCATGTTCTCCCTGTCTGTTTGGGTTTCCGTCCACAGTCCAAGAACATGCAGTCAGGCAAATTGGAGATATTAAATTGCCCTTAGGTGCGAATGTCTATGTCTGATTGTCTGCCCTACAATGGACTGATGAGTGAGGTGCAGCAGACTGTCCTCCAGTCAGAGTAAAGTTTAGTCTGTTCCTGAAATGAATTTCATGATCTGTAGTTGGATTACAGACTCTGTTTGGGGAGATTTTAGTGGACTTTGATTAAGGTATCTGTCCTACTTAAAAACAATTATGGAATGTTGCTTTGGCAGAGAAGATACAATGCTTATGAGAAGGTTTAAAACATGTACAGTATATTGGTATGTAGTCTCCAAAGAACCCATAAAGAAATCCAGGATGAATTTGAGTCTTGATGAGTTTGAGTCTTGGAAAAAGTATATGGAAAAAAAAGAGACCATCACATGATGACAAAGATGGTGGTCCAGAAGTCTCTGTCCTGCAAGAGCTGATTCTGAAGAGGTAGCATGAGAACTGTAGCAGCTTGGTATGAACATATGCCAATAGGATATGGAGGAGTTGGATTCACAACAGGGGGCTGACTGAATGGTGGAACATTTGGGTATGGGAGCCTAGTGCACTAGGCCTCGTATGATTTCGTACAATAATTTAGTCCAAGCACAAAAGAGGCCTACTTAAGTTTCCCATTTGTGTAGCGCTTAGAGTATGTAGCGTGGACCGGAAAGTCAGCCGGGTGGGTGGACCCTATCAAGGCTGTTCTGGGCAGCAGTAACGTTGAAATTGGATTTCATGTATCTGAATGTTGGCTAGAGTGTATCGGCAGAAGGAGTCGGCAGACAGCCGAGGGGAGCAGAGTCATGGTCCACTGCAGAGTGGCTTCTAGCATAACTGCTATCTTCTGATTGTGAAAACTGCAGTGCTTGAAACCGATCGCAAGGATGGAAATTTATAGGACCTTACAGTGGAAGGAGGAGGAGTTTCAGGCGTAATCCTCTTTCCAAATTTCAGCTATTCCAGAACTGCATTTACTACACATTTATTCTGAGTTGGTGATGTTGACTCTACAATAGTAGCAAATAGGAAAAAATATCTTTCATTGGGGACTACTTTGCCTTAAACCACCCTGCATGTGTATCTCTGCCATTAATCAACATTTTAGACCTACATCTTATCTGTAACTGTAAGCTCACTGGACAAAAAAATGAGTCACCTTGCGAGTTTAAGGTCGTAGTAACTTCAGGCTCCAGCAGATGTCAATGCACAAGGATACATGAGGCTATAAATACCTGCAGGGTGTGAGTGACAGGATGCATAGATTGAGAAGAGGTGGTACAGAGCAGTGAATGTCTCGAGCGATGTATGGAAAATGGGTCCAAAGCAGATGTGAATGATGGGGGAAAAAGGAATGACTGCATTTGGACGTGAGGCCATTGTGTGAAGGAAGTAGCTGAATTTGCAGATGTATGGAAGCATACGGTCATACGAGTCTAAAAAATCCCAAAAATACAGGAAATTCTCCTCAGAATTGTGCCAGGGAAGGCATCCACCAAATCTGGCTGAACTGTGCAATTCTTTGATGCAAGAGCGACTGAACATTGATGTGGCCTACATCCAGAAAGTTGTCTAGTCCCTGCCAAATCGAAGCTGTTATTTGTGCTTATGGAGGTATTACACTCTATGTACAGGTATATTTCAGTCACAAGTGACTAATTTTTGTCCAGTAAGCTTATTATTGGAAAGCAGTGTCTGAGGCATTTGGCCATGTATTCATAACCATTTCATGTCATCATTTTCTATGAGGGATCTTTTAGATGCTTCCAATATCTGGTTCCTTTCACCACCACCGTGACCACTTCTCACCCATTATGTTTCTTTTAGCGAAGCTTTAACACCGAACCTCTCTAAATCCATTGGTTTGCATCCTAACCATTTAATTATATAGAAATGTAAGTAATTTGTTGGGATTTCTTCTTTAAATTGCCTAAATGGAGCTACCCCGGTAGTTTTCTTCTCTCTTATTTTCACTTGACAAGAAGACAATTTAAGTAAACACTGGCTCACCCTACCCCGCCCTTCCTTTCTTCTTCCTACAATCGTCTGCATTGAGATCACAGTAGATTCATCATGCTCAATTTCTTTTGGCTGACTGACTGAGCCTCTATCTGAGGGGTCCCTCCCTCCCTGTCGCTCACTCCTTCTCCAGTTTACTCACTTTTTAAATATATTTGTGAATGGCTTCCATGTCAAGTGTGTTGCATCCACGCTGTCTTTGCTCTCCAGGATCTCTGTTTTAGTTAGGGTAAACATAGCAGTTGTTTTCTGAGTAAAATGGCAGCTGTCTAACACGGTGGTTCTCATCGCCATAGTTTCCTCCAGTAAAGTGCGCTGAGCGCTTCTCCTCTTTGATTCAGTGCGTCGGTGTAATCGCAATGTAATGGACTGGAGAGGCTCTCAGCTGAAGCTCCACATTCCTTTATTATGCCGTTAATGTCTGCAGCTCATTACTTCATCATGGGTACACAGTCAGGAGAATCCTGCTTTCAGTGCTGGTTCTCTGTTTTTCTGAAGTGCAGTTCTGATTGTTCTTCAGTCTGCAGCCTGGAACCGTGCTAGTGGAAGTGGTGCAGTAATGAAGTGGCTGTATTTGGCAGTAATGAATGCCTGTGTTAGGCTATATCCAGCTACATGTCCTTGTGTGCTCTTGCATTTTAACTGTAATGTGCTATCTTTCCAAAGCAGACTGCTGGTGTGCTGGCTGTACTTGGCATTTTCTGATTCTGGGTTCACGTCAACAAATCACTTCAGGAACTGATATAGGGGTTACATCTGTATTTATTTCTGTACTTACCTAATTATGCTGTGAAGTGGTCAATGTGGGGCTAATATTAATGCCATTTATTTTTTAAATGGAAATCTGATTAGCATGTTCTTGAATCTGTTTCATTTCTGCTTCTTGTTCTGCTAGTATGTTATAGAAAATAGTGAAATATGAAGGATGATGCTGTAACCACATTATAAAGCCACATACAATACAGCCTTTTATATACATACTCATACTGACACATTGCAGTCTAATGTGTTTGTGCATGCCATTGCTATCTTAAAAAAGATAGTCTACATCCTTTTAGCCCGGTATCTGTATTTTATATTGTGTCATAATTTCATGGTGGGAGCCAAAAGAAATGATCTAGAATCACTTGGAAAAACAAATATTGCAATAACTTACATCAGAAGTAAAACAAGGTTATCACCTTCTCCTGTAAATTTTGGAGGTGTATATGCAGTGGTAGACAGTAAGGAAGTAAATGTAGTCGTTTACTGTACTTCAGTAGCTTTTTGGTGTATCTTTACTGAAGTATTTCCATTCTGGGGGACTTTTTACTTTAACTCTACTACATATAAAAATCAAATATCTGACTTTTGCTCCACTGTGTTGTGTGAAATCTGCTGTTCCTTTTGCTTTATGTATGCATAAAAACGTAACATGTCAAAACAAAAGAAGTGCCAATCAGGGTACAGCACACACTATGTTTTGAGCTTGTTTTGAGCTGTTCTGCAGAGCTTGGTTCTACTTAATGTAAACTGTTTGTCTTCAGTTTTTTGTGTTTTTAAAAGACTGCTGGACTGAGAGACACTAGAGTCTTCTCAACTAAAATGGCTTGATTAAGAGTCGTGTTCCAGAAATGATAATAGGACATTAAAGCCATAATAAATTATGCTACTGTTACTTTCCATATGTAAGTACATTTGAAGGTAAATATTTTTGTACTTTTACTCAAGCGGAGGTCTAAAGGGAGGAAGTTCTACTTTTACTGGAGGAATATTTTACCTTAGGTATCTCTCAGCTACATGGTTTGTGTATTTCATCCACCACTGCGTGTATGCAATGATATGTAGTAAATGAGTCCACTTTACTATCAAACACTGTCTAAGCTGTTTTTCCAGTCAAAATGGACAGTGTTATTTAGACTAGGACACAATCAGGGTTTGGAAAATTGACAAAATGGAAAAATTGCCCTGAATGTGCTTTTTATGTCTTCCAGACTCACCCAACACCAGAAGGTGCTGACAGAGCCATTGGTTCAGAGGATTTTCTCAGTTGAAACCTGATGTTATTTTATAAAGCAGGTTGCCAACTTGAGAGGCCACCCACCAATCCCATTAACCAGGCAACTGGTCTGTTTTTATTCTCTCAGTATGAGCCACAGTGAGGGGCAAGACAATTCTTTGACAACACTTTTATTTCTTCTTCTCTTTTTAAGGCAGGGACACTCCTCGCCTCATGAAGCAACAGCCAGAAACACAGGTTGCACAGGTTGGTCAAGGCAGAGAGTCCATCTTCTGAGACTGATTCAGTGGGCACACATCCCACCTTCTACCCACCTAGCAGCGCACATTGTCGGCATGATAACTTTTATTGGAATGACAACGGATGTGCTTTGCAGATATGCTGTTCTGTCTCCTAGGGTCACCAAATGTTCCCATAATAGTCAGAATGTTCCGTCTTGTGCCAAAATTGTCTTGTTCTGTTCTTGCCGGTAATAGGAATCGGTGCAGCACCGACAGATAAATGGGACAATGCAACTGTATTAAAAATACACACACAATAACATCAATCCAGGAACGGGCAAGAACAACAGGTACTAACCTGTCACTGGAGTGACACCTTCAGTTAGAGCAAAAAAATGTGCCGTATTAGGTTGCTAATATACACTCACCATCAAAAGAATAGTTGCACCCAGAAAGGACAGACCTTATCTCTGTACCTGACTGATACAACAGCCACAATTGCGGACATTCAGCGAGCAGTGATGCACTTTGTGAGCTGCATGACATAGGACTACATGCACACAGATCGTTACGATGGCTGCCCTTAACACCACACCAATGTCGCCAAAGACTGCAATGGTGTTGAGCCAGACTGTCATGGAGTGACTCAGAACGGCAGGGGGTCGTCTTCAGTGACGAGTCCCGCTTTTGTCTCACCAACAAAGCTGTGTGTGGAGGCGCCAAGTAGGATCTGCAGGAACTGTGTGAGAATATTAAGGCTGCATGGGATGGGTTATCACAGGACACCTTTAGGAACATCTACAACATGCCAAGACACATTTTGCGTTAGCGCCCCAGCGCCATACTGAGAGACACTACTTCTGTATGTGTAGCTCAATAAATATAGTCCATATCAGTCTAAATCTATCACCATTTATTGTTCCTGGTAACTTTTATCTTTTTCTTCTAATAGCATTGCAATCCAACACTTCCTTCTGGGTGCAACTATTCTTTTGATGATGACTGTACATTTTAAGTTGTATTGACTCCACACACACTGCTTTGATTCAGGCTTTTCATTTCATTTTTCAATTTTAAAACTTATGAAGGTTATGAAAAAGGTACAAATACATATTCTGAAAAACTCAAAGACCTTTACTGTATGTTTTGGGGTTACATTTGCATTGTTTGCATTACAGTGGGCGCACCACAATATCTTGGGCCAGAGGCTAATTTTCATAATCACACGCAGGGATGGACACATAATCACACGCAGGGAGTGAAGCACCACATATGCGTAGAGAAATCATGCAAATTAATAAACAGCCTAAATGAATTAATAACTATAACTTAACTTTGTCATTGGCTTCTTTAAGTGATATCTAACAGAGAAATAGTAACAAATACCCTCATTCTAAATAGCCATGCCAAAGTAACTCAATAGGCTTGCTAAACAACCAATCATATAAACCATAACATGAATCATGTGACTTGCTTTCTTGTAGGCTACAGAAACAGCACAGGCTTTATACTGACAGATGGACACAGCTGGGGAACATGCTCTTAATAAGGGTGAATACATGAGAATGAAGTTGGCAGTTATTTGATGAATGCAGACCGAGACCAGTTGTATAAGTCTGCAGGTGGGAGCAGGATAAAGTGTTAAGGTTGCGCTGGGGGCGCGAGAGCAGGACTGAAAAAAGAGTCCATTTCATGTCAAACACTCTGTCATGGTTTTGCCCCCAGCACAGCATACCCAGCACTCCGCCTCTCCTGAGTATTGACACCTGTGGCTTGTTGTCTCCTTGTTAATGAACTCTATTTAAACCACACCTTCACAGGGTTTCAGTGTGAAGCCTTCTATATTCCCATGAGCTTCTCTTGTTGCCTGTTTCTTACTTTCTTCTCAGCGCTGCATATTTTTCTGCTTTTAGGCTATGTTTCTTCTTGCTGTTAGCATCAGCATTGACTATGTATTCAGCTTTATGATCCTCCTTGATATTTATCTATAGATTGGCGCTAGCATTAGCATTGTGTTGTGTTTTTAGGCGAGGCCTTCTGTTTGTGTTTTGGGCTAGTCCTGTTACTTTCTCTGTTGCTTTCTCTTTTGTTTTCTAGGCCCTGCTTAATCTTTTTGTTGCCTGTGTCTTTTGTATCTTTGTTATTGCTGTTTTTGCTGTTGTTTATTATTGTCTTCTTCTTCTTTTGTTGTCTTTGAATTCTCTGCTACAGTATATTTAACCCTCCCAGCCTGGTTTACTGTTACAGGCTCAAACACGGTGAAGAAACTGCATGTGGGAAGAATTCACGGCTATGAATGTTTTGACAATGTATGACAATGATTCATCAAAGTACTCCTCAGCCCTTGTGCTGATATCCATGACAGAGACTGGATTTTAATGCAGGGCAGTCTGAGGGATTGAAGGTCAAGGGACTTGGGCTTTTCAGTCTTGTCCTTAGGCACAGAATATTTTCTGAATTTTCTGAAATTGTGATGATGTTATGTACTGTAGAGTGTGAAATGCCTAAAATCCTTTTTATTGAGGAATGTTATTTTCAACTATTTGATTATTCACTTGTGCGTTTTTGGCCAAAAGGTGACAAAACCCATCCTGGTTCTTAAAGGACTAGGGCTTTTATATTCAAGGTACTTTTTTTAAATAGATGTTTCACAATGTTTACAGGGCTACATTTCTCCAATATTTCCAGAATGTACTGCAGTTATCAATTTCAGAAACATAAATAAATAAAAAATAGATTAATGTTGACATGGCAAACCATTAATTATCTTGTCTTTGGACTGTTTTTATTTTGCTGTTTCTACTGAATATAAATAGTCACAACTGTTCTTAAACTAAACCTCTTTTATAATAACTATATAATTACCTGCTAGCCAAAACAGTTTAACCAGTAGTGTTCTTGGCTTTGAGTACAAGACTACACCGTATGAACTGATTGGATTTCTTTCCTTAAAGTAGGTGAATATTAACATGTCAAGCACAGAGAAATGTGATGAAATGTGAATGATGAAACGTGCCCATCCTTCTCTTTGCGGAGCTCTAAAAAGGTCAAGAAAAATCAAGAGAGGTTTTTTGATCTGGCATCACATGCTAGCGATAACTGGAGATGACAGTGGAGATGTCCTTCAAAATGCTAATGACTCCATACTTTCAACAGCTGTGATCCCTTTTGAAAACTGCACTAGACTGGACAATAATTGTAGGAAACTTGTGTGCTTGGTGTTCAGAGACAATACTCAATCAAAGCAGTTACAGGAGGTGCAGAAATAACGAAACCGGCTAGTATCTAACTTAGAGCGGAATCATAGGTTTGTTGTGAGGAGGTTCAAACTTTCCAACTGTACATTTCTTTACAGTGGTGGTGACCAGACTGTTGAACCTCACTTTATTAAAGGATTCAGTGTGTTAACTTAAACATAACCTGGTTGCCTTTAAATAGTTAGTAACCAGAATGTAAAACCCAAATTATTGTTCTGTTAACTTACTATTAGAAGTTCAGTTCAATGAACTACAAATTTTAGGGCAACCAGGTTAGTTATTTTAACAAACAAACAAACAAACAAACAAACAAATAAATAAATTTACATGCAAGAGTCACAATGTTCATTCACTCGTTCATCATCTAATCCACTTATCCTCCTCTGTTAGTGTGGGTAGTGGTCCCAGTGCTTATTAGATGGAAAACAGGAAACACACTAGACAGGAAACCAGTCAATCAAAGGGCAGATATACACAAACCTAGATAAATACTAATATACACAATATACACAAAGCAGATAAATACTAAACCAATTTAGTATCTCCAACTCAACCTGACTGCACGTGTGAGTGGAAACCGGAGCACCTAGCGGAAACCCACAAAGAGAACATGCCAAGTCCACTCAGAAAGGACCTTGGTTGCCTGGTTAGGGAATCAAACCCAGGTCCTTCTAGCTGTGAGGTGAAGGCTACCAGTGAACCTACAAGTCTTCTGAATGTATATGTATATGTAATGTTGATGATGGTAAAATATGTTTTCTTTGTGGACTGTTTTGAAAACGTATGATTTCCCCTTTAGCAATGGGAGTACTCTCTCTCGAGAGAGAGAGAGGAGGGTCAGATACCTCTCATGGTCTTGCCACATTGCATCTCTATACAGACTCTATTACACTTTGTACACCTTTGTGTATAGTATCATCAGTGCTCTGAAGAAGAAACGGGTACTGAGTTTCATTTCATGCCCCACGAGGCTTAAAGTCTCTCACACATTACAACACCTGCTCTTTGAGTCTCTGGAGCACGCCAACACGTCTATGCAGTCTCACACTTACGCAAGCTGGAATTTTAACCCCCCCATCTTAGGCCACCCCAGGGCTTCAGTAGACAATCTGCTTGAATGTGGTAGTACTGTTTAGAAATGAACACTTTAGACCACAACAGAATGAACACTCTGGATTTCTGCTGTTATCTACATTTGAAACATTCTGATCTCTTTAATCTGAAAATGAAACAAATGGATAAAAATCAATACAGTCCAGGACTGAATGGAAAATGGGGTTTGAAACGGACATTGTAACCGTTATGTTGAAAATGCATAATAAATATAAGAATTCCTATTTTAAATGTTTGCAAATGACTGTATTAAGTAATAAGTAACTACCATTTACACAAAGCAACATATCCATATTCAAGGTTAACTGTTTAACTGAAGTGACTGCTGACCAAGACTCAGTGGAAGATGCTGATAGTGTCCTTACTCACTCATTTGTTCACTGTAGCTGACAGACTTTCTGGGAAAATGGAAAACATATCAATAACTTGCAAACGAGTCATTTTAACTGATTCATATCCATTCTCCAAAACACTAAAATCAATTTAATTTATAGAAATAGCACCTTGAGCCCTCTTCACTGACAGTTGTACATGTGTATTTGTTGACAAGCTGAAGGATACAGAATCTGGCGTTCCTTACATGCATATGGACGCTACAGATTAAACTCATAATTTCAAATGTTTCCATATATAAATCACTAAAATCACAATGGCCTCTGTCAGGATATCCATAGTACCCAGCTATATGCAACCTATAGCTGTTGACATGGTGTTGTAAAGCGTTACGCAGTTCTCGCTACAGGTCTCGTGTCTGCTTCTCCATACATAGTGGTATAGCAGGTGTTCTAGGCCCAGTGTGGCAATGATGGAAACAGCATTCTACCTGTTAGTCAGTGTAGCATCAAAATGATCTGAAAGCTCTTATTTTAAGATAAATCTGTTACATAATGTTGCTTTAAACTCACTTCCATATTCGCACTGCTGTCTAGGTCAGCAGAAATCCTGCCTGTCTCCTGACTCCTCTGGCTCCATATCTGAACAGCATATCTGAACCCTCTTTTTGAACACTGTCTCTGCCTTGTTTGGGCATCATGAAAAAGGGTGAATAAATGTGTAAGCATAGGCAAGTTTCATACATCATGGTGGTTCAAAGATAATTCCAATTAAAATTTGAAAAATATGTAGGAGAACAGACGTTTTTAAAAACATAATTAAAACATGAATATAAATGACATGTTTTAGGAGGTCATAAATATGTACAAAATGTGATAATCATTCTCAGACTATTTAGGATATATTATAGATCTTAAAATCGTAAGAAATACTTGGACCTTGCATTTCCAACAACAAGCTTGGTTATTTGGTCCAGTTGCAGTACATAGGCGAACAATTGCAGACTGTAAACCACACAATAGCATAAGGTTTGTGACAAAGCCACACAGTTTGTCACAAACCCCATACATTCATCACTGGTCAGTTCTGAACCACACGACTGTGAGTAGTATTTATGTCACTCATCCTATTCTGAACACAGCAGTGGCACTGACATGCTATTGGTAAGGGTGATTAGTATTCTTTACATACTTTAACATTAATATCTTTTTTATTTTTTATGCCAGCTGCTTCACTGGATTATTTATGCACTTTTACTTTTAAGTTTTAATCTTATCAAGTGTTTGAATGTACAAGGCTTGAACACTTGGATGTCTAGATCTCTTCCTCCGCTGGTCACTCCAGCCACATGATGTCATTCAAAGGGGTTCTTGATGATGTAAGTGTAGTCCGTTCTTGTTTTCTTGCATTTATTATATTCTGTTTTATGAAGAGTTTTTACCAATTCTAATGTCTAGTCATTCATTGGTTGTTGTCTTCTCTTCAGTTGTCAATAGACTTACAGGAGACCAAAGACAATGTTTAGCTGAGCATTAATCAGCATAATTTTCATTCAGCAACCATTCTTCCAAGAAATTTAATCTTCAAACACACTTGTGGAGTTTTTTTTTTTTTTTTTTTTTTAAATTCTGACATTCAGCAATGCTTTCTTATTGGGATTTGTTCTTATATAAGAGCAAGATCTACACGTATTATATGTTTTAATAAGGGTTACTGCGCTTAAATTTCAGCTATGTCTAAAAGAAAGAATAATGTTGAACATATTCTTAAGTAGCCTTGAAAGAATAAAGTAATGGAATAGAGAGCTACACATTTTGTACTAGCTCTGCTAGGTGAGTTTGTACATTTGGGTAAAAGACAGGCTGTATTAGAAAAACAGAAAGAGGCCTAGTCTCCAGTGAAACTCCAGTGGGTCCTTGTGCTGTAAAGGTTCCTAAATAACCGAAATTCTGCCTTGTAGAAATTCAAATCCTCCAGCAATATTGACAAGATGACCTCTATCTAAATGCTTTGGACCTCCAGTCCTCGACCCAGCAGCAGTCTGAACCATAGCAGCCCTCTTACTGTAGAGGAGTTGAAAGATGCAGCAGTTTATGTACCAAAGCAAAACTGCCTGATTTGAATGACAGTCCACCACTGTTGTTGACTTTGTGAGAAGTGGTAGTTCCACTGATGCTAGATTCGATTAATCATTCTCAGGCAATTTGGGATGTGTCATACGATCATAAACTGACAAGACATGTATGTCCCTATTACTGCTGAGCTATTATTTTGTCTCTTACAGCCAGTGGTATGTGTACAAACTGATCACTTTGGCATTCTTTACTTTATAAAAAGGCTCTTATATTGAATAACAGGGACACGCCCTGTCCCCTATATCATTTGCACTTTTTGGGCACCTCTGACTCAGGCCATTCATCAAGCTCCTTTCAACAACTATGATTAATGATAGTTATTATCATATTTCTTTCTACTGCGTCATGCAAAAGTTTGTATCACACATCCCTGGTCAAATGACATTTTTGTTGATGGTCAAACCATATTATAATGCACAGTCACATATATTTGTGGAATTTAACACATAAAGGAATAAAACATATGTGGCATGTGAAAATGTTTGCTCACTGTAGAGGACAAGTTATGTCAAAGACATTTTACATGATCTCTTTCAAAACCAAAAAGGTCCTAATATGTTTGATGAACAAAGTGGTCTAAATCTGTTTTGATGGCCAAACATGCATGTTTCCCCTCTTTGAAAACAGGTTCCAGCTTTGGGCTTTACAAATACAAATTTGACCTTTTTCCCCTACAAGACAGTTAAGGGCAATTTGCCTTGACCCTTAGGAAAGCTAATTCAGACTTGATGGATTGGCTTTCATTAAATTGTGCTTTGTACCACTGATTAATTTAGCTTTTAGTTACACTCTCCATGAAATCTCCAGAAAAATCCTTTAAAGATTTAAATGTCATTGGCTGCACATGTATTTGGAGAATGCTCCTGATTATATTACATGGTGTACCACAGACCATTGTGGCCATGTACTAGTCAGTTTTAGGTTCTGTTACTGGGCATTTCATGTGAGAAATGACATTTCTTGGTTCAGACCTTCCAAACCTTACATGCTTCATTTATTTCATTGTCTTTCTTTCTTTCTTTCTTTCTTTCTTTATTTGTTTGTTTGTTTGTTTATTAGATATGTGATGATTCTCTTAGAGAACTATAACTTATGATAAGGGCATACTGTTTTACCATGGTGCAAATCATTTTAGTAAAATGTGAATTAATACAGTTGTGTAGTTATAGTGTAGTTGTAGAACTTTGTAGATGCCTGCTTATACAACATTTCTTCTGAAATAAGGTTTATTAAAGAGAGTTTGCCCACCATTACTGCAGTAACGGTCTCTACTCCTCTGTGAAGGCTTTCCAGTAGATGTTGGAACATTGCAATGAGGATGACTGCATTAGTAGGGTCAGGTACTGATGTTGGGTTATTAGTTCTGGATCACCAGTGTCACTCCACCTCCCACCCTCCATTCTCAAAGGAATTGGATTGAGCCCCATCACTCCTGAGAATGCAGTTGCACTGCTCCACAGTCCAGTGCTTGGGGACTCTAGCTGATTGACACTGGGCTTGGTGACCTTGTGGAGCTGCTCCGGAGCATCCCATTCTACTAGCAATGCCTTTCTTTGGCGATTATATAAGCTACTAAACATCTGTATCGGCAATGTGTGCACTTTAATGGGGCTAAATTCACTTATTTGAAGGGGCATCTGGATACTTTTGGACATACAGTACAGTGTACATTGTTTTCAACAGCAGAACAATGCAATGCATCAACCAGTTTCACAAGAAGAAGTTTCCTGAAAAGGAAAGCAATGGCATAGAAGAAGTACTGCAAGTTTCTTAAACCAGTTCTATCAGTTGAATAATTTAGATTTTCAAAAGAACCATCTTTTTAAATGAATCAGCCGGTGAAAACTTGAACCAAAAGTGTTTTTTCTATGACATCATAGCAAAGAGCCATTTTAAGCACTGTGATCAATTTAGTTGGATATTACGACTATGTGAATATTATAATGAATACAAAATGCAAAGAGAGAAAGAGAAAAAGAGAGAGAGAGCCCAGAAATGACAATGGTCTAAATGAAACACATAAGCTTACTGGACAAAAAATGATTCACCTTGCATGTTTAAGGTGATAGTAACTCGTATTGCACGAGGATGATGGGGCTATAAATAGCAGAGCAGTCATACGGGTCTACCAGCAGTGGGTAAAATCCCAGTCTGCAGGAAATTCCCCTCTGAAATTGTGCCAGGGAAGGCATCCACCACATCTGGTCAGTCAATTCTTTGATGCAAGAGTGGCGGAACATTGATGTCGCCTACATCCAGAAACTTGTCCAATCCATGGTAAATCGAATTGCAGCTATTATTTGTGCTCATGGAGGTATTACACGCTATTAGGTACGTTTCAGTCACAGGTGAGTAATTTTTTGTCCGGTAGGCTTAGTTCCTTTATTTTGTCTACACTAAACAGTAAATGTTCAAACAAGGGCTGCGCTGCCCCAATGACCACCAATTGCCAAATTACCAAAGCAGCTTATCACCAGCTGGAAAGCTGAGGCTGATAAAAACTGATCATTTGGAGTGGAAGCACCGCAGGAACCATGCAGTCCCAGAACTCACAGACTAGTTTTCACCCTACTGCACAATGTTTAAAGCATGAAAGACACAAGCAAAGCAGCTTAAACTCAAAGAAAGTTTTCCCACGATTTTGCAACAGCTACTTATTTGACTACATAGCAATGTCATCGAGGATAAACCTGTGCTAAAACCATTTATAACCTTGTTGACAGATATTCCCATTGCACATGCTGTTAAATGGGCCTCTTGCCCCTAATGGTCTTTTTGTGTAGGTCTGCTGAGGAAACTACGGCAATAACGTAAACAGAGACAGATTGATAATGACGAATATGAGCTTATTCAAACAGCTTTCGGACTAAATAGGTGTTGAAGAGTCCTTGAAAGGGTCCTTGAATAAGTCATTCATAAATCAGGGGGAAAAAGTGCAATAAAAGGTTTTTCAATCCAGTGCTATCAACATCCACCTGTTCCCCATTTAGGCCTACTTAATGAGCTATTTTTCAATAAGCCATTTTCATAGGTAAGCACTACCCGAAAAATGGAGAGACTCAGTCTGTGTTTCCTTTTCACTCCATGCGCTTCGACAAAGAAAAAGTGCTATACAAAGTACCGTGCAAATAATTACAGCATCTTTTTGAAAGGGAGCAGGAGTGACATGAGATAGCCTTCAGAAGTTGCTGCAGTGTAACAGTTAAAAAGGCTGTCTTGAGATAACCGCAAACAGAGACGGTATAAGAGGCAATAGCATAAAGAGTGCTACGCCTTCTGTGGAGCTGAAAGACAGGCAGGGCTCGCTCTGGATGGAGAAAGAGAGTGCGAGCAGGGGGAGAAAAATGGAAGCCGGGCCTGTCGTCATTCTCCAGACGGCAGTGTCGGAAGATAAGCGAGGCTATTTGGTTGTGGCTGATGCGGTGTGTCGGGTCATGCATGGCTGCTTTTGACAACCAACTGTCGCTCGGCGTCTGCTCTTATCTCCACAGACCTGCCAGAAGAGAGAGAGAGCTCCTCTACCAGCCGCACGCACATTATCCCCATCATATTCTCTGCATTCCCTCTGCCTTTTTCATCCATTCATTCATTCATTTCTCCCATGGAGCCAATGGCTGATTTTAACTACTCTCTCTCTTTGTCTCTCTCCCTATCTCTCTCACACTTGATCTCCCAGCAACTCTCTCTCTTTCTCTCTTTCAGTTCCTCTGTCTCTTTCTTTCTCTTTTTCTTGCTCTTTTCTTTCTGTTTCTTACTTTTTTTGCTCTCTTTAGTGTCTCACTTTCTTTTTCTATCTTCTATTATCTGTATTTCTCTCTCACTCTTTCCTTTTCTATCTCTCTCTGTATTTCTGCATGTGCATTCACTTTGCCTCTGTCTTGCTTTTCCTACCTGTCTTACTCACTTCCCCTCTTTCCCTCTCTTCCTCTCTCTACTTTTTCTTTTCATTCTCTTTCTCTATTTCTTTTTCTCTGTCTGTCTTTCTCTCTCTCTTTCTTTGTCTGTTATTCTCTTTCTCTTCTCTCTCTCTCTCTCTCTCTCTCTCTCCACCTCTCCCTCTCTCAGGCTGAAGCCAAATGCTCGACCAACATACATACTTTGGTTTATGGAGCATCCTCCATTTATATGGAAATCACATCGGCCGGCTCATCAGAAGAGGAATGTAATGTAATGTACTGGCGGATTCGGGGCCTTCAGCCTGGACTGGCTCTCCAATTCCCTTCCAATCTGCCAACAGGACGGCTCCGTTCCCCATCTCGGGGGTGCCACAGGTCAGTCTGCCGTTAGCAGATGCCATTTAGTATGATCACCAGAGAAAGAGTGGCAACACTGATGTCAGACAGACAGACAGTGATATCTCTTGGAGCGCTGCATGTGCATATGTGCACTGATGGTGGGGTCGCTTGGGCCAAGTGACGCCAGTGAATCGAAATGAAACCCATTATCTGCGGAAAGCGTTAGTTAAGGGTGGAGGCAGGGCTGTCTTTCGGGAGCTACATGCCGAGGTTGACTAAACAGCTGCTAAACCTCTGCTGATTAATCCAACTTTTGACACTCAACATTATCATAGGCAGTTAGAGGTTGTTTATTTAACAGTTGCATACAAATAAGAAGAACACAAGCCATTTCTTCACAATTGAATGAATGATATTACCTCCAAGCTCACATGAAGCTTTTTCCTCAGGTTCTACTCTTCATTCAAGCAGTCTTAGAATGAGATAAGCTGGAATTTTGTAGTACACTCAAAATGTAACCTAAAACAAGTGGTGTATTTGGTAGACACTGTTAACATTGCATTTGGAGATATAGTCAAACACTTCTTATATCTAGATGCATATTTCACCCTCTGAACAATGTGGATTTGGCTTTTTAAAAAAAGGTTTAAATTATATTATACCCAGTTTTCCAACTGGATTCAGGATATTAATGGATTCATAAATAAAGCTTTGTGTTTTCATAGATATCATTCTTCTTTCGCAAATGTTATTTAGTAATAATGGATTCAATTTCCATTAAAACGTCAGGGACATTTATCCAAGTCTTAAAATACAGTGCAATGGAGAGGTTAAAGTGACTTAAGCCTTATTCGAGCTGGAATAGTTTAATCTGGGTAGGTGCTAAAAGTTGAGTGATCACAGATGAGATTTGTGATTTTAATCCAGTGTGAATCTGCTATGTCTCTAGTTTTTGTCTGCTAAACAATAAAATAATTCCAGAGTGAATTACATTGCAATGGACTTATGGCCTGTCCAGGGTGCATCCTGCTTTCCGCCCTTTGAGAACTGGGATATGCTCCAGCACCCCCTGCAGGTTTGAAGACAAGTGAGAGAGTGAGAAAGTGAGTGAATTACATCCTATGATTACCAAAAGCCATAGCTCCCTCAATAATAGCAATCCTGTTTGAATCACAGTAATGCACTAACAAAACTGGGTAATAAAAAAAGGTGGCTCCATTTTTTTTAACCCCTTTTTCATGACTTTTTTTCACGATTTCTGAAATCCACAACGTGTTTTGGCAACGGTCAAACGTTGCTAACCTAATGCTAGTCAATACATCATTTAGCCACACAAAGTGTTATTATTGTTTGGAAGTGCAGCGTCTGTTCCATAATGCAGGCATAAGTGTCCACTCGATGGCCTTTTGCTTCATGCTATTTGGGGTAATTTGGTGACAGAACCTTTATCCCCTACAAATTGTCCAGTCAAATCACGCTCAAATTACATTACCAGACCTCTCCAGGTAAATGAATCTAACTAGAATAGGGCTCAAAAAAATCACCTTTCCAACAGCAGAAATGGCCAACCATTAACTGTGTGAAAGACCACTGCAGAATGATAAGAGGAAATGATTTTCAATAATCAAAGCCATCGAAGGCTCTTTTCTCTGCAGCAGCGACATCACCAATGCTGCTGCTGCACTTTCGTCATCAAAGGACGCCCACCCACCCCAACCCAGTCAAACACATCAAGAGTCATTACTGCAGGGAGCGCATGTCAATAGCAACAAAACCATTCCTTAATCTGTGGTGATGGAGGGTCTCAGCAGCAGTCAAAAGCCACTTTCTCCAAATGAGCTTGGCAGCTTCCTCTGAACTCTGGGACAAAGGGCCAGTAGGTGGGCTGGTACAGAGAGCTTGGGGCTGGCGAGGCATTACAAAAATGGTGAGTTTAACCTCTAAATCGAAGTTTTGCATCTGCGTAACTCCTACTCTTATGACCAAGCATTCTAGTGGGAACTGCACATTCATTCAGTGTCTACATGGTTGACAGTCCCCGAGTCTAGAACAGCAAACGCTTAGCTAGCAATCTCTGCTGAAGACAAATTAAAGAGTCTAACAGTATGCACAACCACAGAATTCCACACCTATAAAGGTGCCATAAACCAAAATCAAATGATTAAACATGTAGAACCAGTTGCTCATCAGCTTGATTAGAATGAAAACCTGCAGGTATGCTAGCCCTTTGTCAAGATTGGTGACCCCTACCATAACACAGTCATGTATGGATCCATAAGAAACTTTCAGTCATTAAAGATGATTCTTTAAAGAAAGTTTTATGTAAATCAAATATGTAAAGCTGCAACAAGATACAATATGTTAACATGTCTGTGGTAAGCTTCAAGCATTTTACAAACTTCAAATATCTGCTGTTAATCTAGAATGGCCAAACAATGTTCATGTGAATCACTGTTAGTGACTTAGCACCAACATACTACTAAAATCCTATTAAGGTGCTAGAAGCTAGAATTTTTTTTTACCAGGTTTCACAGACATTCAAGCTCAAACTAGCCTAGCTCTTAATCATAGTTGCCTCATTCACACTACTGTCTTTTTACCATATTAGGTCTGTATCATGTCACCCATTGGCTGGGGACAGAGTAATTAGTCAGCAACATTTAAAAAAGTGGAGCAAAAGCTACATCTGATCTAAGCTTTAAAGGCATAAAAAGGACGGACCTGAAAATACAGAAATAAAGAAATCCATCAGTAAAATATTGTATCATAAATATATTATAAAATGATCATAGAAACACAGTGATGGTAGCATTCCAATTGTGGTGTTACCTCCATAAACCTACATATCTACTTTTATTAACCCCAGCCCATCGCAATCAAAGCACCACTGCATGGGAGCACAGCTGGTGAGAATGAGAATTAACCAGAGGTGGGTAGTAACTAGTAACACTCACTCACGCGCATATATTTAAGTACAAATTGATAGATTGGTACTTTCTTAAATATTTTTAAAGCCTGATCCTTTTATTTCTATTCAACTACCGTACTGAGTAAACAAGATATTTGTATTTAATCTTAAATTGTTTTGTTGTTTTTTCTTTGTACCACTTTTCGATTGTTCAAACCTCTGAATTTGGAGCTTTAGCGTTTTCTTTCAGCCCAAAAGATTCCTAAAACAGAGAAGACTAAGAAATTACTCAGAATGTAAGCAGTTTTTTTGGGGTATGTTTTCTACCTCTACTCAAGTTGTATTTTAGGAAGATAAATTTACTTGCATCATTATTTTAGCCAGGTATTAATACATTTACGTGAGTATGGGTTTAGGCTACTCTACTCAATACTGGGATTGAGCTGTATCCATATTTTGAGTCTTCTGAACATTAATGGCTTGACTATAGAGGACATCTGCTAAAAACACCTGCTGTGTTACATTTTTACAACGTGATTGGCTCCATTTTCTACTTTTCAAACCCTACTTTTTGGCGTAGAACAGGCTATGTTGAAAATTCCTGTCCATTAGTGCAAGCCGGTCCTCAAGGCCCCCATTCCTTATTTTCACTCTATCCTTATGTGCTGGGAGGTGGGACTGGGCAAAAATGTGGGCTGTCTGGAAGACCCTGAGCACTGGTCTAGAAACCACTGCACTAGTGGCCTTCCAGCGCCTTTCCATTCCCTATGTCAAGTTGATGTCCACCCTTAGGGGAGCAGTGCTCAAAGCCAGCAGGCCCTAATGTGGAGCGAACGTTGAAAGTGCTCACTCTAACCTCTTAAAGTACACTCCTCCTCCAAAGGACACACTGCACCCTCGCCACTCTCTGTCACAGCTCATAGTTCCCCCAGCTATCAGGAGTCCGTGCTGAGAGTGCAGCAGTCAGACACTGGCAGAGTAATGTCTGACCCCTAAGTGAACTTTCTCTATTAAGGTAGCGAGTGTTTATGCATTTGTTCTTCTCAGTAAAAGCCTGGAGACTTACTTTCAATAGGTTAACCTACTTGCTGCCAGCCCAGATTGAATAATATCAGTAATGATAAATGCAGATTGCATGGAGGATAATCAGATGTCTAAGCCGTGCCATATGAGTGGAACATAAAAGACATGTTGAAGCATGCATTAGCAGTAAATGTACTGCTATGTGCAAATATATCTATGCTAAATATGGCTCTGGTTGCAGGAAAAGCCAACATTATCCCACTTACCCCTTGTGTGGACCACAGTGAAGAGTATCACAGTTGACCTATATATATATATTTCTGCTGAGTAGTGTAGAGAGAAGTGTCCTTTATTCGGCTTTGTGGCACAAAAGAACATTACATCACTTTGTGCCTGCCCTCAACCCTCAAGTCATTGTACACTCTTAAAATAAGGGTGCCAAAAAGAGGGGGCGATACTACAGAAGAAACATTGATGGTTCCTTTACAAACCTTTCGGTGGGTGGTTCTCAGAACTCGACTGAAACCACTCATGTGAAAGGTTCTCTGTATAATCTGTGTATAGTCTCTAAAACTTTGATACTGTATGTAACAGTTAAAAATGTGCTTGGTAAAGTTCTTTCAAACAATCCCAAGCGCCTCCTTATATTCTCAGCTACCTCAGCGCTTAGCACTGCTACTGCTCTTATCCTGCTCTTGTAAATAATTTTAAGGAGGGGCTGTTTTGCCCTTCTGTTATTTCCTTTTCCTTTAGTATGTTATGGAGCTTCTTGTGCACCGGTGTAGGCCGGTAGGTGGACAATAAGGAGTGTGTTGCAAGATTGTGTCATCTTGTACCAGAGAAAAAGGGCAGGAATTCCCTTGAGGCATTTTAGGCTGCTGAGAAAGTGGTTTCGGTGAGAAAGAGAGAGTTTCTTCATGGACTTCATAACGTGACCATTACGTGCACCGGACACTGCCAATTTTAACCATTCTGGCATGTAAAAAGAATGGGTTTGAATTTGGTGTGCATTGGCCTTAAGAATGCAGTGTTTTCTCCAGATGAGTTCTCTGCAGCGCCCCAAACACACCCTTACACAATAAGTGGGCCCAGCTGGGTCACAAGTTTGCTACCATGTGACTTCACACAGCCTACGCGTTTGTGAGCATGTGTGTCTATGCGTGTGCAAGGAGCTGGTGGAATAGTCCTAAGTGACAGCTGTGCAGTACTGCCCTCAGGAAAAACACACACAGGAAGAGGAAGCTGTTTTATCCAGCTTTCTTGTGCTCATTTGTACAGTCAGCTGTGATCGGTAGGGAAACATTGTGCGTTGATATGTGTGAGCGTTTACAATGGTGCTGAGGTAAGAAAGCAAGTCTGTGCCTCAGGACATTTTATGTTATAGAAAAATATGCTAATAAGTGCTTTCGTTTCTAGATACTCACAATCGGTGTATATATATATATATATATATAAATATAATCATTCCACTTAATTGAACAAGCCGACAAATTGACTAATTATCTTATTCATAAACCATGTTAAGGACATAACCCACTTTCTGGACTCACATGGCCAGTCAGATTGAGCGGCGAAGCACTCGGGTCTTATGTATTAAATGCAGCCTCACTCGGGGAAGCCAACGCTAAGTGGCTTTGACTCCATTTGTCAAAGGCCCTCTGTATCTCCGCACTAATGACCTTTCCATTTAAATAAGTAAACGTTTCTTGCCCCTCCGGCCTGTCTCTTTGCAAAATGACCCCTTGGGTCGGCCACATTGGGCATCGTAACGCATTAGTGCAGGCTGCAGAGGAGGGCTATGTATGTGATAGCGTGGTGAGGCTCAGCCAGGCCCTGCTTTCATCCTCTCTAGCTGCTCCATGCCTGAGCTGACAGAGTCAGATGCAATTACCGCCACTCAGACAGCCAGTTAGAGAATGAGCTTGCAGTACCCGCAAAGCCCCGCACCGCTCACACTCCTCTGCTCACGCCACAGTAAAGCTACAATGACAAGGCAGCGGAGTTAAAGATACCCAGCCATGCGCAGTGCAATCCATAATGTAATTGGACAGCGGCTGCATTTTTGTTGATTTGTTCGTACTCAAACACGCTATGATGACACAATACTATGAGGTTAAAGTGAAGACTGGCAGCTTAAAGCTTAAGTTTAGTGAACGTTTGAAGAATCCCACCCATTTTACTGGATAGTTGACTTTTCAGTTTCATTGTCACATCATTGCCACAAAACTAACTTTGAATCTTCAGCTGGTTGCACCAACAAGTCTTAATTAAGACTTAATTAAGTCTTAACTGCTATACTGGCCATAATCTTGAGAAGCCAAGTGTGGTCTTGTACCAAGGATACACATCTGGTTATAGCCTGTTAAACTTTTGGTGCTGGATTGCAGCAAAATCGGTCACATACAGGGTATGCTCCCGTTAAACAAGCCCCCAAGTCACTCTAGCACTGTCTGGAGTACAATCAATAACACAAGCAAAATGCTATGATTAGCTCATGTTCAATCTTCAAAATGAATGTTCCCAAGAATGCCCTTCGATTTAGTTTCCAGAGCTGTGCTCAATGCACATAATTGATTCAGTGAAACCACTTCAGATACTCAGTTTGAACACATTAACTTTAACTAAAGAGAAAAGACAAAAGAAAGTTAAGTTTACCAGTCCTGGCCAGCTGTTTGCAACTTAATATTTAACTCAGAAAACAATAGTATTGGTCATATGTTCATATTAGCATGTTCATATATTTGAGGAGCAATGGTGAATTCAGCTGCCTATGTAGGTCACAACACATAATTAAACAAGAATAGACAAAGTTTATACCATTGCTCAGTGGTGAGTACAGTACTCATTTAATTTTACTGTTACTGTCATTTGCTACGAAAAACAGGTTTTCATTTGCTTTTTAGTGGGTGTGACAGCGCAATGTTTAGCTAGAGTACAAATATGGAAGATTCGAGTTGAACCGCCTTTCCTTTCCTTTGGGCCGCTTTTTAGCTATGCTAACTTGTGTTACATCCATGAGTTAGTGTCAGGCATGTCGTCCGTCAGACAATGTGGACGAGTGCACTATTGCCCTCTACTGAGCTCCACTTTCACAAGGTATTAAACTGGTTTAGAAATGTCACACTCAGATCACGTTTGGATCCACGAGATTAAGTCAGCCATAGCTAAGACCATTTTTCAAGACTTTACCCTGTTTTCAGGACTTTACCCAAGTGCAGTTAAGCTTAGCGCTGCATGTCCCTGTACTGTAGAGCAAAAGCGTTCAACCATTTTGAGCCATCCAAAATCAACCATCCAAAATGTAGACAGGGTTTATGACAGCCTCTCTCTCTCGACTCACCCCGAAACACTCTTTGTCTGTAGAAGACCTGCTTTGCAGTCTGCTTCTATTGTAAACACTTACACCACTAGCTCAGTTGCTATGCGGAATATGTTCAAGGGCAGTAACATGATCACACAATGTGCCTACCAAAAACTTATGGAAGAAAATCAGAAGAGCATATTTAGATGAAAGAAAAGACGTATTTATGTGTTCACCACCTCTCATGTTTATTTAGTTTTCTTCATGCTTGAAATGAACGAAATGTTTACTGATACGATTTATGAGTGTAATCCATGATGAATCTGCAATGTGCACAGTTCTGGAATTAATTACCTTCTGTAATTGTCAGAATCCAAAGCTCACTCAGTAAAACACAATGCTGAAATAATACAACCTGCTTATTGACCCTGTTGTGTGCTATGTTGATATTATTACAGAGGATTGCCCCTGTTGTTTACATCTTGCACATCCAAGGTACCTGTGTGAAATTATGTGTTGTGCTCTTCTAGGGCACAGTCTGGGGGTATGCTTTTTTCCCCTCTTCTTCCCCCTTGTATCCTTTCTTATTGGAGAAATGATGGCGGCGCGTGTTCCACACAGTGGCTTCCTGTCTTCCTGTCCTGTCTTGTTTCCCTCCTTGTATGTTATTGTGTGTTTGGATGGGTTGATGGTACTTGTGACCGTGTGACAATAAAGAAAATTCTGATTGTGATTCTGATCTGATTCTGAAATTACACATATACTTTATTCCAAACAGATCATTTACTGTACAGACTATGTTACAACCTCCCTGTGTAAAACGACACTATCGCACAATAGCCCCAGCATTTATTACAGAGTTTATTACAGCATACAGACCACTGGTAAGCCTTGAGAACTCGAGAATAGAAAGGCTCATCGACTGTTAGGTAAAGGTCTCATGTTCTGGGCAAAGACTTGTGCACAAATGAAATCCAGAATGATCTCATAAGATGCTGGGATGGCTGTTCACATGTCTTCATTGATGATGTAGCTGTAGACAGCAGCAGAATGGTAAATTCCAAAATGAACAGAAACATCCTAAATGCTCAGATCCAAACTAATGCCTCTGATCTCTTTTGATGGTGCCTTGCTTTCCAGCAGTGAATTGCTTTGAAATATCCTGCAGAAGTAGGTATGCAGTGTTCAAAGCCAACATGTGGAATGCCTATCAATCCGCTGCTTCACCCTAACACCACTCATCAGCATTCACTGACCAAACACAAGACTGAAGGCGAAAAAGCCCCCAAAACAAGCAGGAACTAAAAAATTGGATCCAAAATGCTGAAATACAGAGACAATAAAACAGCATTTGTGTTTCGTGGTTTATAGGTGGAATGTAGATACTATACCATTGTTTATAAGGCTGTCATAGGAGTTATATAACGTGTTATATGACATAATGTTCAATTAGTACAGTTCAAGCAGCAGATGCCTGAGGTTCACATGGTTTGTATTTCTATATAATTTATTTGTAGAAAGAGGAAAATCTTAAGAGGAAAAGCTGGTGTCCAGGCAAGAACCTAAGGCCTGTCAAGTAGAGACCTTTGCCACTCCCAAAATGTTAGAGACATAATGTTGGTGGAAACATTCAAAACCTGCAGCTGCACTGGCATTGTCTGATTAAAATCTGGCACAAATCAGGTTGCCAAGTGTGACCAAAATAATTCTATATTTCCCATATATGTCCTTGGCCAGGAATCTAGTTCAAGGAATAAAAAGCTAAAGAAGGAGGTGGCTTTTGAAGTTAATTAAGATGTATAGAAGCAAGGTAGCAATTAATACAGCACCTTCTCCTAGGTTATTTAGCAGATGGATGAGGAGTCTTCCCAGAGACACAGGGATTAGAATTAACAAGCTCAGTTCTGTCTAATTAACAAATCTGATCTTTTTCCCTCTTTACTCATTTTAGCATTTGAATCTGGTAGAAAAATGCCGCCAGCCTGGTAGCTGGTAAGATTGGTGCTGCTTTTATTTTCTTGGGAGTCCTGAAGAGCTCTTAAAGAGTTCTTCATGTGGCTCTAGTGATCATTTAAACATGCCAAAACGTCCAGGACCAGTCAGGGATTCTGGAAGCAGGGTTTCATCTGAAGGTGTAGTGCAGGCATGGCAGGCATTTAGCTGCTGTTTATCTTAACTCTCTACTGTAAGGCCTGTTAACCTTACTGAGATGTGACAAAACAGTCCATGCTTTGTTGAAGCATACACACACCACCTGTCAGTTCATTGTAAGGAGTGTGTTGCACTGCAGACAAACAAGTGGCTAAAACTGCATAGATTTGATCAAAAAAATTTCCTCTCCTTTGCTGTCATGGTAACACCATGCGTTCTTCAGCAGCAGTGCAGGCAACACGTGGCTGTCGATCTGTTTTACTGAACTCTGGCATGCAAACTTTTCACAACTCTTGTTGTAACATAAGCCAACAGTGAGATGTCTTACAAACACCAGTATTTTAGTTATGAAAAAAAAAAAAAAACAACATTGGGCTAAAATCCATTTTTTTTCAGATGTATGTGTGTTATTACAGTACATGACTGAAATTATGTCTACACCCACCCTTAATTATTGAGTTTAGGTGTTTTAGCCACACCCTTTGCTAACATTTGTAGAAAATCGAGTGCAGCCATGCAACCTCCATTTACAAACACTGGCAGCAGAATGGGTTGTACTGAAGAGCTCAGTGACTATAAACATGGTTTTTCCATAGGATGCCATGAGCCAGTTTGTGGAGGTTCTGCCCTACTAGATCTGTTCTGGTCAATGAGAAGTGCTATTACTGTGAAATGGAAGCATCTAGGAGCAACAACAGCTCTACCAAAAAGCAGTTCACTGAGGGCTGAAGCACGTAGTGGGTAAAATTCTCTGTTGCATCACACACTACAGAGTCACAAACCATGTCTGGAAGCAACATCAGCACAAGAACTGTGCATTAGAAACTGCATGTAATGGTTTCCATGGTCGAGCAGTTGCATCTAACCCTAAGATCGCAATGCGAAGCACCTGTTGGAGTGGTGTAAAGCACGTCGCCTTTGGACTCAGTAGTATGTTTACTTCTAATCAAGCAATTATTTAAATGATATAATTGTACATTCGATTGATTATAGGATTAGAATACTCAACCAACCTCTCCAAGTGTCCCATTCATGTCCATGACCGCCACATTCCACGTTTGTTCTAGATATAATAAGCCACATATCACTGTCTAGCCCTACAGTGAGTTTAGCTTCTTATGATGAAGAGGTCCACCTGAATATCGCTGGCTTAAGAGACAAGAAGATGCTAATCTCGTTTCTTTCACTCACGCTGTCAACTTTCCTTTTACATTCTTCTAGTCTTTCCTTTGATCAAAGAAATGTATAAGACAGGCATGCATTCACTATCCCAACTCTGTGACAACACTGCCGTCAGACAAAGAAATCTCTGTTCTAATCAAAAGCACAGATCTGCTTAGTTTGCAGCATGTATCATTTTCCTTGATCTTAATGGCCTCAGCTTTGCCTCTGCTTGTGGTGGGCAAACCATCAGCATAGGCTTGTCTCTCAGCCAGCCCAAAAACCTCCACCTCCACCATCTCTCTTAGATATGAGCCAGTGCACACAGCTCTATCTGCACTCCCTAACCATGCCGCTTGGAGTGAGGAGCTCATGGGGTGCATAATATCTGCATATGAAATCATAGCAGAGCTCTTCGAAACCCAGTACTTCATTTCCAGGAGGACCCCGATTACATCTACATGAGAGCAAAACAAAGCCTCACCCAACCCAGGAAATTAAGAAGTTTTAATGTCGCCAATCATGCATTAGCCCCATCTACAGATCACTGATTGGGTTGGCTCGTTCAGCATCATTTCACGCTACGGCAGCTTCATTGCATAAAACAAAAGCAAGCGCAGGCTGGAAAGACAGCTGGCTGTAAAAAAATTTAACAACTGCAGGGCACTCTCCTAAAGAAATCACACATGTGGAGAAATGCATATGAGAATGCTTTTTGTTTGCAAAACTGCTCCTCGTTTTAAGAAAAAAAAAATCAGCTCAAAAAGCATTTTGTTGCCTATGAATTATCACCCCTAAAAGTTTACTGGGCTAATTTTTAAGTCTATTCAATTGCATGGATGGGGATTTGGTTGGATTAAATAAAGCTTAAGGATTTGGGTGCTGTCCAGCTTAGCTAATACACTGAAATGTTTCTAAGCTAAGGCCAATATGCTACGAGCACAGTTTGCTGTCTAGTGCAATATGCAAACTCCACAGCTGCATATTTTGCTTGCAAAAGACATTATCTAATTACAGAAAAGCAAACATAGCCTTAGCCTTTTGTTCTATACTGAAAGAAACAGTAAAACATTTTTAATGCCCTGTGGACTCAGATAGATAAAAGGTTCTCTTTAAAGATCATAAAGTCACAGAGCGCTGTGCTTCTCAGTGATTTAACCTTTATTACCTGTGTAGTGATACAAGTGGTGTGCTAGCTATTGTTGGCATTGGAAAATGAATGGTGCTTTTCCATATTTAATCTTACCTGAAACACAAGCAGGCTTTACTATAGTGAACTTCGCAGATGTTTACTAATAATGTCTGTCTTTCAGTTAACAGTGCTTTTTTAATATGAGGTACATACATTTTAAGAATGTTTAAACTCTGATGCTTTCCTAAAAGGCCAAAAATGGACTAGCCACGGTTAAAAGTCTTTCTGTACCTTGAGGCCTTTGAGCTTCAAGTACAGGCTCTGCTTGACCTGCAATCCTTCAAAATGCATGGAAAACAACTGTCAATACTCTGTCCTGGCAACCAGATGGGGGAACGACCTTCCACTGAAGACCCATCTCTCATCCCTTGTGAAGCTCCTAAGTCTCCTAATCTAAGTACTTATTAAAATGACTTGGATTGCACATACTTTGTGTTTAACACCAGATATCAGCTCTTTCTTTTATTCTGGCAGTGTTTGAGCTGAAATTTAGTTTGCACTTAAATTATTTATACTTCCTAAGATGCATTCTCTGAGTAGATAACAAAGCACTTTTATAAGTTGCTCTGGTTAAGTGCTTAATCCTGTGAATGTAATAGCTGTTAGTGTGGCTGGAAACAGAAAAGCACAACAGACAGAATATGATATCAGAAAATGGATGTCTGTTTGGATGTGATAGATCTTAGCAGTGTTTGGGGTAATGGTGTATGAGTAATGTATTACAGTGATGTAATTACTTTTTCCTGTCATGATGTAATGCATTCTGTAGTTTCTGTAATCAAATAACAATTTATCACGGTCGGAACAAAAGCTTGTCTCCTTACAAGTAACCTTGTAACATGAAACAAGTAACATGAAAACACATTCTTAATTTCGGTGTAAGCCAACATAAGAGTCATTTTGGTCTGTTTATCAGGAAGGTTTGACCCCAGGTAATCCTGGTAAAGCTGTTTTCCAAATCCTGTAAATAAAAACGTGTGTTATGTCTCTAAGAGAACAATATTAATTAAGTGTGATGCATTCAAATCATGCATATCCTCTTTATAGATTATCTGTGTCTGTTCTTGTGGGCAAAGTTGCATGTGCAACATAGGTGTGCCACACAAATGAATTTATGATGAATTTAATAGATGTACATTAAATACAACATAAATGTTACCAAATAATTACAAAAATTAGCTTTCGTAAAAATGTATATTTTATTGCTCTTGAACAATTTTTATGTTCCTAATGTTTTTCCTTTTACATTTCCCAGTGTTGTTCCCATGTTTCCAATAAGAGTTCTCTTTCAAGAAGAGACACATGCAGATGTTCTTAAGTCTGCTGGCTAAGGCATTTATCATCTGTATTACTTGGCAGAGACCCAAACCTCTGATATGTTTATTCTATTATGTTAATAAAGGATACAATTTCCATAAGTATATCAATATTTAGCCAGAATCATTTCCGATGCTCGGCGCTTGCTGAAGCAGCCGCGTGTGTGTCAGCGACTGTCTAAATCACATCGGTTCGCAATCTAATTTTGCCCATCTGTTTCCAGCCTAACCACCACAGAGGACTTTTAGCTTACAACGTGTGACGATCAATCACATGCATTTGGGTGCACCAGAGAAACACACATTGATGTGTGTTAATGGCAAGGGTGTCACAGCTCGATTACCATGAGGGATGGAGCTTCCTGTTCAGGGCTCAGTGTGATGAGTCAAACAAGTTGCATGGAACATAAAATGCCCCGGCTATTATATTATTAAATATTAAATGCATTAGATCACTGGGACGTCACATCATGCTGCTATTACATAATACATAAATGAGCCAAAGCATTATGACCGAACATCCTGTTAGTTCTCCACCTGTCACCAAAACAGCTCGGACCTGCCGAAGCATGGATTCTATAAGACGTCTGAAGGTGCCCTGTTGTATCTGGCAACAAGACGTTAGCAACAGGTCCTTGTATGCTGTGAGGAGGAGCCGCAAATTGGATGCATCACAACATCCCCAGGGTGCTTCAACAGATTGAGATCTGGGGAATTTGGAGGCCAGACCAACAAAATGAACCCTTCATCATGTTCCCCAAACCATTCCTGAACAGTGTGTGCAGGGTGGCAGGGGGCATTGTTCTGAAAGAGGTCACTGCTGTGAAGGGGTGTGCCTGGTCCGTAACCATTTTTAGCCTCCACTGGCTTGTATTCTTATCGTAATGCATCCTGGAGCCATCACTTCCCCAGGCAAACACTGCACATGTACGGTACACAGCTGTCCACATTACCAGACAACATTCTTCTATTGCTCACAAGTCCTGTTTCAACACTCATGTACCGATTGTAGATGCCCTCTGTGGGTTAGCATGGGCATTCTGAGAGCTTTGCAGCCCCAGGCATAGCACCTTCTGTAATCATTATAAAAAAATTCATCAATGAGCCCCTGGGTGCCGAATACCCTGTCACTGGTTTGTGTTTTGTCCCTCCTCAAGCTCTCGACTGCTGACCAGGAGCCCCCACAAGATTTGCTGATTCGGAGATACTCCATGACAGTTGTCTACCCATAATGATTTGATCCCTGTCAAAGTCAGTCAGGTCTTCACAACAGCCCTTTTCTCCCACATCCAACATATGGACTGCTATCTTTGTTTGTTGACTATTGCACTATTGTTATGGGATGAATAAGTGGTTATAATGTTTTGGCTTATTAATGTAATTGCTTAGCAGTAGCTGACACATGAAAGCTTAAGCCTGATGCTTTGGAATAATTCATATTAAAAATTCAAATAAAAAATCCATCACTTTATAATCACTGTAAAGAAACCCACAAACAAGAATCTGAGTAAACATTATAATCACATATAAATTCTAATGTGAGTTTTAGAATTTCTTACCTATTTCCACAACCCCATTTTTGCATTAATGACAGTCCACGCATGAGCGGGCACAGGCTAACACCGATAAAACAGCCTCTGTTGCCACTTTAAAGAAATCCTCAAAACACATAAAGAGCATTCTCTCCCATATGTAGCAGCTGTATGCAAATGGGATTGACGCAAATCAAATTGAATACAGTTCAAATAGATGGAGGATGTTCTCTTACGAGAGCTTTTTAATCTCCCGGGGCCTATTGATCAGTAAGTCCATTAGCTTTCTAGGACTTGTTAGAGAGGCCCCAACTGAGAAATTCCAATTGCTATTGACGTTGTGGTATAACCACACTTTGATGGGTTCAATGTAACACTGATTGCACTGATGTTATTTGCAACATTCTAAAATAACTAATAAGTTACATAAATCAGGCCCAGGAACAAACACACAAATATAGCCTTTTGAATCACTAATACATCCATGAGAGTAATCCTCCATGCATAAAAGCACAGATTATGTTTGCTGAAGAAATGAGTGTAGCTATTCATAATTGCATTCATTAGATAAATGATTTTTCTTAGATAAATGTGAAATTATGTGGTGCCTCCGCAAATGGGATCAAATGAGCTTCAACAGCATGAGGTGCAGGAGGTTAATCCGCTGCACAGGTCACCTTCAGCACATCTGGTTATGCCGTGATTGACCATATAGCACCTTAGTGAAGAGGATTAGGCCTGAACCACAGCTTAGCGTTTATACCAACAGGCAGGCAAAGCTCTATTCGGCGGCCTCAGCTACAGAAGCGGGAGGGTAAACTATTAGGGCGGTTCAATAAGAGTTGAGCCGCACAATTTGTCAGTAATGAGCGAACGGAGGAGAGAAGGCTTCTGTTGAACAATGGGATGAGAAGTCCATTAGGTGAGCCAACTCTGAGGTGAATTTGATGAGGTTTGGCTCGATAATGCATTCTTGGCCATTCTCACGCTCATTCTCTCGTGATATCTCTCTCTCCTTCTCGATATCGCCCTCTCTTTCTTTGTAAATGTTATCTGATTTCCAAGAGCTTCCCAGCACTTAAAATTCCACATTGAAATTAATCTCTGACTAAAAACATTGATGGTACACAAAACTCATCAAGAAAGCCAAAGCGATCAAGTTATAGGGAAAGTTGCATCATGAGGGGAAAGCAGCAAAACCAGCACAGATAAGCACAATCTATCAGACAGCTTCATCCTTGGGTAAAGGTGGTTTGCAGAGATTTTGGGGAAGGGTGGAGGGTGCTAAGAGGCACAAGATCAGACACAAGAATTACTGAGAAACCGCACTTTTACCCCTCTCTCTGTCCCATTATCATATACAGTACATGTCTGGAGACACCTGACCGAATATGTGTTTATCCTAAAGAAACGAGAGAAACTCTTCTATTATGTATTCTTTTCTAATTATCAGCATAACAGTCATTAAACAGCAGAAATTTTAATACGAATTTCAGAATTTCCTAGTAATTGCCCCGCCCCCCGCCCCCGTTTTTTACTTTAATAGCAGGCTACACATGAGCTGGCACAGACTCTGATCACTAACAGTGACAAAAGCCTCTGATCTGTAGATCAAATCCACCGAACAGTCATCTGAACATGAATTTCACTAGAAGGAATAAGACTAAAAAAACCCTTCTTGTACAAAGGCCTTAACATGGTCAATGTCACAAATTCACTTAAATTTGAGTAGTGGTCTTAAAAAAATTGCAGAATATTGAACATTTCTTCTTCCGTTTACTTCCCCTAAACCCCTAAAAACATATTATAAAATATTGACATTTATATAATATTTGTATAATGCTAACGTTGGGTGTTGTATTTACACTCATCATCAAAAGAATAGTTGCACAAATAGTTGCACAAATAGTTGCACAGAGAAGAACACAACCAAAAGAAATGAAACTTGGTGGGTAGGTTTGACATTGTGAGACATGCCAATGATTTAAGTTTCGCGCTCGGCCGTGCATGTGATGTAAGCAAGGAGGGGCCTCATCGCTGTACCTGACTGACTCAATAGCCACGACTGCAGACATTCAGGGAGCAGTGATGCCGTCCATGAGTCATCCTGTTAGTGCCAGCATCATTGGCAGACACCTAAACAATGCAGGACTACATGCATGCAGACCGTTACGATAACTGCCTTTAACACCACGTCAACATCGCCAAAAAGACTGCAATGATGTTGTGCCAGACTGTCTCGGAGTGTCTCAGAATGGCAGCAGATAATTTTCAGTGACAAGTCTCGCTTTTGTCTTGGTGGAGACGACCAATGAATTTGTGTGTAGAGGCACCGTGGTCAGCACCAAGATGAACACTTTTTTGTCATACATCACACGTCCAGAAGGCCTGGTGTTACTCCACCTCCACCCTTACCACACAATCTGCAGGAACTGCGTGAGAATATTCAAGCTGCATGTGATGGATTATCGCATGACACTATTAGGGTCACAGTAGGGCTCTAGTTTGACCGTGCTTGTGTTGTTGTTGCTGTTTTTAGCTATAATGTTCTAATTATCAGCGCTAAACTCAGTCGGAAGATTATCTGAGACACAAGGAGATCCAGACTAACACATTTGCAGTGGGGGGTTTAAATTGATTATTTAAATGGTGTTTTGTCTAGATGGATTACTGGCTGATTCTTTGCTGATGTTGCATTAAATCACCCTTGACACAGAGGGTAAGTCCTGATGATCACTCTGATCTTTTACAATGGAGTTTGGGTGTTTTGGAGCTGGATTACTGTCTAATAGTAGGTCACAGCTCAGTTATCTGACTCTGGCTAGAGAGTGCTGAGTGTACTGATGTGTGAATTGCCTCACAACTTTAACCCATTGTTGCCAGATGAGGGCTAAAACAGAGAGCTAACAGCAGGTTTCTGGATGGGTTTCAAGATGAAGGGGCTAAAGTTTGATCATAGCTGAAGTATCTGGCTCTGGTCAGTGAAATGAGCTTCTGCTGAGTATTCTGATAATTCTTAAACATATTGCTTTTTTAACCCTTCGTTTATAATGTGGGCTAAAAGCATATGTAACATATATTACAAACTCTTATATAATAACGATGAAGATATTTTTGGGTGTTTTTTGGAGCTAGATCGCTGGCTGATACTTGGTCACAATTGGATGAATAATGAATCACGCTGGTTAGTGAGGGTGTGATGTGTGTGATGTGACTATTGAATGCTGTGATGTGTGAATCAGGTTGCTGTGAATATGAAGGCTAAAAGCTCACATTACCCACAGATGCTGACATAAAAAAGTAATTTTTCCAAAGTTAGTGTTCTAGACTTTAGGTCTGTAGTGTATGTGACAGCCAGTAAAGCTGCACTACTTTAGGTTTGAGAATTTGGAGGCCTTTTTGTTTCTGAGAATTTGGAGGTGGGAATGTGAGTAATGTGGGTTGTGCTGTGTATCGCTTCCCTGAGCGGAGGAATCTCATCAATTGCGATTGCATTCAAAGAGCATTCAAAGAGAACTCAAAACTTGGTGAAAGACGTGTCTTGATGATGTGTCATTATGTTATACTGATTTAGCATGTTTTGATACCTAAACATTAAACGTTATCTTCTTTTTAAGGCCTCTGTGTGTGTGGTTAAGACATGCGATGAAAGAAACTCCAGCGAAATTAGAATTATTGAATTAATATGTTGAGTTTTGCTGGACTTACAGCAGTGCATGCACACTATGTACTTTAGCATGCTTTTTCTCCTGACTCAGTAATGCCCTGTCTCACAGAGTGCTGCTTTAATATGGTAATGAAAAAGACAAAAGCAATAACAAACAGCTGAGACCCTGCCAAGATCGCTCAGGTATGCCAATGAAAGGGCATCAGCTTGCTCATGAAGATCACTATAGGATGCCAAAACGATGCTGTCTGCACTGTTAAAGAAAACTGTAACTATTAAAGTGAACTGAATGTTTCTAAAAGTGTTAACAGATTAAATTACTGGGCACTTTTTTGGAGCAACTTTTTTGGGTGTCTCTGGGCAGTCACCCAGGTCAACCATATGGTAGATCTAGCCATTTGGGCTGCCCATACTTTTGCAAGGGACTGTATATATACTTCTTGAATGTGAATGTCAGTAGTATATACTGGCCAACCCCAATTGATGGCTATTACTGTATTGACTCTTCTGGTTGTGGAAACAAAAAAACCCACAGCTGTTACTTCTACTTGCTCATAGGCAGCCAGAGCTTCTCTACATTCACTATAAAGCATTTTTACTCTTTGTTGTTACTTATGAAGAAAGACTACTTGACGGCTGAGCTCCTGTGAAAAGTTCATATCTTACTTCTTGGCACTGATGAGGAAAGAGAAAACACGTGCAGCAGTCCCTCAAGTGTCACAATAAATACCGGACGCTTTTATGTTTAAAAACTGGTCTCATTCTTCTGTGATAGAGAGTATTCCATCTGGAGCGTTCATATCAAGACACAACAAAAGGAGGACAGGCCTGTTAGCCAGGAATAGCCCCGGCCCCTTTGTTTGGGAAGAGCAGGGGAGTAGTGCTCTTCGACTGACCCAGATACAGCCAAAACACCAGCGATCTTTCTCCGGAGGGGCAGGCGAAAGAGGAAATGTGAAAAAAGATTGAGAGGAAAAAATGGTTCTCCTCACACACACACACACACACACACACA
>CM067474.1:37772429-37861212 GCA_034552555.1 Semaprochilodus insignis | reverse complement strand
ACACACACACACACACACACACACACACACACAGAAAAAGTTACCGAGAAGTTAAAGGGAGGAATAACAATGTCAGAATGAATTTTTAAAGAGGAAGGCAAGGGACTGGGCAAGAAACAAGCTCTCACAAATGTCACACAAACTGTCGACTTGCAAAAAAAACCTAACTGAAAAAAAAGAAGGGGAAAAGAACTCTTTTTTTAAAGGAGAGAAAAGCATCTGCTACAGTTACTGTGTATTTTCCCTCCTAGCAGCCTCCTCCCCCCTGCCAAGCTGAGTGCAGCATCAGCTTATTAAAGCAGTAGCCTATGCAGTGAAAACACAAATCTAGTGTGAGCGGTTAGCTGATGCATATTTAGAACATGTGCACTGCTATTTGAGGGAATATCTCAGTGTAAAATGATGTACCAGCATACACAAATGATCAAATGTACACATTCACCCATCTCAGCCTAGTCGTGTTTAGTATATGAAGTTAGCTAACTTTTCATGAAAGGTATTAGAAAGGTAATAGAATCTTACATCTTACCAATTAGTAGCACACAAGGTGTCTAAATCATCACACAGCTGCTTCAGACATTGAGTATTCTCAAATAGCCCCACTTCTCCCTCTGTATGACCAAAAAACGGACAAAAGTATGGACAAGTATGGTCAAAACTCAGGACGGTTGCTATTACTGTTTTTAGCGTTGTGATTGACTCCTTTTTGCATATCCTACAGCAATCAAATCAGCTTAGATCATGTAACTCTGTTATCAAATTAACTAGAACATCTGTGTGTGACTGTGTTGAGCTGCTAGCGAGCAACGAGGGGTGATGGGCAGCAATGAGAAATCCCTGCTGTGAATATAATTCACATCTCTCTGCAAAGATGACCATGCAGAGATAAAACAGACAGCACACATGTTTAATATGTCACCAGTGTTGGAATATGGGCAAAAAATATATGTAAATATAATATATATATTATATATATAATATACATTTATGTATAATAATATATATAAATATAAATAGTACAACCCCAATTTCAAAACAGTTGGGACGCTGTGTAAAATGTAAACAAATATAAAAAAACAGAATGCAATGATTTGCAAATCTCATAGACCCATATTTTATTCACAATAAAACATAGAATACATATCAGATGTTGAAAGTGAGACATTTGACCATTTCATGAAAATGATTAACTCATTTAGAACTTGACGGCAGTAACACANAAAAACAGAATGCAATGATTTGCAAATCTCATAGACCCATATTTTATTCACAATAAAACATAGAATACATATCAGATGTTGAAAGTGAGACATTTGACCATTTCATGAAAATGATTAACTCATTTAGAACTTGACGGCAGTAACACATCTCAAAAACATTGGGACAGGGAAACAAAAGTCTGTTTTATTAAAAAACCTGTAAGAACAATTTCCAACTATAAGTCACATGACTTATACGTAAAATTACATATTTGTTAAAAAGTAATACAGAATAAAATAAAAATACAAAATCATCTTACTGCACATTTGATATTTGATGATTTATTTTTTACCAGTGTGTTAAACATATTAAATATTAAAGCAAATAGTAATTGTGCACTCAAAGCAGCAGAAAAATATCTTACTCAGTAGAGGAAGTGTGAACCTATTTTCATTTTAAAAAATCGACTGGGTATTATTTGACCAGGGGTGGCCAAGACTTTTGCATATGACTGTATGTCACCAAGCACACGCTGCAAAGCAGGAAAGGGTGCAATTTTGATTTTTCACTGAACCATTGATTTGAGTCTACCAGACTGAATCCAGCTTGGGTTATTGAGCTTGTCCTAGGATACAGGGTCAGTGATCATGGAAATGCTGACCTGCTGATATAGGGTATTCCCGTAGGGGCTAAATGGCCATCAACTTTTTCGAGATGAGTGGGTATGAGAATGCTGACATGCCGATGCGGAGATGGGTAGAGGCTAATGAGCCTGATGCTATGTGACACAGATTACCCACACCCATGCTGCCCTTCCACTTAAACACACAGGGCTGCTGCCAGCAGAGAAGAAACAAATCCTACACACCCATAACTACACATGTGCAAGCCTGTCATTACATGTACTAATGAGACGAGACTGGCGTGAACTAAAAGTGCTTTGACTGCTTTCTTTGTGCAGATGATGAAAATTGCTACTTTCCACTTTTAAGCTCGAAGTCTACTGTCGATCTGCCTAACATAACAGCAATAAACAAGGCCAATACTTTGTAGGTGTTGGCATTAAATTACCACTGATAAATAAAAACTTAATTCAGAGATAGAAAGATAACATTTCATTTAGGGGTACGTCTATGGCAATATCTGGTATGGCAAACTGGTGTTCTAATAATGAAGTATTTTGCACTTAATTTGTTCCTATTTGTATAACAGTAGAGTTGAACAGTTTATGGAATTATCCAGTTGTGTTTTTTCTGACCAATACTTCGAATGCAATTTACAAGTGATTATTTTATTTTATTAAATTTTGCTAAATGCAGCGTGCCAGACTGCCAGTTCATGAGCTTTTCCAAATTAAAACTTTAAATATTTCATTCAAAGTTGATGATATACAGTAAATATTCAGTGGTGCACACATAGCTTGTATAATCTTCACAGAAGAGCTCTTGAAATAGAATGGGACACTCTGGAGCAGCTACACAAGAGTCTACGGTTGCCATGCTCAATGTCAAGTTTTAGCTAGCATTAGGTTATGCAGCAGTGAAACTGGAGTTGGAGTGCTGTTTGTTATTCAGAGCTAATTAACCAACATCAGTGCTTGGCTTCACTAATGGTCTTGTGGCAGTATACAATCCAATCTTCACAGCACGGTTCCGACATCTAGTGTAACGTCTTCTCTAAAGAGTAGAGGCTGCAACTACAGCAAAAAGGGGACAATCTGCCTATTTATACCCTTTAGAAGAATTGTTGGATGAGCAGGTGTCTACAGACTTTTGAACAAATGGTTTATATGACTGTGCATTAGGAATGCAATGCATAGGAGCCAAAATGCAATTCAATGTAACGCTAACTTTTACAAGTTTCCTTATCTTTAGAATACAACAACAAAATCCCGCCTAAAATCACTGCACAAATTCCATTTCAGATAGAACCAAAATTCCCATGTTTACATTTTGCAGTGCTGTTCAAGTTCTCTCACCAATTTCTTTTTCACCCACAACGTATCCCTGAATGTAAGAGAATTTTGACTTTTCTCCAAATTCTGACTTTGCAGGTAATGCCTCCTGAGTCTTTCACCAGAACGGGTGGCCATACCTTGAGGCACAGTGTAACAAGATTCCACACATGAAGTCCCAAGCCTAATGTGACTGGATGTGTAAGTAATTTGGGTTCATGGCCATGAGGACTGACCGGCTCTCCTCCAGAATACATAAGCGGACCTCAGACCCTTTCCCACATTTTACTCTCCTTTTGCTGTATAGGAGCCTGAGGTGAAACAAGGCAAAAGAATGTTAAAGAGAGAGAGAGAGAGAGAGAGAGAGAGAGAGAGAGAAAGAGAAGGTTGACCTTGTTTGCAGTTTTCACTAGTGCAGTACCAGAGCCTGCCTATGTCAAATGCAGTATAGTGCAAAAGTCTTAGCTCACCTGAGAAAATGAATTAAAACGATGTATCTCTGAAATAGACATGTTTTTCATTTGTTTAGTGCTATAAACATACCATTTATGGACAAATCGTATGTGGATGCCCCTCGTAATTGTTAAATGCAGGTGTTTCAACCACATTGATTCGCAACAGGTGTATAAAGTCAAACATTTAGCTAGGCAACCTCTATAGACGAAAACTAAGAGTAGAATGGGTTGTATTAAAGAATGACTTTAAGTGCCACTTTAGTCAGCATCGACTGGAGTAGTGTAAAGCATGGCACCACTGGAGCAGTGGAAACATATACTCTGGAGTGATGGATCATGCTTCACTATCTAACAGTCTAATGGAGGAATCTGGGTTTGGCATTTGTTAGTAGAGCGCTACCTATTAGAATGCATAATGCCCAGAAAATGGTCAGGGACTGTTTTCAGGGTTTGGGCTTGGCCGGGATAATGTCAATGCTACAGCATTCAAATACAACAAATCTTGTTGCTTTAAGAACAAAACAATCTCCAAAATGATAACTTTACAGGCGAAGGGAAAATATTATTGTGAGTCATTGAATTCAAGCAATTTTGGGCCATTTATTTTGATCCATTCATTATGAAATTTACACACAATATAAAGGGCAACAAGTGTTTTTAAATTATGACAAAAACTGAAAAACAATAAAAATGGAGATTTAAGGTATTGTTCTCACAGCAGCATGTTAAGGAAGACTGTGACCCTGTGCACAAAGCGAGGCTCACAAAGAGTTTGATGAGTTTGGTGTGGAGGAACTGAAGTTGTCTGAACAGATCCCTAACCTTAATCCTACTGAACATGGGAAAAACTGGAATGTTGATTGCAAACCAGGTTTTCTTGTCCAGCGTCAGTGTCTGACCTCACAAATGTTCTTTTGACCAAATATGCACAAATTCCCACAGACACACTCCAAAATCCTGTGAAATCCTTCCCAGATAAGTGGAAGCAGCTAGAGCCACATAGGGAACTCCTTATTAATGCCCATGCTTTTGGAATGCCATGTCCAGCGAGCTCGTGTGTGGTCATATTTTGTAATTTAAAGAGCCTACTGTCTTTGTTTTGCCTTAAGATCACAGAGACCTCATAGCACACCAAACTTTTTCAGGTGGACAAACACTTTTGCATAGTACAGCAGCCTTCACAGCAGTCCATTTGTCCTCCAAATTTAAGTCTTTCTCTCATAATCCATAACTGTAATGTCCTAAACCGGCGACAGACACAAGCTCCATTTCCTTTGGAAACAAAAGTCAGGCGCCGTGCTAAATGTGAGTTTTTAAGAGATTACTTCTGGCCCATTGCTTAAACGAGACCTGGAGAGCCAGAAGAGCTGCTGTGGCCTGCTGAGCTTTTTCAGCTGTTTACTGCGGGCGTCATTACCAAAGGGGGAGGGCAAGTTGGGTAAGGAGGATGTGTCTCTGAAAGCTTGGAGGGGCTCAAGCCCTGTCCCTTTTTACGTAACACATACCTCACATTCAGTTGTCACTTCAAAAGGACAAACAGATTGCAGTTCAGACACTGAGATTAGCTTTGCTGTAACTTAAAGGAGCATTCCGGCCTAAAATTAGAAGTGTTCTTTATCGTGTTATGCAATATTCTCATCGGTTTGACCGAATTCATGTGCTTGTATCCTTTTTGTGTTTTCGTCCATGAATCTCTCACTACAATACCTGATGCAAAAACATCATACAACTATTATATGATCCCTCCATGCACTGTGTTAAATAAACCCTGACTGCCAGCATAGCGCCTGATGTAGAAGCTAATAAATAACAAGCTTATTAGTTTGGCTGCATTATGGAAAAAATTCAATATATTCAATATTCAAACCAGTATTCAGACAGGTCTCCATCATGCATCCACCCATAAGCATTTGTAGTTTCCAACATACATTATTAGAAGGGGGTTTCTTAGTCTCACCCTGGAAGCTACTGCAGCATGTTAAAGAAATGCAGCGATGGATAGACTTTCTGTCTTGGCCAGGGTGCTTCTTTAAGCACGTTACAGTGGTGATACCAGAGTACTGTGCATCATGCAGTTCCAATCAGATTTACTTTATCTCATCTGTGAGTCATCGTTTAGTTCACCAAAAACAGCTGCTAATATAACATTGTATGGGCCTATGAGGACAATATAAGCCATCATTTGAATGATAATACCAGCAATTACAATTCTAAATGCGTGCTTTAGATGACAAGGTGATACGAACTGCTCTTTTGTATAGCCTAGCTTCAAACACATAAGGCCAAAGGGGGAAAAGCATCTTTATTCATTAGCATATTTATTCATAAAGATAGTCTGTGTCAGTCAGTTATTTCACAATAACTGAATGGACTGCAGAATCAAAGCAGAAGGATCGGCAGTGTGCTGTCGCTTTCAGTTTTGTGCTATATGGGAAAGATGAGAAGTCACCAGACGAATCTAATAGTGGAACTGAAGTGCTTTGTTTACATTATCATTCATTTGTAAATGATGTAGGACTAAAACCTTTACCTGTTGGTCAATGAAGAGGTAAGGCCATTTTTGAAAGCACTTTGCCCTCTTCATTCTAATAGAAGTAATTTTGGGCAAAGCCATTGGGAAACAGCAAAATAGAAGCCTAATTCACCTCAGTTTTCCATATAGTACTGTATTACTTCATTCATTCAAATCAAAAGAAGTGGATGTAAACAAATTCGTGAACATGGTCTTGATGCAAATGTGAACGTTTGTATGCACATAATAAATTTGACCATACATTAAAGGGCTAAGTCATAGCTCTGAACAATAATGCAGTGATTATGTCTATTTCCCAAAGTGTTTTTCTTAGATTAAAAACAGACAGAATAATGGAATTTCAGATTTCAGCTCAATTTTAGAAGTTTTTGTGATTAGATATGTGCAGCTGGACCCACACCCAGTGCTTGGAACTGGAGTGCCATTTAAAGTCTTCCCCCTCCCCTTGATAAAAATCAAAGGCTGTGCTGCCAGTGCCTTTTCTCAAAGACATTATTAACCTCTTTTCCTTCACAGATAGGGATCACAGCATCCTGCATTGTTGCCCGGAGCTTCTCTTAGCTTTAATGCCAGAGTGAAACGAGAGGAGAAGGAAAATCAAGGCAAGAAGAAAAGGGAATGAAGGAGAGGGAAAAGCAGTAAGGCAGAGAAAACAGACCAAAAATAAAGTGTGTTTGTGTGTGTGTGTGTGTGTGTGTGTGAGAGAGAGAGAGAGAGAGAGAGCACAAGAAATACAACAAAAGTGCAGAGATCTGAACAAGGCCAGGCTCATGAAATGCAGTTGGTTCATAATTTACTGTCAGTTGGAGGGTGAGTGGATTTTTCCTATTAGGAGATTGATAAGGCCCAGTGACAATACATGGATATGGGGCTTATTAAAAGTCTCACTAAGCCTCGTCTTTGTGAAGTGGATAAAAGGGGCTTTTGTTAAACACAGTTTATTATCGTGTGAATCGGCACACAGTTATTCTTAAGATAAGGCCGGCTGTCCAGAACAATGTGTCAACCATATTTTATAGCATTTGCTTTGCGGTCATAAACAAGGAGTCATACAAAATGCAGTGGAATACAAGTTGAGGCCAGTTTTCCTGACCACTGCCACCTCCTAGCCACAATCTAAAATGCCGGTAGGCAGACTTTTACCAGAGAGATTTTATGCAATGAATGATTCAGTGCTTGGAAAAGTGTGATGGTGCAGGCACTGGAAACAGCAATCATAAGTATTATTTTATGAATATTGACAAAGCTTTCCTCCATTCAGCTTTACCAAATCATAGAGAGATTCACCGAACACCAAAGGATTCATTTAGTCCCACTGGCAATATTCTACCCTCTTTATCCCAGCTTATTTTCAATGACTAATCTTATAATTTACCACCATGGATTATTTGGTACTATTTGGTACTAAAGTTATGTAGTTTTGAGAGTGGGGAATTAAGGTGTGAACCCACAGATAGACTCTTAGAGTTAAGGGTGTTAAAGCACCTCAGAAGAACCTCCCTGCCAGACTGCCTGTGTGTGCTGAGAGCCCTCAGTGTAGTCCTGCTTCTCCCTCGGCATGCCCGTGCATAAACACTGCCCATTTTAGCCTATTTGAGACATGATTGTCCCCAAGCAGTCCCCTGTCGAGAGCAGGCAAAATGTTATCAATCAGAGCCTGTGGCCCCAGCTGCTTTGGTGAAATCAAACCAGAGAGAGAGAGAGAGAAGCAGAGAGAGAGAGATAGAGACACCATTCTCCATATGGCCAAACACACTTTTGCCTTGAGCATGTAGCATATGGATCAGATACAATGATTGTCATCTTGCATGGCTCAGTGTAGGGCAGCAGAAGTCCAATCCACTCATTCATTTCAGGGTCCAACTGATGTGAACATATTTTTGCAATGTCGATTTTAAAGGTTGTAAAGTTCTGATTACTCTTAAACTTATATGATAATTTCATACTACTACAGTAGTTTAATTAAACAGTGCTTTACTGGCTGATATGACTGTCCATGTCTGACAGTTATAGGGTAAACCCAAAATATTACTGTTATGTTATGTCATGTCTTATTATGTCGCCACGCCACGTCATATTATATGTTGTAGTCATTAATGACAAAAAGTAATTGTCAAGAAACTTTCTTTGCAATTGCTTTCCACTTTTTTTATACTATGATTGTTGACTTTTGTCATAACATTATTATACCCTATTCTTTTTCTTTTTAAATAAAATCATATTTACTTGCTGGGATTTTGCTAAAATATTTATAGCCCTATGCAAATTAAGAAAAAAGACATTGCATTGTAATAGATAACACTGCTTGAGATTCTATGCTGAATATGAACTAATTTATTATTCCTGTTGTTAATATTATTTATTTTTGTGAGATATTAGTGAGATATAAAACATGATATATCAAGATCATTAGTGTAATTGTAGATGTACTTTACACAGTTTTACAATTGAATTGCTCTAAGTAACCTTTAGCCAGCTTTGTGCTGATCCTGAAAACATATCAGACCGAATTTGCAACCCTCGTCAATGTCATGGTTCCCCTGACCAAGCTCTACCTGCTCCATTTTACTCTTGTTCTTATGTTCACCTGTGTCTTGTTTGTAACACTGTCCTATATAATTGTGTTCCAGGGTGTCTCTAGTATCTAGTGTTTCTTGATTGACATTGTTTCAATGTGATTTCATGTTTGCTCTGTCAGTCTCACCTGCAATATTTTTTTTTACTGTTTTACCATTTCTTTGTTTCTTTTTTTCTCTGTTTTCTCCTAGATTTTGATTTACCTTTGTTTTGAATATGAATATCAATGTGCTTTGTGTCTTTTTCTGTGGCTCCTGTTGTTAGCCTGGATTTTAATAAACAAATGCAAAAGCTTCCAGCCGTCACATCAGCTTATTCCACATTACAGTCACTTGTCAACTGTGAATTGTCAAATATGAACTGTCAGCTCTCAACAGGCACATTATACCAGGTGTTGATAAGCAATACAAATATGTTGATGTGGGGGCGGAGTTTCCCAGAGTTCTTTGCGGACTGTTAATTACTTCTTATTTTTTTCTCATTTTCTGTCAGGTCCCTTCAAAGGAAAGTTGGCATCTTCATGCTCTAGGTTGGGTTTGGATGCATTCTGCATGGTTTTGTTATTTTAATCATGAGGTGCTTTGTGTTCAGGTGCACCAATTCAGCTTCGCTCAGCGGTTTCCTGACAAGCAGTGGCTTCAATAAAAGATGAGCCACTAATTATCAATGCTCTACCAAAGGGACTTTGCAGATATTAGTAATCTGTTGAACCTCAATATAGGCTGACATACCAACCAAAATCATATCAGCTGTTTTACTTTTGCTAGAGCTCTGGAGGGTAAAAGAACTGCATCTCTGTTCCACAGATCAGAAACAGCATTCTTATTAGATATTGGGGAGATAAATCTGCTATAAAGATCAGATGGAAAACGTTTGTGTACTAACAACTGCTATCGGGATGTTCTCTTACCAGCGATTGAGAGCTGAAGCGGGAGAATTGTTATTATATTTATTACAACTGCTCTGGTTTGTGCAATCAATGGTGCAGCAGTAGTAATACAGTACTATATGGGAAACTGAGGTGAATTAGGCTTCTATTATGCTGTTTCCCAATGGCTTTGCCCAAAATTACTTACAGTATATTAGAGCTCTGCTCATTTTCTACAAGCGAGTGAAATAATCACAAAGGCATGATAAGGTAGGATTTACATCCTTCATCCTGGTGGTAGAGAGAACCTCAGTCCATTCCAACTGAATAACTCTGAATCCAGCTGTATGAGAAACTCATGACACCTGGGCTTATGAGTGTATAAAATAGTTTTATAATCTGACTGGCTGAGCTATAGTCAAAGCTGTTGTACAATATATAATCATATGCAAATACACATTGAACACACTTATTTGTTTGTTTGTTTTCCTGATTTTAGTGCACAACTTTAACATATTCAAAAAATGAAACAACAAATATAAAATGTACAATAACTTTTGCCCTGGCCATATTTTTATTATTTATTATGTTCTCCAATCTGTTAAATTCAGTAAATAAGCTTATGCCATACTGAGAGACATTACTTCTGTATGTGTATCTCAATAAATATTGAGATTATAGACTAATCTTGAATTGTTATGCTAGGCTTTATGTATAGATACTGTGTTACTTGAACTTGTTTACTTTGTTTATTGGGATCATCATTAATAATGAATGAAGCATATAATGATTCAATAATTTACCTATGTAAAAACTTTATATTGCCTTATACTGTATATAAGAGCGACAGACTATGCAGCACAGGTGAGGAAATAACCCCCATAACCCATAGTCTGCCACGGTGTACTGATTTGTATAGGCACGACTGCAGTAGACAGTATTGAACCATCCTTTTGTAAGTCACCGCCACGTTTGTTATGCTGGTTTCTTGGTAAATGAAGACAGCAGGAGCGCAGACAGTTTGGAATATTTTTGCAGGATCTAAAGCAATGCAGTGAAAGTTAAGATATGCAAAGTCCTTTTCATCTACTTGAGTGTTTATCAGTGCATAAATTGCACTTAGGTCATGAATTCTGATCATCACTCTGAATAAAGCAAATAGCAAACCTGCACTGCTGTATTGAATTTGCATGAGCGTTTGCTCTTCACAAGATGATCAAAAGCCATGCAGATTGCTTCCAGACATGTTGTTTCCCATCCATTAATTATCTGCCTGTTGAGCTGGAAAGACTATTTACAGTATGTGATTTGCTTTCTAGACAGTTATGAGAGCTCATAGACGAGTGCAGTAGGGGGTAGAGCTTCCCCACTCAAAACTTTAAGAGCAGGGACAGTGTGTACCAACTTTAGACTTCAGAACTGAATCCAAAAAAGCCAAACATTGCGCAAAAAGAGGGGGAATATCCCACCTCTTTCATCATATCTCCCTTAACAAAATCTAATCTCAGCACATTTACTGAATGGTTATGCTCTGAGGTATTTTGAGATTTTATCTTGATGATGGGATTCCTGGGATTGTGTCATTGGATAATAGAGATCTATTTATATACACTACCTGTGGAAGGTTTGAATGTTCATTTTCCATAATCTCCATAAAGACACATTAATCTTTATACTTTAATGCAAATATTTGTTTCTAATGATATATAAATAGTAAAATTGCTGCCTATGAACAAATTTATTTGCATGCCTGGGTGGCCTCACAATATTCATTTTATATTGGACTGCATTAGAAACAACAATGCGGCACGTGTGCCGGGTGAATACTTTAATGCAATTTCTCCATTTCTTGCTTTCCTGCACACACGCGTATACATCTTCTCCTATATGCTATGCTGTAATGTCAGACTCCAGGTATAGAATACATCTGAAAAAAGCAGTGGAACAGAAGAGAACTCACCACAGAGATCAATACCTGCCGCTGAACTTGATGGGTGAGCTGTGAAACATTCTTTGAAAGTGCACAGCGTATATGTGTGCAGAGCTTCTGGGTAAAGAACAAAACAGCCATGGTCCACTTTCTCCGGTGCAGTGTAGCTGCGGTGATGGATCCGAGTGCCCTTTGGAGAGAATCACACTTATAAACACACAGAGATATTGTGAAATGTCACAATGGCTGTTGCGTAATGAATCAATGCTGCCCAGTCTTTATTTGCTCCCATTCTCACTTGGCCTTTTCTTTGCCTCCCATTGCCTGGCATTTGGTTTAAGGTATAATTGATTCTTAAGAAGAATAATCATTCTCTCAAAGCAAGAGAGAGAGACAGACAAAAGAGAGAAAGATGCTGACTGTCTCACACTCAACTTGGACTCACCCTTGTAAGGGAATTCCAGTGTGTTTACAAAGTTCAGTGGTTGAGATGTAAACAAAGTCATTCAAAGTGGTTTCATGTGAAATGATGCATTGATAAGTGAAATGATTGGGTTGATAAGAACCAGGGGTCACAGTGTCTGTAATACGTATATCCATTGTATTTACCCACTGTAAAAACACCAGTAAATGCATCTTCTGAGTTTTAAATGTAATACGGGTAACTGTAAAGTAATGGTAAGTAAATATGGCGGTAAGCAAGCATGTAACCACCATAATGGTGTTTTTAAAAAATCAGTTTTAGGCCAAAGTATTATCTTTGGGCAGACGTCAGATGATTCATATCACCAACCACTGTGAACAATTTTGACTCTGTAAGTTTCTCCAGAATGGAGCACTTCACACCAAACCACTCTAAATGACTGTTTACATCTTAATCTTTTAATTAAAAACAGCAGATTTCTTATTTAAGAGGACTTTCATGGAATTTACAGGAAGGAAAAAGTATAGAGGACTTCAGCTTGAGAACAAATCCCCAGGAAGAAAGTTGATTCACCTGGACCACCAACTTTTTGCGGCAATCAAATGAAAGCTTTTGTTTCAAACCTTGTTCATGTGTATGCCTGTCAGTTTTTACTGCAATGTCGTTCTCTCACAGCATGCAGCACATCAGGTTTGATACGACATCAAATATTCAAGCCGTACATTAATGAAAATCTATTCATAATCACAATGGTTTAGTGAAATGGGCTTCATGAAACCTCTATAACTAAACTAAAATACTGCGTCCCAGAGAACCGAATATCAGCTTGTGAACATCTCTGATCCACATGCACTACTGTTGAAATGTTAAAAACAGCAGATCAACAACTTAACACTCATTTCTGGTTTTAGACACTTGTATAAAATAATTTTAATACACTAGTCCTGTGCAACTTCATGGATTTCAAATATAAAATAGAAGACTGTAATGATAAACAGACAAGCTGTAGATGATAAAATGACTGAGAAAGCTGTACAGCATTGGATTAAATATATATACATATGTGCGTATGTATGTGTGTGTGTGTACAAAATGTGTTTAGCAGTAATTGTTTGTGTTTTATATGACAGAGTGAATCAAGTACATTTTAATCAAGCAAATTCAATGTATGTTTTTCACTGTGTACATTTCTGGAACCAATGGCATGGGATCCTTACAATAACCAGCCAAGAGCTGAAATGACCCTAGGTCCAGAATATTCTCCTCAGGTGTGAAATCCCCAGCAGTGATAAGGCTTAAATGGCACAGTTGTGCTATCTTGATTTGTTCTAGCAGCTGGGTAATATGGGGTTTGGACGTCTACTTTTCGTTATATGTACTTATCCATTTGTGCACGAGGGGGTCTCTGACTTGAGCCTATCAACTTAGTTCTATGTAGCAAGATCAAAAAGCTTATTGTAGTAGGCCTGCTGGCTTTGATGTACAGCCCAGGCCGCACATGAGAATACCAATCACTGGATACTGATTGCTTGGCTGGAGTTACCCCGATATGCATATAATTTAGGAGGGTAGGATATATTTTAAAGATGAAAGGACGCAGTTGAATACATAATGCAGGGTTTTCTTACCTTAATACTGAGGTCTGCAGGATACATTTGGGCTTCCTGGAGCCTTCGTTCTGAATGGACAGAACTGATGTACATGAGTCAATCCACTCCCTAAAAAACAGCTGGAATTTAGCCAGATCAGACAGTTGCTTAAGTACAAACCTCAATTACAGAAAAGTAGAGCCAGTATGTGCTATACAAATAAAAAAGAAAACAGTGATTTGTAAATCCGCTTTGACCTGAAAAGGTTTAAATGTAAGACTAGGAACATTGTGAACTCATCAAGAGCATCCAGGAAAGGCATAGCTATAGTAACTATTATGCAAAACTCTTTAGAATTGTCTGTGGAATATGTATGCTGTGGTCAAATAAGGTACATACAGTCTTTTGAGTCACATATATACTTCTCGTAATAGACCCATACAAGGCTCATGTAAATCTTTACAGAACAGGACAATTTGAGGCGCAAAAACATATATAAGACTGGCAATGCTGGTTTACATTAACTGGACATCTGTAATCCATTCCGACATATCATTAAAGCACAAATGAGAAAAAGGTCTAGAGTTCTCAAAAGGTCAGTGCATGTAAAACTGTGAAGGTGTTCTTTGGGAAACTGAATAATGACTTAACAATCTTGCCTCATCCCTTATTTGGAAAGAGTACCTTGCAGCGTTTTCTTTAGACCACTGTAGCATTCAAGGTTGTTTTAATGGTGTGTAAACCAAAACCCAGTGCATATTTATCACAGCACACCTCTTGCATCTCTGTAACCTATGTTTCAACTCTGAATTCTTTATAGGTGTGTCTGATTTGGTCTACATATATTAAAATCAGTTCAATTAGAAATTGTTCTCTATAGCAACATTAGCGTGTCTTTATGCCTGAAATGAATTATAATTTCAACCCTGGACTGGAGGTCTGGACAGCTTCTGTTCTAAGCTAGAAAGCTGGACCCTATCTAAAAAACAGGCATAGTACTGAGTGACATGAAAAGACATGGAATTTACAGGAAACATTTTTTTCATGACTTTTATAAGAGCTGGCAGTAGAAGTCTGGTCTAATGTTCTTACAAACTATTAGGCTTCTAAAGCAATGGAGTCTGTACCACTGTAAAGTGGAGCATGAATACAAAATTATGTCCTTTTAAACACCTCAAGGCAAAAAGGGGAAGATATCCCTCAGGACTAGATAAGATATACGTCAGCAATTGTGGTGTTCCTCCTATCTTGGTGTCCTATGGACAGAGAGGTCAAGTACTACTTGTTCAGATAAGTATGTGTCTTGAGTGAGTATAAGACACAGAGGTAGATATCATTTTACATAAATTGGGACAGCAAGTGTTCTTCCCCAGGGAGAAGACATAAAGAGGAACAATTTACAGCACAAGTGTGTCAGAGTCAGCATGATAAAAGCTCAGACAATGTTTTCATGTAATTTTAAGGTCCTGTAGATAAACCGACTCAGCTTTAAAGGACAAGAATTCACAGTCTCCCCTTTACTGTTTTTCTAAATGTGGATAAAGGTAGCAGCACTCCAATGTACAGATGTGTGTTTTCAGGTGCCTGACTTTTCACAAGCTACTGATTAGGCTGCTGGTCAGTGAGCAGTCTATAACAAGCAGATGTCACCAATTTTAAACATATGCAAAGCAATATAACCAGACCAGGGATTAAATCTATCAGAATATTACGTTCCATACTGCAAATGGATTCCTCAGTCTAAGTTGCTTATCCTTCTGGGTCGCAGGGGTGCTGGAGCCTATCCCAGCTTGTTGATTGCTGCTGATTGATGTGTTTAGTTAAATTTGGATTCAGAGTTATTAGCGATGTAAGTCCAGAATTCTTGTCCAGCTAGGGCACAGACCTCTGTTTTGTAGCTACACTCTTAAAAAATACAGGCTCTTTGTTGAGTTTCATAAAACAGTGGTTTGCAACCATGTCCTCAGAGCCCACCTGATGGTCCACATATTTGCTCCAACCCAAATCGCAAGACATAGGGATGATATCTATCATTTCATTGAACCTCAGGACTGAGTTGCCACTGATAAACTACTTTTGGATCCCTAAAAACCTAAATAAGCAAGGGTCCCTTAGAGACATACAGGGTGACGTTTAAAGTTTAAAGAATCGAATAAAGGATGCAATAAAGGTTCTTGAAAGAACACTTAAACCAGTATAGAATCTTTATGTTATGATGGTTCTTTAAACTTAACAACAGGATTTTCACACTTGCACATCCAATTTTAAACAAATGGCATTGTGCAAGTAATCGATTTTGGCACCTGTATTTTTAGGAGTTCAAAAAATCTAGTTTTTAAACCTGGTCCTTTATGGGAACAAAAGTGGTTCTTTTATGGTATCACTCAAAGAATGCTACAGGAGTGTAGGATAAAGTCTACCATGTAGATTTGCAGTGTAACTTTTCAAACAGTGATTGTTTCTACTGAGGATTTTCTATAGTAGTTCTCTTTCTTTAATAACCCTCACAGACATCTAATTTAATTTTTGGGATCGCTCAGTCTCATATATTGCTATTACAGTGGAGAATATTTATTTTCTAATTCTTCTCATTTCCTTATTATTACTAGCTTATATAAGGCATTAGCAATAAAATAGGTCAGGCAGCAGGAGCTGTATTATCTAGTATAAATTGATAGGCCTTATTTCCAGGAAAATATTATATTTTATTTACTGTAGTCATGCTTTCTGATAAAACATGAACTGTATGGTAACAAAGGGTTTGGTCTAGACTGTCCTGTGGCACATGATCTGATGATCTATACTTTAAGTCTTGCACAGTGACTCAGTGACACAGGAGTAATCAGTGAAAGTGTCATACGGAAAAAAATACTGAGCTTTCTAGAGTTTATTTTAGGTGTTTTGTAATGACTGAAGTCATTTATATTCATGGTGACTTACTTTTTTACTTATTGTGTTTAAACTTTCACATGTTTAGTAAATAAAATGATTTATTCATTTATTCATTAATTTATATTTTAAGGCACTTATCCTTCCGGGTCATGGGAGTGCTGGAGCCTATCCCAGCGCTCATTGGGCAGAACACCCTGGACAGGCCACCAGTCCATTACAGTACTATTCAGTTATTTTGGGTAGTGTATATTGCATATATGCCTGTTTATTAGCTATAAATGAAACTGAATCTGGACTATAAACAAATGCAGTTATTCATACTATGTATTTACTACTTCTTCACCATTTATTTAGAGATCTATCTATGTATTTTGTTTTGTTCATTTTACACCATGTAACTTACCTAGTACTTTAGGTGTTTCATATATACTTTCCTTCTTAAATGACATTACATTGAAATGTAGTGCAAATACATCTGCACTTACCATCTTATTACTTCAAATAATTATTATTATGTCCTTTATCAACTTAATAGCCAGGACCTCTCAGGTACTTCAATGTAATTTAGACCACTGTGATACTTATAAGCATTTTACCTAAAATAATTACACAGTACTTTAATGACTGTACCTGTCCTGTACCTGTTTACTCAAAAAACAGATTATGTAGTACTTTGGAGTTCTTGGTAAATTGTTATATGACTCTTTTGTTATGGCTCTGTTTTTAGAGCAAGCATTGTGCTACATGCCAATAGTTGCTGTTGGAACAAAACCTGTGAAACCAAAATGTGAAAGTTCCTGTTTCCCTCAACATTGTGTTTAAATTCCATGATGAATGAACCTTAAGAAATGACTCAAAATTACTTGGAAAATAAATCTGGTTACTTAAATATAAAATATGTTTTTTATTTCACCTGTAAAGTTTTGGAGATATGTTGCTCCGACAGCAGTGTAATGCATTATGTCCTTAAATCAAAGTAACACATAGGTAAAACAATGTGATAATTCTTCTACCATTGAAGGGTGGGAGAATATCACACACACAGACACACACACACACACACACACATATTTTAGCCACATACTGCTTATGGGTGTATTTGGAGTAATGTTATAGAGATGAGCGCTGCAGACAAGTACATTTATTTGAAAGCAGACACTGAGCCAAGTCAGAGTTGAAAGAGCTCATTCTACTAAGCTTGGGTGGTTACTACAAAGGCGGGTAAGGTCCAGACAACATGGTGCTCAAGCACTGCAGGACTTAAGAGATTATTTCAGATCCGTTCAGATCATATTTAGCTCAGAGCAAACTACATCAAACATAAAGTGAGATTAAATCGATGCAGACGTGTTTATGAATGGTCCACTGAGTGCAAGGTAAAGGCACAGGAAAACAGTGGCAAATTAAGGGCTAATTTTTCCTGACTCAGACATTTTAGTGTCATTGAACTATTGATGCTATGCAGTTCCCAGAGCTGTAATGCCTATTCAAATCCTGTTTCTAAACTCCCCAGGGAGTTCTTATAATGCAATCAAATGGCCCATATAGGTGTTAGTTTGAAAGTGCCTGCTGGTTCAATTCTGTACCGCTCTCTTAATCAGTGGGCAAATGGAGTTTTTCCCTAAATGCATACAAAGTTGATATAGCTTGGCTTGATATAGTTTAGAGCTAGATCCGTAAATGTCAAAACTCTGGCAAAACATGAGGAAAACACTCACGTCTATGATGATGCTAGCTTCTGTTAGAATCCTGATTAAATTATAGCAGTTTGTTTGAACATTGCATGCACATTTTTAGTCGTTCTAGATTAAACAAAAAGACATTCCATGTTTGACTTTAGGCTTAATTTCCAGATATTATAATATATTTTACTTTGTAGCAGTTTCACTGTGATTCTCTTCATGTGGAGGCCTACTGCCGAGCTGCTACTGTTTTCTGTTTAGACTAATTAGACTACCATTTGTATTCACAGTCAGTGAGGCATCAAGGACTTCCAGAAGGCCTGAAGTGAGATGTTTTCTTATGAAACTGGTCCTATTCTTTGAAAAACATAATGTGACTGATTGAATCTCTAATGGTTAATCTTATGCATTGGCCCTTCTCTTCATCTCTTCAAGTCCTTACCAATAGGAGAGCTTGCTAAATCTACCTACATGATACAACAGAAAAAAACAATTCCTTATTGGCCAATGTTTCCCTCTGCATTGATTAACTGAACCATTTGGTTTTCATTTAAAACTTAACAAGAGTTTACAGCACAATGATACTTGTTTAAATACAAGTAGGATTCTATTGAATAAAAATGAACTACAAAAGTACAAATGTTTTAGCTGGTCAGAGTATAGATGTAAACCCTATAGAGAATATTTGGTCTCACATCAAACACAAATTAACTTATATTTCAACCGTTTGAAGCCTCTTTCTGTAAAAGATTGTCTGCGAATATGTACACAAAATTCCACTATTTAAAGAAATTAATGGGAAAAGCTCCCTGTACTGAGACACTTAATCTGTTTGTTCAAAGATTTATTGTTAAGGCCATTAAAAGCCTAATGTCTTCCCGTTTTAGGCTTGGCTCTGTTTTTTTGTTGTTGCCCAGGAGTGTGTTTTGAGAATGAGCATGATGGGCACAGCTTGTGAGATGAATCTCAATATTTGCAATCGGCCTGGTGCTGGTAACCTCACCAGAGATATGCTGGCAACCCGTGCAGGCTGGAATGACCCCGGTCATTTTTTATTCCTTCAATAAGTCACAAATAACAAATCCACAGTTCACCATGACTTCATGACTCCCTAGCTAGAAATAATGTAGGAACCAAGAGAACTGAGCTATAAATTTGTGATAGCCCCACAATCATGTGACTGGATAATCAGTCTATAAGGAGCCATTTCAACAGGATACTTAATAGTGCTCCTGGCATAATGATTGCTATAGAACGCATTTCTTTTTCTCTGAGCAATTAAAGAAGCACATGTTTTGAAAAATGTCTGCTTAAACATGTGAGGCTTGTTTAAAGAGGTTATTTCCTTCAGTTACCATGGCAGTAGGGTTTTACAGTGCTCAGCCATTATATCAATCCACAGTCCCAATATCTTGCTTGCCAGATCCTGTGACAATTCTGAAAATGACATGGCAGATCTGCAACGACGAAGTTAAGCCCCAGTTTCGCGAGTGTCATCGGGATTTGATCGACTGGATGCACAGAAACTGACACAAGAGCCGAAAGGCTTCAGCCGTTCAACAAGGTTCTAAAATGAAAGTACAAGAAGACCAGTGCTGAGAATTCACACAGCGAAATGGATAAGCAGACAAGTTCTTCCAGTGCAGGGCCTGTTCACTGGTTTGCACATCAAAGAATGTAGTAGTGGAGATATACTTACTGTCCATTTCAAATAGCTCATCTAGAAGGAATAAAACCTATACTGTGTGACTAATGCCAGTGTAATTCCCAATTACCGAAAGCTAATATTAAAAAGAAAATGACCAAAATATAGATGCATGGATCAATCGATGGGTAGCTTATTTTCTTCCTGTGTAGCTTTTGCACTGGGAAGTGCTGAATGGCAAAGTATGATTACAAGTCCATGATCATGTATTTTGTTGTCAGTCTAATCTAATCTAATCTAATCTAATCTAATCTAATCTAATCTAATCTAAAGACTTGCATCATCACCTGAGTCAGACAATCTCTAGCCCTTTTCTGTGGTAGTGGCTATTCAACTGATGGAATGGAAATTGACTCAAATATTTAGAATTCATCAGATTAACTGAGAAACGCTGTTGGCTCTCTGAGTGTGAAATGTCATCACTCCATGTTGAGCTGCTAGTGAACAATGTGGGGCCAAAGGAGAGGGGTGAGAAGCCCTCTACTGTGAAAACAACTCATGTCTCTACACAAAGACAGCCATGCCAAAATAAAACAGATAGTACAGCTTTCTTCATATCAAAAAATGATGTACAAATTGTTGCTTGCTTCCTGTTTTGCAGTTTTTGCCAATATGTATTCCATGTAATACACTGTATTACACTGTAATACCCTGTACCTATTGTACCTTGCTATACCTTGCTATCACAATGCTGTAACATTGTGAATTTCCTCACTGTGGGACGAATAAAGGATTATCTTATCTTATTGATATTAATTATTAATATCTTAATACACTCGTCAGCAAAAAAACAAATAGTTGCACCCTGAGGGAAGAATCAGATTGCAATGCTATTCGGAAGGAAGGTAAAGGTGACCAGGAACAATAAATGATGAATTGATGAAATGATTAAATTCAGACTAATATGGGCAATATTTGTTGAGCTACACATACTGTAGTAGAGACTCCCAGTATGGCGTCTGGCCATGTGTGTGCTAATGAAACATGCCAGACGTCATGGAGTTGTAGAGGTTCCTAATGGTGTCCTGTGATAATCCATCCCATGCAGCTTGAATATTCTCACACAGTTCCTGCAGATTTTGTGGTAGGGGTGGAGGTGGAGTGACACCAGGCCTTCTGGACGTGTGACGTATGACGAAAAAACGTTCATCTTGGTGCTGACCACGGTGCCTCCACAAACAGATTCGTTGGTCGTCTCCACCAAGACAAAAATGGGACTCTGCATGAGTCACTCCATGACAGTCTGGCACGACACCATTGCAATCTTTGACAACATTGACGTGGTGTTAAGGGCAGCCATTATAAAGGTCTATGTGTATGTAGTCCTGAGTCTTGCAGCTGTCTGCCAGTGGTGCTGGCACTAACAGGAAGACAATAGAGGGGCATCACTGCTCAATGAATGTCTGCAATTGTGGCTGTTGGGTCAATCCATGCATGTTGGACAATTCAGTGGTTCTCTCTCTCCGTGGTTCCTGTAAGTCTCCCAGATCCTTCATGTCACTGCCGCTTCTTCTATCTATTGCTGCCAACAGCGTGCTATGATAGTATCTGCAGGACCGATATGGAGTGCAATACATCTGTAAGACTGCCACGACGCCAAACCTACCCACCAAATTTCATTCCTTCATTCTACCTCCATACTTATTCCTTACTCCTTACTAAACAGCAGCCAATTTGTCCAACAGCTGAATCATAAACACCAGTTATTGGTCCTGTTAAGGGCTTTTTAAAACTTTATTAATTAATTATAAATTAAATATTTATACATAAATGTAGCAGCAGGATTTCACACATACATTTATGCCTCTAATTTAAGAGTGTTTTTTTTTACATATATGGTAGCTATAAGGCAATATATTGTTATCATACATGCATCCTCTGGATATATGTGGATATAAGTTAATAACATATAAGAAATACCCATAATAAAATGTGTATATGTACATATATTAAATATATCTATAGGACTAATTTTCATATGGTATTATATGTTCTATCCATATATGTTAGTCATATATATAATTTATATTTGCAGGTTTTATGAAACAACACAAAATTCTGTATGCCTGTATACATTTTTATTATTCATTCAAAAATGCATATGTATGTTTTATATGTCGATGTGTAATATCCAAATATACTGACAGCCTTTGGGTTGGATATCTATGTACATGGCCTAGATGTACATATGCATAAAAAGCTGACACTGGGGATTTTTATAGGTGTATGGTAAACGAATACATAAATATCGTACCTATTGGGGATGATTTCATTTATTATCTATAGATTGTGCTGCATATGTTTTATACACATATTTCTATAAGTGTATGGAGAGGTAATATATGTAAATATGCAGAAACAAGTTATATTGAGTATTTTAATGTCATCATAAACATGTGTAAAAATCGAATATGTAGGGGATATCACACATGGCCCCACGTGTTTCACACATATTTTTAACATTCATGTTAATTTAACATGTGACACATACAGTGGCAAACAACTGTGTCACTGCTGTGCTGAGAATGATCCACCATCCAAATAATACACAGCTTGGTTTGGAAATCAGATGGACTACAGTCTGTAATTGTAGAACTACAAAGTGCATCTATGTGATAATATATATATATATATATATATATATATATATATATATGGGCTGTGCTTGAGTACAGACTATCATTAAAGCAAAAAAGTGGATATGCTTCTGATGTGTGTACATGCGTATTTCCAACATTTTACTCAAACTGTTATGCTGATAGCACAATTTGTAATGCAAAAAATCATTTAATTAGAAAGGAATGCAGAATATAAGTATTTTTACTATTGGTCTCAGGCCTTTAGCGTCTGCTATATTATTGTGTGTTTGTGTGAGAGAGTAATTAATCAAAGAGAAGAGTAGGAGTATGGCGGAGGGGTTGAATGTCTGAGTGAAGGAGTAATGCATGTTGACAGAGAGAGAATAAGATGAGTGACCCTGTGGTGTGGTGTTCACAGGTTCAGCGAAGACCCNGGGATTCTCTGCTTTTGACTATTTGTCAACAAAATAAAATGAAAGAACAAACATTTTTTAAAGGTTTTTCCCGCAGATACATCCAAAGTCTTATTCGTCTGTCCTCTTAGGCAGGCGGGAGTCCGTTGGGAACAAATGCACTCAATTTGCTGTTATTTGCTGTAGTGTTTCTGAAATTGCTGTGGTGTTTTCAGATTTGCTGTTGTGTTTTTCATTTGTTAATGTGTTTTGCCCTTCCACAGGTATAATGTGTTTTTGGGTCTTCCACAGTTATATCATTTGTCTTGGTAGTCCTTAGCAAGGGCTTTACAGAGGTTGTGCAGAGCACGGCATGTTAATACCATTGATTTCACCAGGTTTACATCATAGCCATTACGTTTCATAGGGTAACGCCACCTATTCTTAAGTCTGCCAAAGTCAATTTAACTCACAACCCTTGCTCTGCTTTTGTTCTTGCTGTAAAGTTGATGTTAAACTGTGTCAGGAAAGTGATTTCAGATGTGAAACGTGGTTTTTACAAGGTATGAGTGCTACGACTACTCATTTCTTAAGAGCAGGGTTTTTCTTTTCCAGTCTTGGAGGGTCAACACAGTGTGGTGATTTCCCTGCTCAAACACACCTGGTTCAGCTCATCTATTAATTGCCAGGTTTAGTGGGTGTGTTTGTCCAAATCATACTAAAAGTTATTTACTGTTTCTATTAAGCACTTTTCAAAACTTCACTAATTAATCTCTCTTTATATTTCATATCTACATATTTACACATAAATGTAGCAGCAAGATTTCGTGTTTGCACAAGTGTCATGTGAGAAAATGATGTCACCACCACATAAAACACACAACTTCTGAAGAACATCTACTTTCCTTGGTAGTGTAATGCAATAGGAAACAGACTAAAGTACTTAACTGATACAGATAGTTCTGGATTTTGATTTGGACCTCACAGTGCACTGAAAAAGCCCTATAAAGTTAATCTGCTGGTGCAATGTTGGCACTGGTTCCATGCAATTTAAAGCAGTTCTCTGGAGTCTGTTGTATCCAAGGAAAACAAAGTTAGGTAGGGATTCTCTACTGTTGGCTTCTTATCAACAAAATGAAAAGAACTATTTTCGGAGGCTTTTCCAAACGGATACATTTGTCTATCCTCTTAGGCAGAAGGCAGTCAATGGAAGGAGAACCTGTGAGCAAAGGCATGGCATTTTATAAAGGGGTCTTGGGCTTATGATCACGACATTCTTCTTTTAGCCACAAGTTTGGTGTTACTTGTCTCTAAGAACATTTGGAAACCGCACATCTTGTCCCAGCACCTTTTGCAGACGTTATATGAAAAATAAAACAAACATTAAAGCAACTGGTCAACTGTACTTGCACATAAGTTATCTTGCTATACAAAGGACTTGACTCAAATACAGATCATCCTGTTCTGAGATTCTTCTTGCAAAGTTGAAAATTATCTTTCAAATTATGATTATGATTAAGATAAATGATTGTGTGTGGGTTTATTTACCCCAAGCCCTCTGGCAAGCTTGATGTTCAAAAGATGAGGCCGTGTGTCCTCTGCAGAGGAGAGTGAGGATTTGCTGAGCAATTGGGTAATTAGTGATGAGCTTCACCTTTGCCTTGTTCGACCTGTCTTATTTATTATCCTCTGTCATGCAGTAGTTTGTTAGAGAGCAGGAACGTGTCAGGAGAGATGAAAGTACTATAGTACTTGCAAAAGAAATAAAGTAGTCTTCTTGTTGTCTTCCTTGTCACTAATTGCTTGATTGAATCCCATTACTTTGATTTATACATACCTCCTGGTCCACTAGAATAATCAACCACCACTGCTTACTTTCAAGGACAGATTGCCTACATTGTCAATTTTGTCTTTGTTAATAAAGCCACCAATCTCCATCACCAGGTTTCACTCTGTGGCAACAATAAACCATGTAATATTGCATACAACAGTCAGGTGCTTCACCAAAGACAAAACTAGATGATGGTTAAAATATGAACTTGAAGTTTTTGCATATGCGTTAGACTCCTTACTTTTTCCATTTCACCTGCTACAGTTGCATGAGCACCACGGCTGCTTGCATCAGGGAACATCTACCCTCAAGGTATTTGTGCTTCAACTATTTATGTAAGGATGAGCCTTTAGGGAGCCTATAATTATCTTGTGAAACACATCTATTAAACTAGCTAGCAGAATCTGCATGCAGTTGAATCTTAATCTGCACTCTAGTTAGCCATGTGTCAGGATCATGCGGGCGCTATCGTCCCGACCGGTAATGTAGTCCTCATATAAAAAAACAGGCTTACTAAATATGTCTCAGCCCAACACAAACACAACACATGAAGTTAATAAAGTATACAAGAGATCATAAACGCACATAAACAGCATCTCTATTCTTCTCTTTTTCTTCTATCCATTTTTGTACAAGCACAAAATTAAAATTCATCTACTTAAATAGCCATACCCAAGAAATTGATTGATTAAGACCCCGCTTTGTTTAATCTTGACATCGGTGACAGCACACTTGTTTATGAACATTTGTGAATCTGTTGACCTTGTTTTTTGTAATTTACAAAACTGTTAATAGAAGAAATGAACAGAAATGGCAACACTTCCTATGAATCATGTGTTCACAATGCTTTATAAATGCATTCATAAGGCATTATATGGCATACATAATAGCTTATAAGGACTGGTACAAGCATGTATAACTGCTTAGAAGTACTGACATGCATAAAACATTATAAAATAAGCGTTTAACTTTATAAGGTCAGGTTTCATAACACATTATAATATCTGTCCAAAATATCACTGTATGAAGTTTGTAATGCACTTTGTTACAAGCTTCTGGTATACCAGCTGCTTCACAGTAAACCCAGGTGTACATCCAGATGAACAGTTGTTGGGTATAATCATTTCCAGAACTCTGGAGAATATATATATATATATATATATATATATATATATCCCAAAAAATGCACAAATAGTTGCACCCAGAAGGAATCAACTGACAGGAATGAAACTTGGTGGGTAAGTAGACATTGTGAAACATGGGAATGATTCAGGTTTCATGCTCAGCCTTGGCTGTGCATGTGACATAAGAAGGGACGGGCCTTGTCGCTGTACCTGACTGACGCAACAGCCACAACGTGAACATTCAGTGAGCAATGATGTCCTCCATGAGTCATCATGTTACCAGCACCATTGGCAGATGGCTGCATGCAGGACTACATGAGCGCAGACCATTACAACGACTGCCCTTAACACCACATCAACATCACCAAAGACTACAGTGGAGTCATTCAGAATGGCAGCGGTTTGTTGTTATGCGTCACATGTTCAGAAGGTCTTTTATTACTGCACCTCCACCCCTACCACAAAATCTGCAGGAACTGTGTGAGAATATTCAAGCTGGAGGGATGGATTATCACAGGACACCATGAGGAACCTCTACAACTCCATGTCGAGACTTCTGACATGTTCCATTAGTCACTCAATAAATATTGCCCATATCAGTCTAAATGTATCATCAGTTATTGTTCCTGGTAACCTGTATCTTCCTTCCCAATAGCATTGCAATCCAACCTTCTGGGTGCAGCTATTCTTTAGATGATCAGTCAAAATATATTACATATGCAGAATAAACTGATTCGCTCATTCATTCATTCATTCATTCATTCAGAATATATAAAACATATTAGCAGCCACCCCCACTTCCCCCTTACCCAGATAGTTGAGAAGACAATCTCACCCAGCCCTAACCCTGACAGCAGGTGATTAAAAGCAAACAATCATTTTATGTTCTGTTCCACTTCTAAGGCCTGTCTGTCGCTGTGCTCGGCACAGTTCCTGTTTTTGTGTTGTTTCCTTTTGGAGTGCACTAAAAAAGTGCACTAAAAATTTGGCAGCCCCTTTCTCCCCAGGCATCACCACTCACTAGGAGGAAAATGAGGCTGTACTCCATTGAAGTGGCATGCACATTCCTGCTGACTGCAATTGTTTCTTGCTCTTTTTCATGATGTTCCAAACACCTTTTTTTTTACTACAGGCCTGCTGGGTCCAAATGGCTTTAAGGCAGTAAAAAAAACCCTGAATATTCACTACCGTACACACAACAGTGGCTTTGAAAACAAGAATCCGGAACAAACCAATCAAGACAGCAAAAAAAAAAAAAAAAAAGCGTGCGCCACACATAATTCCATTCTCATGCTGCACTAAATTATTTACCCAGCTCAGCTGAGATGCCTCCTTTCTTTTACAGTGCTCGACTGAGGTTGCATTATTCACCTACACAGCTGAGCAGTTATGTAGCAAGAACATGCCAGTACTGGTGCATACTGGTGCATACTACTCTTTGCAAAATGCAGTGTCACACCTGGTTGCGATATCTTAATGTGATATCTCAATAAGGGTAAAGAACAACTGACAAAAATACTTAGAAGGAAATCTGAGACAAAAAGAATCGCAGACAGAAAGAATAAAATATGTACATATGAACCTAAACGTGGAGGTAGAAACTGCCATAGAATGAGAAAAGGCCCAAGGCCACCCTTTAAACATGGGCATTATAGAAATGATCGACTGTTCTGGAACTCGGTAACTGCTGGAATGTTTGATACCCACGCACACACACTCATTTCCACCATGTGCAAGCTCTCTGAAAACATCAAAGCTATTCACATGCAAAAACATGTGAACATACATGCATGCTATTCGAACCCCCTCCTGTGATACAGACTCAGAGACATTTGCATGCACATCCTCTTTGCAAGTAGCATTCACAAAAGAGACACAAAACAGAATGTAATCTCTCTATGGAGGTGCCATCACTGAATCCTGTTAGCAGAAGAGGCAGGTTTTAAAAGAGATCTGATGTAAATGTTCTCAGTCTGCTGTCTCAAAACAACAGACAAAAACAACTAGAAATGGGATTTCAACCAGAAAGAAACAGCGGATATGGGCGCGAGTTTTAGCCTGCTAACACAATCTGATTCAATTCAATTCCATTCCGTCAAATTTAGTTCTGTTTTGTTGGTGTAGCTTTTACAATAGAAAGTATCAGAAAGCAACTTTCCTGAGATTCAGGTCCACATCCCTAATAATCAAGCTCAGGGATACAGTATTAGGGAGAACTGTAGACAGTTTCAGAATGTAGAGGTTTATGTAGTGTGAAAAGTTATGTGACAAAAATATCCTTTGCTTCTCACGGAAGTCTAGTGCTGACATAGAGTAGGCTACATTCTGGAAAAGTGAAAGGCATTGAGAGTTTCATTTCCTCATTCAGAGGCTGAAGCTTTATAATGAGCACTTATATTTTGCACTTGGATATCTATAGCCCAGTTTGAGTTAGCGTTGGAAATCCCTCGCACAGAAACAACGTTTGACCCAGTGAGTTCATAGTGAATTCATGAGGCCTGTGGGAGTGTACTAAAAGTTGAACAGAAGGTGAATAAATTAATGTAGCATTTTTGCAAGGAGTTATACAGACTATTGGCTACTGTTCAGCAGTTATGTTAACTAGTAGCTGATCATGTGATATGACACATTACGACAACGTGGTATCCTCTGAGAAAAGTACAGATGAGTATCCTGGTGAGTTTGTGGTTTGTGACTTTGGTTTTGTTAAGGCTAGCAATGTGATCCAGGGCTTGTGGAAAAGGGCACATCATGCTCTACCCACCTGTGACCTTTGTTCAACATTTCTCTGCTGATCTACAGTGCTTCAAAGAATACAATAAAAAGTAAAACATAAAACCAAATAAAATCAATACAATCTACAGTAATAAATAAATCTTATTCCATGCACTTTGCCACAAAATATAATATTTGACCTACCGCCTGTTTGGTCAGTGCAATGGCAGGTCTACATTAAATTCTGAAACTGTTGTTGCCCTTTGGCAAACTTTTTTTCAGTAACTATGATGGAAGAACAACAGAACAAACTGGAATGAACTGGAATTAGTCAGAAATGGGCTGCGAAATGCTTTACAGACTACCCGGACAAAAAAAATGCAATTGGTACAAGTACTGACGCTGAAATTGTGACAGTTTTATAGCTCTATCCATAAAGCTAAATGTGAGCCCTACTGCCTTCACTGTTCTTTTAAAATGTGTATCTTAATAAACCTCTGCTTAATAATTCCTGTTGTTTGCTGAACACCCCTTAGAACTGTGTTTGGTGGAAGGAATTATCATTATTAAAATGCAGTGATAAACCATAACTTTTAGTGCTAGTTCTTCAATTCAGGCCATAAATGTCAAAAGGATTACAGGGTTTGTTAGAGCTAAGCTAATGGTGATGGTCTCATGAATACTTTCTGACAGGGCTGAAGTTTTCTTACATGAACTGTCCTGTTCACCATAAACAAAATAGTAATTGCAACTGCTGCACCATTTAAAGTGAGATGGTATATCCAAAAAAAGGCAGTTTAAAGGCATTAAAGACATTTACAGCTTCTAAAATGCATGGCATGTTTCATTCAAGGTTGTTTATTTTATTTCTAACAACCCACTGATTTGACTACTGCTTGTATTCTTGGTCAGTGATGCATCTCAGACTTCCAGAAGGCCTAGAGTGAGTGATTTTTTTCTCACAAACTTGGTCTAGACAATTGGAAATCATAATGCGACTGGTTGATTCTGCTATCACTTTGTACTTAAACTGATGGTAGGGCATATTTCTTCTCTTCTTGAAGCCATATATCACAGGAAAGCTAACTAAAGTATATTTACAGAGATACCACAAACAATTTGTGATTGGCCAGTTTTCCACCAGGCATTTTAAGAACTTCCCTCGTTTGTTTCTGTAAAACTGTAATGCCTGTTGAATTTAAATACAAGCACTATTATTTTGAATACAAAAGAAGTAAAAATCACAGACATGCATTTTTTATTTCTCAGAAATCAAAGGCCCCGAGGGTTCCCCGCTGTTAAAATGTATTCAATACGATGTCTGGGGATTGTTTGCTTAAGTTGGTTAAGATTCAACCTTTTTTCTTCTTTCTATCAAGGTTGGGTGTTATCCTGAAAAACATCATGGCTGTGATGGTTTACAGTATTCGCCTTTGGCTCTTATATTCTCAGAAAAAAGTAAGCCTCTTGTCACTGGGGTGGTACTTTGAAGAGTGCATTTGCAGTACCTTTGGTTCAGGAAAATGATTAAGCCATGATCTAATGCAGTTATACTTTTTTACACTTTATTGACTCCACGCACTCTGTCATGTCTGCAGCCATTTTATTTTATTGTGCTTTTTTAAAGAATTAGGTTATAAAATGCAGATACATATCTTCTTCCTGGAGAAAACTTATTTAAGGTACACAGTTCTATAGTTGTTGAACTTTTGAGGGCAGATTGATATTGTTTGTGCCTTAATGAACAGAAAATGTACCTACATAGTATTTTTTTTCTCTGAAAGTGTACCTGCAACCAAATTACAACTTAACTTCCTCTCGTGTTTTATTGCTTAAATATCTACCAATTAGTATTGTGCTAACAGCATGTCTAAATGATCACTTAGTTCAAACTGCATTGCTTCAGTCCAATCTATGTTCAATATATGTCATTCCAGACATAGTATGACATACTTTTTAAAATAAAATATAATAAATTTGTAATAAGGTCTGTGTAATAAGCCTTTCATTAATCTTAATAAACATATATATCTGCCCTAATGTAAAATATGCTTAAGATCAATAATTAATAATGGCACAAAGGCCACATTAGAGAACACCATAACTTTGAATAATCTAACTCCATAATTCTCAGTATTTCACTGAAGCTATTGTTTGATATGCCTAGTATGTAAGTTCACACAGTGAGTTATTTTGTCTAAATAATAATAAAGCTGTATTTTTCACTTCTAGTTAGAACTGCATTTCACTGGCTCTGTACCCGTACTTTACACATTGACAATAAAGTTGAATGCGATCTAATGTAATCTAAAATATTAAGTTTATACTTTAATTGGTTAGGTGTCTTGCTGTGTAGTAGGGACTCTCTGGGGTTGAATTGCCTCAGTATGAAATAATTAAAACAATAGGAAGCAAAAGAAGAAAGGTGAGACATAGCTGCCTCCATTATTCTTGAAATTGTGGCAAAATAAGAGACTGGATGGATTGCTGTAAAGAAACTTTCTTTGCCACAATTCATATGAAATACTGTAAATGTGCTTATATTTGTTGTAATATCTTTGAATTCTTTTCACAGAGAAGAGAGTACTGATTCTGCTGAGGAGCATTCCTCAATGTCACCTTTCAGGTATGCGTGGCTATGCCTTTAAGTAGTTCAGAGGGCTTAAATATGTTACATGCTTTTCTGTAGCTTAAAATGAAATGCATGTTTTGTCCCTTACTGACTTATCAAGTCAAGTCAACATTAATTTATATTACGCCTTTTACAACAGATGTTGTCACAAAGCAGCTTTTCAAAGAATCTGGTGTCTGAGCCCCCAGTGAACAAGCCAAGGGTGACAGAGGCAAGGAAAAACTCCCTCAGTTCAAAAGGAAGAAAACCTAGAGAGGAACCAAGACTCAAAAGGGGAACCCATCCTCCTCGGGTCAGCACCAGATAACAAGACAAGCAAAGGAAAGGAGCGTTCAGTGTTTTGTAAGGTAGAGGAATAAATGTTTGATTAGTTCGTAATTACATAGCTGGGTCATCGGATGGGTCAACAGGACGCAGGCCAAGCTTCCACACTGCAGGACAGCCAGGAGCTCCATGGTGGTTAAAGGGCAGCAGTGGCACGCAGTCAAAGCAGATGTATCAACAGCATCAGACTGCACAGGATGGGCAGCAGTTCAGCTCAGGCAAAGAAAACATACAGATTGTTAGCTCTGACAGAAGATCTGAACACACTATATGGTGTTAACAGAGTGCAGCAGTGACTCCGGCAGGCCTGGCTATTACAGCATAGCTAAAAGGGAGAGCCAGAAAGTAACAAAGACATGAGGGCTCCCTGAGAAGTCAGCACCCCTCTGCTCCACCTTCAACAAACCTGAGTGAACATGAGGAGCAGTGGGACGATAGCACCAACATTCCCAGCTTACCAAAACATTCTCTGTCAGTGGACCCCTAGACCTGCATCTAGCAGAAAAACTAATTACCAAAAGCTCAACTGAATAGGTAGGTTTTAAGCCTGGACTTAAAGATTGAGGCTGTATCTGAGTCCTGAGCACTGACTGGTAGGTTATTCCAAAGCTGGGGGGCCTTGTATGAAAAGGCTCTGCCCCCTGATGTAACTTTGTTAATTCTAGGCACTAACAGAGAGCCCGCACTTTGCGATCTAAGGTCATGTGACGGTTCATAATATGAGATAAGTTCAGTGAGGTACAGAGGAGCGAGGCCGTTTAGAGCTTTATACGCCAGAAGGATAATTTTATACTCGGAATTTGCGGAATTTAACTGGCAACCAATGTAAGTTAGATAAGACTGGGCTGATCTGGTCAAACTTTTTAGTTCTTGTAAGGACTCTGGCTGCAGCGATTTGGACTAACTGAAGTTTGTTAAGGCTTTTGCTGGAACAACCAGAAAGCAGGGCATTACAATAATCCAGCCTTGAAGTAATAAAGGCGTGAACTAGCTTTTCTGCATCCAGTAGGGACAGTGCATTTCTTAGTTTCACAATATTGTGTAGACGTAGAAAAGTTATTCTAGTAATATTAGTAATATGCTCATCGAAGGCCAGATCAGGATCGATCGTGACACCAAGACTTTTTACCTGGTGTGACTAAGAAGCTATTAAGATTAAGTGATAATGCAGACAGCTTGTTTCTAGCAGTTTTGGGACCAAGAAGAAGAACTTCTGTTTTGTCTGAGTTAAATAGGAGGAAGTTACTTGACATCCAGTCTTTTATGTCTTTAACACAGTCCTCTATCTTATTAAGTTGAAGTGTATCATCTGGTCTAGCTGAAATATACAATTGCGTGTCATCAGCATAGCAGTGGAAATTGATGTTATGTTTTCTGATTATGGTTTAAAGCCCTTCATGAGACCATAGTCTAGTTCAGAAAATCAAACATATGGATGCTACCACTAATACTAATGATAATAATAATCACTTTAAAAGTGCATTTTTAATTGATGGGCACTGTATATAAAATATGAGATTAAGATTGAGACAGTTTGGTAAGACTAGAATGCGTGTAAAGGTCATAATATTACAATTGCAAAAGCCTCCCATGACAACTAAATAAACTTTAAGCTAATTTCAAGCTTATTTCAATAAACAGCAATTATCATACAGGCTGCTTTTGTCAGTGTCAGGTTGACAAAACATTTATATCAAGTGTTTCTAACAGAGTCCATTTCACATGCAGTTCTTAAAATACTATACAAAACATTTTACCCTGACAAACTTTTTAATCCAAGGAGTTTTCAAAGATGACACAAAAGGGCTTGAAACTGTGCTACTTCAAGGCAGTTTTTCAAACAGAATTGAAAGAAAGCGAGAAAGACAAAACTTTATGAGGCAGTGTTTTGACTGCCAGAATGCTCAGCATTTTTTTTTACCTAAGAGCCAAATGATATCAAATATACATAACTCATTTCAGTGTTTTGGCATTACTATAAGTGTGAATTATCTATTGCAGTTTTTCATCAGTATAATGTTGATTTTGCATTTGACACCTAAACATCAAGTCAAACATATTATGTGGTCTGAAAAACTTCTGGTACCCCTAACTGATTATTTTAGGTTTGGTATTTACAGGGTGACTTAGAGTGGCGTGCCCACACTTTATTTTAGTGTGTTATATTTTCTTCTGACTCAATAATGTTACTTATTTCAGTTTAAAATATTACATAGCGCTGTTTTATGGCCAGAGAAATAAATATTATGTAAGCCAGCTTTCATAAGGTGCTATTATTTCAACAGTATTATCATGCCTCTGGGTTTCCCTGACACCACCGATCTCCCGGACATCGATCTTACTCACCTTCCAACTCACCTGAATTCTAAATTACACACAGCTGCTGCTCATTCCCCTTGCTGCATTTAAATCCCTCACAAATACTCGGTCAGTGTGAAGTTTTGCCAAACTCTGTTTGCATTACCGAGTTGCTATCTCTGGTTCTGACTCCCTTTGACTTTGATTCTCCCTTTGATTTTGGTTGCCTGATTTGTTTGCCTCTCTTGATCTCGACTCTCCTTCTTTTTACCTGATTACTCTCTTGCATTACCCCTTTTGGATTTGTTAGCTGGTCTGTCTGATTTTCTGGCTTTCAACCCTTGCCTGTCTCTCCACCTATGACCCTGCTTTTTTGTTATGTTTGCTTGGATTTTGCTGTTGTGCTCCACTTTCGACCTGTTAAATAAAACTCATCTGACTTTTAGCTCTGCGAGCGTTGAGCCAAGTTCTTTGTTCCTGACAAGTATCCACAAAAACTTTCTTGACTCAACATTGAAGCCAACAAAAAGCAAGCTTTATGACAGTTGCCACTAACTGGAACAAGCCTTTAATAATTTTTATAAAGGTATAAAGGTTTATTCCAACTGACATGAAAGGCTTATACAATTGTCATGTTATAAAATGAAATGTAAAGTATTACTTGCAACTGTATATTTATTACAGTTTACAACCCTGTTTCCAAAAAAGTTGGGGCACTGTGCAAAATGTAAATAAGAACAGAATGCAATAATGTGCAAATTATTAAATTTAAAATACAATATATCAAATGTTGAAACTAGGATGTTTCATATATTTGAAAAAAATGCCAGCAAAACTGTTCAAAAAAGTTGTAACAGGAACAACAAAAGACTTGTAAAGCTGTGTAATGCTAAAAAAAAAACCCGGAGGAAATTCTCACAACTAATTAGGTTAATTGGCAGTCGGTCAGTAACATGGCTATATATAACTGGATCTTATAGAGGCTGAGTCTTTCAGAAGTAAAGATGAGGAGGAGGTCACCACTCTGTGAAAGGGCAAATAGTGTGATTTAAAAATAGCAATGTAAAATAGCAAAGAACATGGAGGTTTCATCATCTGCAGTAAAGAATATCATATAAAGATTCAGAATCCGGAAGAATCTCTGTATGCAAAGGACAAGGCCCAAAACCAATATGGGATGGTCATGATTTTGAGGTCCTCAGGTGGTACTGCATTAAGAACAGAAATGATTCTGTAGTGGAAATCACTGCATGAGCTCAGGGACCCTTCGTCTGTGAACATAGTTCATTGCTGCATCCACAAATGCAAGTTAAAACTCTACCATACAAAGCAGGAACCAGATATAAACAGGCCCAGAAACACTGTCACCTTCCCAAGACCTGAACTTTTTTGAAAATCATTGGATGCTGCATCCTTTGGGCTACAGAGGAGAGAGAAGCCAGCATCAAAAGCCAGTATCCGTGATGGTACTAGGGGGAGTATTACTGTACATGGCATGGGTGACTTGCACATCTGTGAAGGCACCGCAAATCCTGAACAACATATATGGCTTCTGGAGTTGTGTTGCCATCCAGACAACGTCTTTTCGGGAAGGGTCTTCCTTATTTCAGAAGGGCAATGCCAAACCACATTCAGCACATGCTACTACAGCATGGCTCGCCCATAAAAGAGCCCGGGTGTAAACTGGCCTGCCAGCAGTTCAGAACGTTCACACACTAAAATTATTTGGTGCATTATGAAATGAAAAATACAACAGCAGAGAACCCGGACTGTTGAGCAGCTGAAATCAAGCAAGAACTTGATTAAAATTACAGCAGTTGGTCTCCTCAGCTCTCAAAGAGGCTTGTTTAAAGTAGAGGTGATAAACACAGTGGTAAACATGAACCTACATGGTTCATACATTGTATTACCTTGCAAAACACTGAACGCTCCTTCTTTAGCTTGTCTTGTTATCTGGTGTTGACCCGAGGAGGAGTCTTGGTTCCTCCTCCTCCTCCGTTTTCTTCCTTTTGAACTGAGGGAGTTTTTCCTTGCCTCTGTCACCCTTGCCTTGCTCACTGGGGGTGCGGAAACCAGATTTTTGTAAAGCTGCTTTGCGACAACATCTGTTGTAAAAGGCGCTATATAAATAAATGTTGACTTGACTTGACTAAGGAAATCTTATATCTATGTGGGATCGAAATATCTATTACCAATTAACCTACCATACACACGCAGTTTTAAAAAAAAAAAAAAAAAAAAAAAAAAAAAAAAAAAATATATATATATATATATATATATATATATATTTAGTTATTCAGACAGCTACTGTTACCAATGTAAAAAGGTCAAAACTAAATTAAAGTGTCATAAACTGGAAGTTTTTGAGTATTGTGAGAGCTCTGTGTTGTTCATCAAAGAGTCGCTGCTCCACAGTTTCCATTTTCCATTTTCCAAACGCTTTAGCCGAATACACTAACATTATTCCTCCTAATAAATAGACACACGTTCAGCTCTGTCTCCTCATTACTCACCACCCTCACTCTAATATCTTATTTGATATGTTTAAATTAACATTAACATATGAAGGTAATGAGAAGGGATGGAGGAGATCGCGTCTGCAGTGTATTTTAAAACACTATTAGAAAAAGAGCCTCACAGGTGAAAGATCCATTTTACAATGTAGATAAATCACTATGCTGGTTATAGTTATGGTGAACTATGCTGCCTCTCTCTGCATAAAACCATAAAAAACGAAAAAATAAAACAGAGGTTAGGATACTGTCGGGGTTTGTTCTAAAGGGGACAGTATTAAGGAAGTTTGGTCTAGTCAGGAAGTTTGTATAATACTGTTCTTATCTGGAGTTCATGGAGCTGATTATGAACCTAATAACTGTTATTCTGTGCTAGCTTCTGTCCTAAATTCAGTCCTAACTGAAGTTGTCATGGTAACAGGTAAGATCTCAGACTTAAGATGTAATGCAGCCCCAGAACTGTCGGCGTTATAAATGTGTATTTAAAATAGATGCTGATGCCGTATGTGTGTGTGTGTGATGGCACTAAAAGAGCGTGATCTGATGGAGCTGTCAGACAGCGCTTCTGTCCTTCCTGTCCGAAAACCTCAATGTCAGCGACGACACCACAGGCCACTTAAGACACCACAGGGACAGGCTGCTCAATAGCACGACTTTGAACCTGAAATACTGCAGTGCTGGTCAGCCCCAGCCCAAGGATCCTGCTAATAGCCTCCCCTGGTGTGCATACATGCATGTGTACGCACACACAAATCCTTCTTCCAAGCCTTTCTACTTGCTGAGTGTATCTACTGAGTCGTGCAAGGTGTATGCTGTTGACCTCAAGCAAACTAAGTATTTAAAAATTATTCTGCATACAATATGAAAGGCAGGTGAAATCTACATACGTAGGTGTATTACATATACAGTGCAATGTGTAAGTAACTGAACAGTGAGGCAAGTGTTTATTTTACTTGTGTATTCAAAACTGGATTTTGCTGAAAAGTTTAAAAGAGAAAACAGGACCTGGTAGACCACCAAAACTGTCACCATCAGGTAAACAACACTCAGAGTGTTCATCGATGAGAGAGAAGAGAACATTAAGCTCCACTTTTGCTTCAGATCTGAATCAGTCCACAGCTGTTTCTGTCCATCCTTTCACTGTGAGACGACAAACCCACCACTATGAGTCTGAAAAGATGGGTAGCTGTCAAGAAGCCCTTAGTGAGAAAACAAGATGAAAAAAAGGAAGAAAAATGAAGAAAATCTACACAAGAACATCAAAAATGCAAACAATTTCTAAGACCGAAATTTGTAGGAACTGGAAAATACCCCTGCAGATTTCTTTGGAAAAGCTTAAAGCAAGTCCTGGAAAGAAATGTCTGTTAAATGTAAAACATTTATAGGTTGTTATGACCAGAAATGAAATAAATGAAGGGCAACTTTTGCAAAGTGCTGTTTTTTTTGCTTCAACCAGATAGGAATCATGGTCTTTGTTAAACCCCATTTCATGAAATCATTAGTAACTGGATAGATAGCTGCACAGTTGCTTCTTGACCAGGTGTACCATCAATGCATCACCTGCCCTATTAACATTTTAGCCCTTAACCCCTTCATCTTAAACCTCAGATTATCATGATCTGATCATAGAGATTGTATCATCATCTAATCAAGATACAGCACACCTTCACTGAGCTTATGCAAGCTGTGCTGTGTTTAATGTTGTATAAAACCTTCATACAAAACCTTTGTACAGTGTTTTTGAGGCAGAAAGAAGAAGGAAGAGTTATGTATGTCTGCTAAGCAGCCACTACTGGGGCAAAAAACATGGGTTATAACCCCAGCCAACAAGGATCCAAACAGTGTCAACAGAAGTAAAACAACACAACATGAAAAATCACTGTAAAAAATCACAGTACAGATTAAATGTTTCAAAATGTCGTCTCAATGTCTCAAAAGTTGGGAACATCATTGTCTAAAAAATAAACAATGAACATGATAGATGGACCTATTGAAATCCTCCAAAATTACTTATTATTAAAATTATAAAATCTCAGTTTTTTTGGACAGTGATAATATGGTACTATGGTACTAAGCATGCGTGGGTAAAGGATAGATTTATCATACATAGAAGAAAGCACCAGCATTAGGCTTTCCACTTCAAACCACTAGATAGATTAAATAAAGATTAACCTGTATTGAGGTATAATGGAAACAAGAAAGTATGGAAGAAGGAGCTGCTTATGATGCAAAGCATACCTGCTCATCCATGAAACATGATAAAATGAATGTGTAAATGGAACGAATTCACTTTTCCAGTGACTGCAGCAATAGGACGAATTCCAAACTGAACAGAAGTATCTCGACTGCTCAGATCTAACAGAATGCCTCAAATCACCAGAAAAGTGCACAAAGACGGGATACTAAAGCAGAGCTATATAGTACAAAAAAGTGCTCCTCACCAGCTATATCAAACACCCAACCTGAACCCCAATGAGCATGCACTGCACTTACTGAAGGCAAGTTTAAATGCAAAACACCCCCAGAACAAGCATTACAAGTCATATTCCCAACATCAGGTGGTGTTTATGAGTATAACAAGTATTTACAATGAGCATTTTATTTCAAATTGTGTTGAATAACCTGCATATATGATGCATAAAGGTGGCTGTAATTCCTACTTGGATCACCCATTAAAATATGTGAATATGCTTCAATTAAAGCTGACTTCTACACTTAACTTGCTAAGTAATCCAGTGTGCAGGAGGACAGACTCAAAGCAACAACACTATGTCACTATCAAATTACTTACAGTCCAAGGTGTATAAGAGATAACTGCATCTAATCAATAAAAAGAGGATTTGTAAGCCAGTCATGTACAGACCAACAGTCTCTTTTCCCATCCCACTACTTCTGTATCGCACTCTCCCGCCTCTTCTTCAGTAAAGACTTTTAACATCTTCTTTAGAGCTCTTTATCTGATTTATCAAGTCATAAGCTGGGTGACTGCCTTCCCTCTTCTTAGAGAAAAACCCAATAAAGTTTGCTAATACGAGACTAGGCCTACAAGGAAAGAGGTAAACCACAAAATAAACACTCAAGTTTTAAACCTGTGCTTGAAAGCACTGGTAAAATCCGACAAAATTATCTAGAGAGAACACTTAGTTATGACATTTTTTCTGCAAATGTTAGTGTACAATTTCTATTTACACCGACACACCAAAAGTCCTAGAACAGTAGTATGTAAATTGATTATGAAGTGGTGTTACCTCAGGGGATGACTTGGGAACGCCCACACCTGGGTAAGTTGTGAGGTGTTATCTCGTGAGTGAAGCTGAACACTGTCCAGCGTACTTGTGTGTCAATGATGTGTTTAGGTGGACCTGTGGACCCAATCCATGCCGTGGGAACACCAGTATGGAACCACCACCAGCCTGCACAGTGCCTTGTTGACAGTATGGGTCCATGGCTGCACCACACCAGCCCTACCATCAGCCTAAAACAACTAGTACCTTGACTCATCAGACCATGCTGCATGATGTCATTCTTCTACGATCCAATTAGCAACCTCATGAGCCAAGGTGAGGTGTTGTGTCCGGCGTCGTGGTGATACTAGAGGCACTCTGCTGGGTCTTCTGCTCCCATATTCCACTGAATCTAAAGAACACTGTACTGACTTACAGAACATGCGTGTGTGGTCTCCTGCATTGAATGTGGATGTGATTTCTCCTAGAGACACTTGTCTGTTTGCACAGTCATGATCATTTAGCACCTATGAGTGGCCACTGCGCCGTCCTCTGTAGGTGGTAATGCTTTCTATGACGTGATGCTGTGGATCACAGAATGCTAAATTTAGGCACAGCTTTTGGAAATGGAATCTTCCATCCATCTGGCACCCACTATCATGCCTTGTTCAAACTCCGATAATTCATGTCACCTTGCGCACGTTGAGCACGTTGACCAGCGTTCATACTCACTCACGTCACAATTTACACAGGTGTGGATGGTCCCAAGCTATCCCCTGAGGTAACGGCACTTCATAACCAAGAACATAATGCTTTCCCATGATTTTGGTATGTCTCTGTAAATAGATATTGTGCCCAACATTTTGCAGAAATACATAACTACATGTTCTCTGTAGAGCATGAGTTCACGTATTTTCACTTGGAAAATCAATAAAAGATGTCTTTTGACTGAAGGTGCAACTTTTGCATGGTGTTGTTGTGCACGTGCAAATATTTCCACAACAAGGTGGGCAAAGATTTGACATCTTTGCTGTCTTTAGAGCTGCTTGTGTTGTTTCTCCTCTACTAATGTCTCTGTCATAACGACTTTGGTAACTTTGATACCAACCATCACTGAGACAGCAGTGCCTTAAATCTGTGCTTGTGTCAGTGCACAAAGATGATAGGTTTGACTTTTTCCATGTTACACCTTTGTATTGAAGGGCTGCACTTACAGGCTGAATGTTGAGCGTCATAAACAAACCCATTCAAATTTCCTCCTATGATGCTGTCTCTAGCTCTAAGGGTAGAGCCCATGTGTGGAGCTCCATACGAGATCTAATGAGGGTCAGGTCAGTGCTTCTGTGCCAACGTCAATCGCTTCCGCTATTAAACCATGATTGCTTGGACCAGGGGATGCTAATCATAAGTGCATTAACATATAGTATTTACACAGCTGGTGCAATGACTGCAGAACTAGCAACACTATAGTATCAAAACCACAGTAGCAAGGAACAGGTTCATGCAGGGAAGGAAAAAAAATACATTAACTTCATTAACTTTGAAATCGCAACTGGTTCCAGACCTGGGGGGTTGGACTAGTGGAGTGCGGTTGCAGGCTACCATGGACTACCATCTTTTCTGTCACTGCATAAAAGATGCACAAGGAAGTCTGTCATAATACTTGCATGTAATGACAACACAAGGTCAGTGCATGTGTTTCAAAGCACAGTTCAGATCTGTAAGCACTAACTGATTTGTATAATCAGAGTAACAGTAAAATGTGTGACTTACCAATTATACATTTCCTTGTTTAAAATGGTATTTTGTGTCACATACAAATTAATTTTCTGCACACTTGGTCTTTGTTAACTCACTTTCCTTACATATAAACTAAATGCCAGAATAGCACTGAGAAATCAAAGGAGGATGCTTATACTCCACAAATAAGCACTGAGCATGGCAATATCGCCACATGAATCTGGGACTTCTACATGATCTTCATTTTGTAGTACACGGCATGTGATCTACGAACATAATCCCATGAGTTCATCTGGTAATGATTAAAAACTACATTCTACTTTCCAATAAAGTCATAAGAAAGGCTGTGAATGCTAACTCTGTTTCCAGCTCTAACCTTATTCAACTTTTTGCACTTTTCTAGTTTGTTCAGGCAAATCTCTGTGTATTGTCTACCATGGGGCCCTACTGATTTTTGCTCTTAGTTCTAAAAGTATTGCAGGCTTACTTGTCTGCAGGCGTACTCTCACATAGTCTCTACCACACGAGTGCCAAATTTTCACAGCATCAAAGCCACCTACCAAACAGCACTTTGGGCCACATAGTCTTGAAAGCTGAATGTTTTTTTGCTTCCACAGTCATGCCTTTCTTTACTGGAAAAACTGTGAATATGGTGGACAAGTTGTATATAAAGAGTAAGTGTAGTGGGTGGTATCTGCTTATTTCTTCGTGTGCCTTTAAACATACGGCTGATGTAGAGGTTTGAACACCCTCCATGTTCTGTTGATTTTCTAATGAAAATGAGATTGAGTATGACATTTTACTGCTAATTTATAATAAGAATATAATTAAATAATAATAATAAACTGCAAAAATGTAATACATCATAACATGTGACATTTTATGTTTCTATTTTTTTGCGTGTTAAATTCAGCAAATAAACAGTAATTTTCAATTTAGTGTGTTCTCTTAAAAGGTTATGTTTTCATTTACAATATCAACAGTGTGCATAGAAAGTCAGAGTGAGAGTAAGAGTGAGAGAGAGAGAGAGAGAGAGAGAGGGAGATTTACATTTACGTCTAGACCTGTCCCTGTCATTACAGCCAATGCACATAAGTGCACACACGCCCACCCATTGAATAGCTGTAATGCTGTAGGGAAAGTCAGAGAAAAGATAATTTCACCTTTCTGATTGGCCGGGGCTTTAGGTCGTGTAGAAGACGGACCACGTGCTGAGCTTCAGGTGCAGGTCAAACATTAAAAAACCACAGGGGGTGAATTTTCACGGTGGATGTGACCTGTCTCCATTCTGCGTTTTCCATTCATTCTCTCCCTCTCCTTGTACACCTCTCAGGGCATTTTCTCACATAAAAGTCCAGACCAAGGTCTGACCTACGTCCTGTCATCGTCAGCTACGTGGGCTGTGTCTCCACATAGTTAATACTCATTGATCTGTAGAGGGTCATGCGTATGATGTATTGTGAATTTGGCAGCACACCATATTGTCTGATGGCATTGTGCACCTTTAACCCAGCGGAGTGTCGCGCAAAACTCCACAGATGGTGCGTGAGCCTGAAGCGAACACATTTACATTTACGCATTTACAGTTAGCTTCTGTATTCTCTGTGACAAGATATGATAGAGCTCTTACATATGTACCTGTGGAAGCAAACCTGCTGAGCAAATCTCCCTTCGAATGTACTGATTTTGAATGTCCTTCGGCTTTAAATGCATCAAGTATAAGAGTAAATACCAAAAGGTAATGTGCTGCAGTTTCTGTGCTCCCCCATCCCTCTCTCCCTCACCCTTTCAGACAATATCTTTTCAGCCCTTTTACGCATTTGTTTGATGAATCAAATTACAATTAAACATTCTGTCTTTGTGATACAGGCTGCAGCTTCAGGTAATATTCACATCAACTATCATGGGGGAATTTTGACTGTGACATTTGGTGCCAGATGTTGGTGCCATCCAGTAAGGAGCAGTTCTGCACATAGAAACTCTTTCTTGGTGAAAGAGGTCAATATAGAATGGCCAGACTGGTTGGAGTTATTCAGACACCCACTCTGTGGAATTGTGGTGAGCAGAAAAGCATCTCAGAATGTACAACACATTAAAAACAGTAGAAGTCCACATCATCTTCTGTCAGCCAAGAACAGAATGCTGAGATTACAGCGGGCACATTCTCGCCAAAACTGGACAGTTGAAGACGGTAAAAATGCAGCCTGGAGAATCTTGAAGATAGAGTCAGAATTTGGCACCTCAAGCATCAATTCATGGACCCAACCTGCCTTGTGTCATGGTACATTGGTGAAGGGTCTTGGCACACATTTGGTCTGTTAATACCAAGCAATACCAAGCATTGCTTAAATGTTACAGTGGGACACCTTTGGGAAGTGGCAGAGAGAGAGATTTACATCATGAAAGTACACCTAAATATCTTTTCATGATGCAGTCATGTCAGCATGGACCAGAACCTTAAAGGAATTTTTCCAACATCTTGTGGAATCCATGTCATAGAGAACTGAAGTTCAGAGAGGGGAGGGAGCACCGACCCAGTGCTTATATAGTGTGCCTAGTAAAGTGCTTGGTGAGTACATTTGCTCACCTACAGATTTTGTGCGATGATTTCTTTCACTTTAATGTGAAGTTTGAAAACAAGTTGAGCCAAGCAGAAAAGGCAGCATGACTGTTGTTCAATTATAAATCATGAAGCAGAATACTACTGTCAAATACTAAGTGACCTACTGACTTTGTACTGAGCAGCGGGGTGTAAAATGTCATTAAAAATAAATTTAATGGAGTCTCATCTGGATTTCTTCCATGAGAATCTTGGCACTGTCAGTGATGAGCATGGCGATTTCATTATTGCCTAAATTCAGGAAAAAAGTGAGGTAAATAGAATGAATCCCTTTACAGGTGATCTAGTGTCGAGAGGGCAAACACAATAGATGTTTAGCTGTGATGGCATTTGATTACATGGTTTAGTTTCAAATAGTGCATGTAGGATTTGAATAATTCATAAATGTGATTCATAAATGTGCTTTTTAAAACCTACATTTTGCAAAATTCATTTTAACATCTAAATTTGGATTAAAAAGTACATATTCTTCTAAATTAGTTTGTCGTATGTTATTAATATGAAACCAGTCAATTTGTGAAATAATATTTTTGGTGTTGTATTTATGCATAGAATATTTAAGACAGTGCAGTAGAATATTTAATACCACATGGGGCAAATACGAGGAATTCGTAACAGATAAACTATTTGATATTTATTGTTTTATATTACCCTGTGAATCTTTTCTTAATCAATGCAAGGAACAGACAGCTGCTTAGATGAGACCATGGCTGCTGGTGTTCAATGAGTCAGAGTGTTTACTAAGCTTTGAAATTTGCATCACCTGACCATTTCTAACAAGGGACTTAAGGTTTGACACCTTGGTAAAAGCTATCTGAGAGCTAACAAAACAAAAATAATACACTAATCTTGCTTGTAAATGTTAACTTCAAGCCCTAGGGCGGCAAGGTGTTGTAGTGGATAGCACTGTCACCTCACAGCAAGAAGGGCCTGGGTTTGATTCCCAGCTGGGGCATCCAGGCTTGTTTATGTGTGGAGTATGCATGTTCTCCCTGTGCTGTAGTTTCCTCCCACAGTCCAAAGACATGCAGCCAGGCTGACTGGCGATGCTAAATTGTGTGCATGTCTGCCATGTGATAGACTGGTGGCCTGTCCAGGGTCTTTCCTGCCTTCTATTCAGTGAGTGATGGGATAGATTCCAGCACCCCCCTGCCATGACCCTGAATAAGTGGCTCAGAAGATGAATGAACTTCCTGCTTTTTGGAGACCAGTTTCTTACCTAGTTTATTTGGAGCCAAGCTTTGAAATTTTGTATGTTGGCATGAATTAAACCCATTTGAACCAAGCGTCTCAATGGGAATCCATTCACAGAATTTGCCGGTGGCCATTTAAATCTGCCACCCAGCCTAGATGTCTGTGTTCACAATAGCCACAGTGAAATGAATTAGATGTTACTGTTTTCTATTACTGTGTGAAAGCTGCTTTAGGCTTTGTTTTTTGGATGCACTGTGATTTCTTCATTGAAAATGTGTAAACTCATTCAGAGTTTATTATACATGTGTATGATTTGCAAAAAACAAGAATTTTTATAGTAATTTTACAGGGAAAATCATTTTTTACAGTTTACATTTTCTTTCTGGCTTAAAGTGTTTAAATCTGTACAATGTAAGTTGTCATTATATATAAAATGATAAAAAATAAGAAATATTATAGAAATTTTTAACCTGGCTCAAATTTTGGCCCATCAGCAAGTCAAAGCATCCATTCCTCACATTCATAATTACACACCTTACATAATAATGAAATAGTAGTTACTGCATAATTCAGAGTAATTGGTGGATAATAAGTCACTATGGTCAAAACTCTCTGTCTGGACACAAATGGCCTGTCGCTCTGCAGACATCTAGTGATTCAAGAGTAAAGGGACAGGATGTCTCTCTCTGCATCTTGTCCAGTCTCTCCAAACTCTCTGAGACATTTGAGGAAACTGCTCGAGGCCAAAACACACTGCTTTTCCGCATGATGCAGTTGGGCCTTAAATGACACTGAAATTATCGAGGCAGGGGGTGGTGTGGGGGGAGGTGTTTCTTCACCGTCCTCAGTGAAAACCAAATCGTACACAGAGTCCCCCTCCTTTAGTGAGTTATTTGCTGGTATATTTTATATAATAATTTATCTCCATTATAAAGAATATGGAGTGCCATCACAAATTGTGAGGTGACAGAGAGTCAGCAGAGTGGTGAGACGCTTTCTTTTGTGCAGGAGAGGCGAACCACCCCTAATTATATTACAGAGAGACGAGAGAAGAAAGAAAATCATATGTCTCTTTCACAGTCTGGCAGAATACGGAGACAGATAAGATTTCATTCGCTCAGAGAAACTGGGGCAGTCTCTTTTTCCCAATATCAAACTCTCTTTAGGCTTTCATCCACATACTCCTGCATTGTCAATAGTACATGCACACACACACACACACACACACACACACACAGATTTAGGGGGTACCTCATACCTTTGACTGTTCTAACTCTTAAACTTTTCCACTGAGAGAACACCATTTTTGGCCATTTGCTGTACTATTTACATGTAGTTACACAATTGATTATTACAGCATGATTAATTCCATATTTAGTTACACATAAGGAATCGTGTTTGCATCCTATTTTAACAGGTTTGAGTGTGGACATTTTTTCTGCTAGTTTTTGATGTCAATAAATAACAACTTTCCATCAAATTCAAATCATAATATCATCTCTTCTACAGTATCTTTCCAAAAGTCTGTAGACACCTGCACATACAACAGTTCCTCAGAAATCAAAGAAATCAAAGTTACCACCTGTATTTGCTTCCACCACTCTGGGAAGACCATATCTGGACCTTGAATCCAATTTTGCCTCATCTACCACGTACAACACCAGGGCACTAATCAGTTGCATCAGTAATCCAGTTTACTTTACGTGATTACAAAATATGAGACCAGGTATTGGATTCTGGATTTTAAGACTTCTGCACTAGATGTAATAACACTGCAGTGAGAATTTGATTGCATACAGCAAAAAGAGTATTAGTGAGGTCAAGTACTGACGTGGGTTGATCAGTTCTGGATCACAAACATTGCTTCAGGCATCCCAAATATATCACATGGAGCTCCATCACTGCAGAGAATGCAGTTCCATTCAGTCACAGCCCAGTGCTAGTGGAATTTATACCCCTATCTAGCTGATATTTGGCATTGGGTATGATGATCAACAACTGAACACCATATCATCACCGTAATGGGTGCACCTTGAAATAGCTGAATTCACTAATTAAAAAGCTGTCTGAAAAATACTGGTCATATACTTACACAAAACCTGTAAGTGAAACGTGAAAGGTTAGCATCTTGACAGAATTTCTCAGCTTGTTTCAATGAATGAGAATTTTTAAATATCGAATTAGAACATGCGTTCATTATCACTGGTGTTAATCTTTAATATAGCTCCAGCATATTCAATATTTTCCTGTGTCTTTGCTCTAAAACGCCAGTTGTCTCACACTTGCAGCCAGTGAGTGTTTCACATTTCATTATTCAAATAGTGCATGCTGTTAGTCAACTATGATGCAAGATGTTAGTCTCTCTCGCACTTCTACATGTTAGCACAGAATAACAATTATGCAAGCTCACTCTCTGTCTCACTCACACACACATACAAAGTGTCTGATGAGTGAATACAGGACCTCTAAGGTTCAAGAACGAGAAAGAAAACAGAACACCATCTCTCAAGATACTGATTATCCATGGTGCAGATTTTTCACTGCATGTGGAATGTGCGTACCTCTCACAACCTTTCACTCACACGTAAGCACACATTAGAAATAGATATGTATAATACATATACTTTCTTCCACTGGCTTTCATTAGGCAATCTTCTACTTGATGACCTTGAATAATCTGTCTGTGCATGTGTGTGTGGTCATAAACATTTTATTTCATATGAGTGCGAAAGCAGTGGCTCTTTCAATAGTGGTGAGCTGCAATATACTGTACAACAGAAAAATACATAAAAGCCTTAGTAACTAAATAGAATTTCAGACTTTTAGTATTAAGTGTTTCCACTCTTTACCTTTATTATAGCTTCCATTCTTTCTTTGAACGACTTGCTTTCAGTTTGTCAAAGAAATCAGCAGAAATATTTTTTCACAACTCTAAAGTTCAGTCTTAGAAGTTGCTTGCAGCTTCTCACAATCGAAATAGTCCTAAACACATTCTGTGATGTTGAGTTCTGGGGTGGTCAGTCCAATGAGAACACCAACAGCTTCTGTGTTCCACTGGCTTCCCACAGTGGACGGATACACCTGTATATTGTTTCAGATCTGAAGTGAGAGTGGAGATTGTTTTTCCTCTCTCTCTAGAAGATAAAAGCTTTAAAGAGGACCTATTATGGTCATTTTCAATGTTCCAGAATTTATTTTTTGGGGTCTACTAGAATAGATGCAGATGCTTCAGTTTGCCTTAGTCCCAAACCACAATATTTTACGCATACTGTATTAACATCTGCATTTAATCTCTGTCTGTAATGCTTTATTTGAGCTCATATGTGTTTAAGCCCCACCTCCTGATGAGCCCAGTGTGCTCTAACTTGTTATCTTAACCACTTATGACTTGGTCAACCAACAGTAGTATCCTGCTGTAAGCTACACGCCCACACCGCAGTATCAGTTTGATAGTCAGTTAAAAGACATCGGTAGACCTGATACACCTCATACTAGACTGGAACGGGACCTTTCAGAGTGATACGTTTTAGTGTTTTACCTCTCTGTTAGGTACCTTAAGTACTGTTAATCTGATGGTGACAGCTGGTCTACCAGGTCAAGTGTTAAAACTCAATGTCTCATTATATGTATGTCTTATCATTATATGTATGTATTAACCAGAAACACCTGAAAAATGGTTAACTTGAACGTAATGGCTGCTTTGACTGGAAATTAAATAAATGAAGAATGGTCTCTGACTTTTGCACAGTACTGTATATGTGTATAAAAGCCATTGATTTAGCAAGCCTACTATACTCCTAATATTTCCATTCACATTATATTGTGACACATTCTGAACAACTCTTCTGAATTACAGCTGCAACAGAAATTCAGTGTTTCAGTGCTACTGTACGCCATGATACAATTACTCTCCATTTAAAAGGTACAACGTAAACCACACCATTAGCCAGTGCCCAATTTTTGCCAATTTGAACCACGTAACCTCAACATTTGCAGGATACTCTCTGTAATATTAAATGCTTCACTGACCACTAATGCCCACACTGCCTGAGATAATATCATGCAAAATGTGCCATTATTATTCATAAATGATAAAAGTGACTGCTGATGACTTCAGTTCTGTATTACTGTCTACTATATGCTGGCAAGTTGGAAAAGTGTGGTAAAGGAATTTTGAGTGGCATAACTGCTTAAGGTTTCACCATATAGTCAGAAAAATCTAGCCATCTAGCCAAGAAGGACAATGGCCTGTGCCCAGTGATGGTTAACCAAATTACCACAGTACCAGTCCCCAGTGATGGTAAAAACTCATTTGTCCTTTATACATTTTATTTCAAGCAAAGCACAAGCAAGATTTCCTCATAGGTACTTCTAAACATGTTGGCTGATGTGACATTTATTATTTCCATTACTATTTATTTTGCCTTCAATAGATGAAAATGTTCTATAAACCTGGTTGTGGCTCTGCACTGGTTAAACATGATTATGCAGCAGGCAGATATATTAGCTGTATGAAAAGCCTCTCATGGTATAGTGTACCTTTTTGGGGCATCTTCAGACCATCAAGTCAGGGCTCATATATCTGGCAAAAAGTCATCAGGTCACAGGAAAAAACATCCTCATCTCTTGTACCATCAGGCTGAGTGGCTACACACAACATGGCAGTAAGATGGCAGTTTGTATGACATTCACAGTTTTGTTCTTTCTTACCTTTATTACAGTTTTGTGGTCAAATTAGCAATCTGATGGCAACACACTACAACCACAACCTTTACTGAACTGCACTATGATTAATGAATTAATGGTGCATTATGAAGTGCGTTATGACAATGAATCCCATATGGATGCACAGCTGACGATTGTATACCTGAAGAATGGCAAAAAATCCACCTTAGACGCTCCTGTCCCGCTTTTTTTGGAACATGCTGCAGACATCAAATGTAGAATAAGCATATATTTTCAAAAACAATGAGGTTCATATGGTAAACATCAGATACTTTGTTTGTTGTTTTGAATTTAATCGTAGTCAAGCTGGATTTATTAGTTAGCTTTCTGCTTTTGTCAGCATTTGCTGTACTGTGCCAACTTTTTTTGGAATTGGGTTTGTAATATATTATTATGCCATGCTTTTGTTATTGTTCATTCCTTCATTTCGACTCAAGGTACTGTAAAAATACCCCAACAATTATATTACTACATTAATAGTGCAAAAGTAAGGTAAGTAAGTAAGGCAATTCACATAGTCGTAACTTGTTATGTTAAGAATTGAAGGGCTACTATTTAGTCGCTAATAATGGTAGTACTGATGCTTGTTTTATCATTTGTTTCTTTATTTAACAATTTTATCGTTTTATCAATCTGTTTTACAACAGTCATAATATTCAGTTTCTGTCTCCTTCTTAAACTTTCTCTCACTCACTCTCATGCTCCAGCGAAACGATGGTGAGTGTGGCCTCCATGCTGGCCCCTTCGTAGGTAATTGGAATCAATAATTCATTTTCCCTCTTTGTTACCATTTTCTTCATGCGTTTTAGAGAATGCTGAATGGGTGCAGTGTGTGTGGAATTGCAGAGATTTTTCTTTTCATTCCTTTGGTGTGAACCTCTAGAGAAGGTGTGGACATTTGGTCTGTAAAGTCACTTCTTATGTGCTTCTAAGTACCTATTTCTCACATGTACTGTGTCCTTATAGAAGCATGCTAATACGTCAGTTTGCTGGGTGCTTCATTACTTACAAAAGAGTTCTGACAGGCTCACAAAGCTAACTTCAAAAAACGAGTCACATTACTTCTGCTTAATTTTATTGTGTTCCTGAGGCAATTTTGTGCATGGAACAGTTGCCACTCACATTAAAATGATCACCATAACTCACTATTTCATATCTTTGCAATTCTGCGGCACTACGATTACACTTTAATTAAGGAGGCTCAGATTTAGTGTGTGGATCCTCTGTGAAGATTTTAAAGCTCATATGTAGACAATAAAATATTGCTTTGTCCTCAAGTATATAGTACAATATAAAAGATAAAAAGTGCCCATTAAGTTGAAGTTATTAATTTTTAGGTGATATTTCTGAGAACATTAGACATACAATAATCTGCTTGCATAAGAAAAGAGAATGTCAAATGAAAACAAGTTAGTTCCCAAAACTGGAAAATCTGACCACCAGTAAAGGCATGGCTGCAGAAGAAAAGAGTATGGGTACTGGACTGTCCTGTCTGCCATCCTGACCTGTCCCCAATCGAGAATGTGTGGAGAATTTTGAAATGGAAAAATCGACAATCCTGTACTGGTGCACACCTTAAGACATGCTGACAGGAAAAAAGGGATAACACCTGAAACATTTCATTGCTTGGTATCCTCAGTGCCAAAACCTTTTTTTTTGTGGTAAACATGGTAAATACTTTACCATCCCAAGTTGATCAAACAAAACATGAACTATCTTGGGCTCATACTGTCTGCATCAAAGTAAAACTCAACGTAAGGGTAAGAAACACAGCACTTTTTCTGATTTGGGGTTGTAGAATAAATACAGATAACATTAAAGTTGTTAGCAATAGTGTCACATATGTCAGTGTAATCATTTAACCACCACAGACCTCTCCTCGTGTGTCATTTGTAGTTACCATCTAAAACCCGGTTCGGCTAATTAGTACTTCATTATGTAAAATCAAGTGTGCTGCTGATGGAGTTGAACTATTCTAGTATGACTGGAGGCATTCAGGAGAAATCTGCAATCAAACATTACTCTTCAAACAAGCTCATAAGATATCAGCTACATTTTGAAAATAAGAAATTCTTGTTACTTTTTACTGTTTTTATGTTTATTTGCATCTATTCTAATGAAATGTGGTCTTTGTACACGCACAAACACTTTTGCACAATGCTGTGTTTTCTGCTTTTGGTTTTCTAGTTAAAACTTGCACCTAATGGCCATTTGACTGAAAATGAGAAAATGAAGGGTGGTCCCAGGCGTTTGCACAGTATTGTACACATCTTTGGATCTTTTATGTTGTGCTATAATTGCACTGGAATTGAGGAGGGAGTTCAGACTATTTAACTGCACAGTGTTCCTTTTTATGTTCATTTGAACAGTGTGATATACGGAAATACACTATTTCGTATGATAGATCTGGATTCACGATCATTTTAAAAGCTTACTGGGCCAAACAAATAAAGATGATATCTGAGCGTTTTATCGTGCTCATTATATGACACATGAGAAACGTCCCTGTCCTTCACTGACTGTGGCCATGACTGCTACGGATTCCAGCGAGTTATTAAATCTTAAATTCATTGCTAACTGACTAGCCTGTCAGAGTTGTTGGATATGCAATGAAATAACTGCGTCGTTGATCTTTCTGTGGCATATTCCAAATGGAAGGCTCATAACAGCAAAAAGCACTCATTCTGCACTGCACTGGGAGCTCCACACTTGGTTAAGGCCGACATGGTGGCTGAGTGAGAGCAAAATGACTCTATAAACTGCATTATGATCCAAGCTCTGTTTTCTCTCACTTCTTGCACCAACGCACATACACACAAGGCCCTTATCTAGCACCCAACACAGCGACTGTGGAGTGCAGGGTGTGTATGCATGCGTAGGGGAAAAGAGAAAGGTGGATACACATAAATCAATCATGCAAGCCATCTCGCACATCCATCTAGCAGGAGCATTTTTCATTTGAGCTATGAAACGCCTCCATAATAGTATGGAGAAAAAGCAATATATATTTAGAATGGGTGTAGGTAGGAGATGCTTAAGCCAATGCAACATGAAAGAAAGGTGAAGGAAGAGAGAGAGAAAGAGAGAGAGAGAGAGAGAGAATTATAAAGAGTATAAAATATAGAATGGGTAGATATGCTGCTGTTTATGAGTTCACTTTTACTATGATACATTTATTCATCCCTTTCCTTTCTGACTTATGTGAAATGAACACAATCACATGTAGGTAGAAGTATAATCTGGTACTTCCCAAACCGCTGAAGGTTACTCTGGCAGGGGCTAAAGACGAAATTAAAATCAAATGATGCTATAATAAATCAGGCAGCTGAAGACAGACCACAGTCAAAGGTAGAGGTGGGCGAAGGTGGAATGGATTTTCTGCCATGTCTGCAGTGGCTGCCAGTCAAAGAGGAGACGTGTGGCGGAGGACAAAGCGGACGACTGAGGAGCTCACCCGCACTTCACCTGGAGAGCGTCCTCCAATCCAAAACGCTTCGCCATCGATTGTCCCAAAAAAACTTGCGAGAAAGATTCAAGGCACAGATTAGAAGCAGCGGATGTGTGAGAACAAAGAGAGTTAGCAAAGAGAGGACAGAGTCAGATAAATTCTCATAGCTACAGATGCATACACACATGGACAGCAAACTGAAGCCAACCGTGTCTTTGGTTCATCTCAATGACAAACAGAGCTGAGCAGCTGTGCTATAATTTGATGACAATATTAACCATCAATTGGTCTCCCCACATTTAACGGTCTTTTACATACTGATCTGACCTGGCAAGTACTTTTTTTTTTTTTTTTTCTGCTATTTTGTGATGTTCTAACTCAGTAAATAGATGTGTTTCAATTTTGTTGTACCTCAACAAGTAAGTCTTGTTATATTTAGTTGAGTTTGTGTAGCCGGATAGCCTACATCATGCTGTAAATGGGTTTTGACAGCTCTGTACGTTGTTTGGCTACTGTTTTGCTCATTAACTATTGCTAAATGTACTCAAAGGCCCACATTTGCATACAGCCAGCTAACAACTAACAGTGTCGTCAGTTTAATATATAGGAAGGCTAATATATAGGAAAGCCAGTTTCCAAAATCTGATTGGATGGTTGAAGCTGAAAGTAAATCGCTGCACAGAGGTGAACAATTTCACAAGTTGTTAAAAAGTGAATATTATAAAGTATGCACAATATTCCTAAGCCCCATCATGATTTGAGCCACATATGTGCAAAACTGTCACTCTATGAACAGATGCACTAAATTTTAGGCTTGCTAAGAACAGAAATGTTTGAGGGGCTGCCTACACAATGTTAAACACATGCAATTTTGCTTTACCTTCATGATTATTGGCAGACCCGTAATTTGTGATTAATGGATGTATATATTTGGCATAATAGTAAATGGACTGGAGTAAGTAAAATTGTATTTTGAACAAATGAATGAATTTTAAATTACTAGGTGGGGCATCTTTTTGTGAAAATTAGGAACCAATAAACTGTCCTGTGAACTGAGAAACTGCTTTCACTACAGTTTATGGAGCTGCTGTAAGGTGTTAAATATGAAATGAAATAGGTTTCCATGGCTGAACAACCTCACACATGCCTAAGATGTCTATATGCAATACTGCTTCAGTGGTGTAACAGAGAAAACATGTCCTCTGGAGTGATGAATCATGCTTCACTATTTGGCAACCTGATGGACCAATATGGGTTTGGTGGAGGCCAGGAAAATTCAACATACTGTGATGCACAGCACCAGCAGTAAAGTTTGGTGGAGGAGGGATAATGGGTCTGTGCTGTTTTTCAGAGTTTGGGCCCCTTAATTCCAGTGAAGAGTGATGTTATTGCTACAGCATACAAAGACATTTTATACAATTTTATGCTTCCAACTTTATTGCAACGGTTTGTGAAAGGCCTTTTCCTGTTCTAGCAAGAACCTGTTTTGTGTCAGCATTGTTTGGGCTTTCCTGTGTTTAATCATATATCCATGCACAAACTTTACAGATACTGGAATATCAAAATAAGTTATCAAAAAAACACACATGCACACAAATAGCTCATAATTCTGTGTCCCACATAAATAAAAACATTCACCCCTCCCGGTACAAACATGCATGCATAAACACCCATTCTCAAGCACGCTGTTTGTATGCGTGTGTGCGTAATTAGCAGTGCACTCTCCATGGACAGAGCGTACCGGTAAACGAGGACAGATGCGGCTGTGGTGCTTTGAGCCTCTCCGTCACACACTCGCTCTCACTCCTGGGACACACTCCTTCACATGGGGCCCTAATTAAGAGCAACACATAATTGGCAGAGAGAGAAAGGAACCAGCAGGGTGTGTGTGTATGTGTGTGTGTGTGAGAGAGTGAGAGTGAGAGAGAGCGATAAAGAGAGAGAGAGAGAAATAGAGAGAGAGAGAGAAAGAGAGACAGGATATGAAATATGACAGTCAGTGAAAGGGGTTATGGATGAAAAATGAATCCAGTAGTTAAACGACACCTCCACCATCATCCACAGAGGAGCGCAGCATGCTGGGTAATTTGCTCTGATGCGCAGACGGCTCACTCTTTGCAGCCCCATCAGAAAATAATCGCTGCGGGAATGGACCAGCAAAGCCCTCGCTGATAGGTTGAAAAGCATCCATTGAAACTTCCGGGATAACGTGATGCACTGAATTAACTTGATATAAATGAAATGATATTTCACATAAAATAATGGTGTACAAACACAATGATATACAAAAACACGATTTTGTCTCAGCTTTGCTTACTTATTTTGGTAATAAGTTTGTTGATGTGATGAATGGAATTAATGTGGATAGGCAATGGGAGTTTTGCACATTCAAAGTGTGAAATGAATGTGAAATCACAAAACTGAAAATCATATATTTAATAATTCTTTTATACACTCATCATCAAAAAAATAGCTGCACTCAGAAGGAAACAACCGATAGGAATAAAACTTGGTAGGTAGGTTTGCTGTTATGTTGATAGCATCCTTTGCAAGCGAAGTACACCTCGGAGAAGAGTTTGAAAGCAGTTTGAACAGTTGGAGAGTTGAGAGGGGTCGCATCATAGGGCTCCGGGAAGCAGGAAGGTCTAATAGCTGTGTTGTGTGCCATACCAGTCATGCGGATATTACCATAGCATGCTGTTGGCAGTAGTGAATAGAAGAAGGCATGCACCAGCGACATGAAAGATCTGGGAGACCTATACAAACCACAGAGAGGGAGAACCAACATATTGAAAATGTAGGGGATGCTACTGGATGCGCTATCAACACTCCACCTCTACTGCAAAATCTCAGGAAGTGTGTGGGAATATTCAAGCTGCATGGGATGGATTATCACAGGACACCATTAGGAACCTCTACCACTACATGCCGAGACATTAGCAAACATGGAGGCCCGACTCCATACTGACAGACACTACTTCTGTATGTGTAGCTTAGTAAATATAGTCCATATCAGTTTAAATTTTTCATCATTTATTGTTCCTGGTAATCTGTATCTTCCTTCCAGATAGCATTGCAATCAGACAGTTCCTTCTGGGGGCAACAATGTTTTTAATGATGAGTGTATTTCTCTCTTATAAGCAGACATATGAACTCAAAATAATGATATATGATCTTTGTCATCTTGCCCAGCATTAGTGAAGAGATGTGGGTGATACTGTAGCTCCATTGCTACACTAAAATAGCACAGTCATATTAGAATATTTTGACCATCCCTGGCTTGGAGTATACTCGACACTCTAGATGTCACAGATGTCATGTGACAGGGTTTGCTGCATGTATAAATATGTGAGCACACCAGTCAGTTGTAGCAAAACAATCAGCATAGGCAAAGGAGGTGATTTGACTGATGTCCAAAAGGCAATGAAAATAGGGTACCGGATGAAGGGTGGTAGCATCTCAGAAAATGCTAACTTCATGGGATGTTCACATTGAGTGTCTCCCAATGGCATAACAGACCATTGATCCCAGAGGGGAAAGATGAGTCCTGAGTGTGGTACAGAGCAATTCATGTGCCACAGTGAACCAGTCATCCTCTATAATGAACACAGTAGCACCAGGGGAAAGTGTCAGAGATCACCACTGAGCAATCACTGTTACCTGTAAAGCAGACGTATGTTAACCAAGGTTCACTGTCAACATCACCTCCACCTCACCACAGGAGTACAGTATTTGGACACTGGAGGGTTGGAAAAAGGTTGCCTTCTTGGACCAATCCAGGGTCGTGCTGTGTGTAGTAGCCAGACAGTGGTATATACACCACCAAACACATGAGAACTGCCTCCAAGAGACAACTGTGGGCAAAATGTAAGGAGGTGGTGGCAGTGTACATGTCTAGAAGATGATGCTTTCCTGGCATGATCCTGGACTGTTAATACCACTGCATGAGTCTCTGAAAGCCAACGGTTACTTACAGGTAAACCTAGCAGATCATGTGCACCTGTACACATTGACGTTCCTTGCTGATAGTATACCTATCAACAGGATAATGCTACACCCCACCGTGAAAGAATGGTGCACAACAGTGACTTTAGTATTCTTTCTTGGTCTGCTAACTCCCTCGATCTCAATCCCTTGAAGCACATCTGGGAACACTTGGACAGCCAGGTTCACCGTGCTGACCCTTAAACACACAGTCTGAGCGGTTGGAATGGGCACAAGTGCGTCTGGATACCTTCCGTTACCTAATGCATGCCACTACATCTACATCACAATGGTGGTTATTCCCTCTATTAGGTTGGGGGTTATAATATCCTGATATATCCTCTACAGAGAGTAAATGTCTGCACAATTGCACAGTTACTGTATTGACACTGGAACCATGTATTGTACAATCCCAGGTTTAGACTACTGCTATAGCAGTTGCAGGCAGGTAACAGCATTACAAGCACTGAGAAGCCTTCCTGTTTGTGTGTTGCAAACCTCATAAACTCACAGCTAACTGACAGACGAATGTTGCCAGGAACAGATACTGTCACTCAAATGCTTATTTGAAATTCCTATCACTCGTTCACCTCATTTACTTCCCAAATAAGCCTCCACGGTTGCCAAATGTGGAAGAAGTGCTTTGGACAGTGTGCAGGTTCCCCAGAAGAAAATCTCTGCCAAACTCACTATTATCATGGCCATGTTAGACGATAATACTCAGAGAGGCCCAAGACAGAATGTGCAAGATCTAGAATGAGTCACAGTCTGCCGACTGTGTGCTTGTGTGTGTTTGAGCGAAAGTCCCTGAGCGTTTGAAGAGGGGAAGAAAGTCCCTTTACCGTGTCTCCTTGTCACATGGTGTAATGGGGGCAGGCGAGGATGCTCTGTGCTGCTCGCCCAGAAATCAGAAAACACCCCAGCGCCAAAAGTTATTATTCTCAAAGCCTGCACACTGCTGAGTAAGCTGCACTTATCCTTTATTTCATCAGAGAGGGTGTACACACACACACACACCTACACACACACACACACACACATATACACACACTCCCACACAAACAAATATACCTACCCACAGCACCACACACTTATACAAAGCTATGGAAGATGGTTTACCTCGAATGCACCTGAAAAGCAGGAGGTTATTACATGACTTTGAGATGCTGGACGATAGAAGCTTGGTATGAAGGCACATTAACACATGCAGAGAAAGACAGACAGACAGACTGATTTGTTTTACACTGTCAGGACTAAAGGATTCATCGCTTGTCACATATTTATTATACAGTAATTTCCAGTCAAAACTGCCATCAAGGTAACATTCATTTTCAAAAATATTTTAAACAATAAAAAACGAGAAATAGGTCTTCTAACAACCAAGAGCTGTGCTTGAAATTTTCATCTTTCAGAGAGAAGAGAAAATCAAGCTCCACTCTTGCTTTAGATCTGAAACCATGGGTGTTCTTGTCCATCCTTCCACTGTGTGAAGACAGCTCAACACTATGAGTCTGAATTGATCAGTAGCTGTCAAGAAGCCCTTACTGAGAAAAGAAAATGAATGAAAAAGAAGAACAAAAAGAAGAACATTTGTAAATCAAACAGAGAAGCCACTGGTCCAGACCACAATATCACTGAACATCACTGTCTGTGATACACTCGCTATGGAAATGTGATATTAAATCAAGTCAAATCACATTTATATTCACATATCACATTTACACTGGTGTGAAGATGATTGAAAATCATAAGTGCGTGTCACGCCTGCTGGCTCTCCTCTCACCTCCGATCTCTCAGACTCCATTTCCTATAACACACCACCTGATAACGTCACTGTGACGTGTCAACAATCCTCCAATCCTGTTCCGTTTTACAGTATTAATCACTCATACCTGTTCCTCATTTAGTCTGTTTGTATAAATACTCCTCTCTCACATTGATCCATTGCGAAGTGTTGCCACTTTGTGTGTACTGAGCAGTTCTTTCTGTGACTACTCTTGTTTGATGCTCTGGTTGTCTGACCTTATTCTGATTCTCTGAATACTCTTTTGTCTTTGCCCTTTTGGTACTTTTGCCTGGTTTCTTGACTCTGGCTCTGCCTTGCCCTTTTGTCATGTCCGCTTTGCTCTTGTTGCTGCTGTGTTTGACTACACATCTGTTCAACAAACATCACCTTGATTTTAGCTCAGCACTCATCACAATCTGTTTGTCCATCAACACAGTGCATAGTCCCTTGCAGTACTTAAATACATATACAGTATATATACACATTAGATATATATTTATTTAATTTTTTAATTATTATTATTATTTTTTTTATATATATATATTTTTTTGTTTTTAAATTTTCTGTCAAATATATGTTTTTTGTATGTTTTTCATCAATGGCTATTTTGCACTGTAGTAAAGTTTATGTATTGTCACTGCCATAAAACCAAATCGTATTTTTAAGGCAGAAGGACAGGTGATCATTGCTGCAGCAAAAAATAATCAATAAATGAAAAAAAGTCAAGGAATTTAACACGTGTTTTACTGCATGCGGCCACGCTGCCAGACCATGTAAAATTGTATAATGTGGATATAATTGTACTAATGAGGAACCTGTACACTGAACAACAAGCCATAGTCATTACAAGAAATAAACAAACTGATTGGTTCCACATTAGACTGAAGGAAGATGATCTAGAAATCAAGTAAAGCATCAGTTATGCCAATACGAAAACACTGTGCAAATTAACCATTATAAAGAAACAATGAAAAGATGTGACAATATAATAAATAATAAAAACAAATGTTATTATAGCAAACTTTATCACAGATGTAGAATATGTAGAGGAGGTAAACAGATTTTGCCTACATGGATCAATTATTAATGTCAAAGAATCAGCAGTCAAGAAATACTACAGAGATTGCCTCTTGGCAGAATGTTGATGAAGGAGCTTGGAAAGATCTTCAAATGTAACAATGTTTCTCAACAAACCAAAATCAGAATTGTCCAGGTCATTTTTCAGTGGTCCTTTATGGATATGAAAGCTAGACAATAAAAAAGTCCAGAAAACCAAACTGAATCTTAATGAGATTTTATTCCAATGAACTTGGAGCCATGTTTATTGGTCTGGTCATCATGTTCACACAGGCCCAGTTTACACTGAGAATGGTAGGTAGACTTTTTGAAATGCCCAATTTTCATCTTCACCACTTTTTAAAAGTATAGTCACACATCAGCTCCGAGTTACCTAACCAGCAAGTCTGCCGACCATCTAAGTGATTCTTTGTCATTTTTAGGAGCGCATAATCCCGGTGAGTTTCAGAGAAAACTAAAGAACCATGTGTGAGCTGGCTTTATCTCAGTTAACACAGGGAGTATTTAACAAGACCCAGTGGGGCATAATGTTACTTTTACCTTCCCTGCAGTACAGAAACATTAATGCTCTCTCTTATTTCTGTCTAATCAACCTGCCTCACTAAATGAAAACTTGAGCAGTTTTTCCCTCTGTCTTTATTCTTGTACTGTTTTTAGGTAGACTCTAATGCATACCATTGACACAATCTTGTCATAAACATGTTATGACAGTTGTCTTATGCTGTCAATAGTTCATCAGTCATCAGTAATATAAGTGTCATGTTACCATTACTGGTAATTATCATGTAATTATTATAACAGATGCTATGATGTTATGATGGCTAAATGTAACCATTTTCAAAAGTTGTGACAAATAGTAAATGAAAACAGAATGCAAAAATGTGTGAATATACTTACTGTAAAAATAAAAGGACAGCATATTAAATGTTGAAATTTTACTGTTTTTGAAAAATTGATGCTCATTTTGAACTTCAAAAAAGTTGCGACAGCAGCATTAAAAGAGTTGTGTAATGTGATGCTGCGTTTGGGCGCTCACTGGAAGGTTGTATACATCAGATTTTTAACTAGTAAATACAGCTTCACTTTGTTCGGGTGTTTGTTTTTAGATATACCCACCACATAGAAAAGAAAACATGAAGATCCTGAGAATACACATTTGCTGCAAGTTTATCTTTTTAGTGTAAACGGTTAAAGGTTGTGTTATTGGTCACAGCTCATAAACTCGGTTATCATCTAAAATTATGAGTTCACCAGTTCAGTTTACAAGTGGGAAAATTAGTATTTCCCAACTTCCAAAATCACTCCACTGCAGCATTAAAAATACCTGATTGAACAACTTATTAGATTTATTGCCATCAGATAACATGATTGGGTTTAAAAAGAAAATCCAAGAGAGGCTTTTAGAAGTATGGATGGGAAGGAGTTCACCACTCCATAAAAGACTGGGCATTGAGATCATCTACTGTACATAATATCATCAAGGGATTCAGAATCCAGAGAATTCTCTTTATGCAAGGGACAAAGGTGAAAACCAATATTGGACAGTTGTGAATTTCAGACTCACAAGCAGCACTGCGTTAAAAACAGACATGATTCTGTAGTGGAAATCACTGCATGGGATCAGAAACACTTCCCAAACTATCATCTGTGAGGATATCCACAAGTGCAAATTAGAACCAGATATAAACAGATCCAGAAATGCAACCAAGCTCATGTAAGATGGACTGAGGCATACTCTAAAAGTGTGGACTAAAGAGGAGAGGAGAGAAGAAAAATAAAGGAAATTCAGAATCATTGTGTCAGTGCTGGTATTGTATGTTAACATTCTTTGTTGTTGGACTTCCTGAGTTTTTTACCACATGTGTCTAAACATGTGTGCAATGTGTTTGCTATGGCAGGAACAGAAAAGTATTAATAACCGTGTTGTAAATTTACATGTGCAAATGGAGAAACACATTTATGAGATCCATCAACTGCAGTGTTAAATAGAAGCCTACATACAGTACATGGTTTCCAACACTGTACATATTATTAGACAGATAAGGATGAATACTCTTTACTCAATTTAACCATAACTGTAGCCACAGGTGCAGAGAAATGAGGAACCTACAGATTGGTTCCATGCAGATATCTGAAATCGTGCCATTAAAGGAAGCCTTTGAAGGCTATGAAAAGTGCACCATTGAACCGCACAGAGTGTCTTTTATTTATTTATTTTATTCTTTTTTTTCCTTTTTTGCTGAGACTCCCTTGTTTTACTTGATGATATAACAGTGGCCCCATTCCTCTGACAGAACACTGTGTAATTAAGCCACAGCAGAGACGCCATCACTCTCCAGAGCCTCGGAGAGTAATTAAAAACACTGCGCTCACTCTTGCTCTCAATAGCACATACACACACCGCTCACTCTGATTCACACACCAGCAGCACTGCCCCCCATCGCAATGGCATGTGTCACATATTAGCCAACATTAATCATAATAAAAATGACTCTCCATTATAATTAGATTCCCCTTGCGTACCTGCGACTCTGCCTGAGTGTGCAGCCGCACTCGCATCCATATCTCTCCGGCTGGCCGTTTTTAATAAATGCGTTTGGTAATTAATAACTCTGCGCTTATAACGAGCAGTTCTCAGAGAGGGAAGCTCCGCGGCCTAATTATTCCCATTCTGCTTCCACTGGATGAACTTGCCGGTCTCCTCTCAAGGAGCTTATACCTTAACACACATGCATTAGGGAGAATCAATTATTCACCGATGGCACTTACATATTTATGAATTCCGACAATTACATTTTTAATACAACAGAGCTCAACCTCATCGGATGCAGATAATGAATGTGAATGACAGGCCTTGCCACTTGGAGAGAACATAGATGAAGAAAAAAGAGATGGTTGAGTTTTTTTTCTTCTTCTTTGGTCCGCCAGAACTTGTTCTAAGTACTAATTGTCCTGGAATAGATCATTAGAGTTACACTCATAGGCCTAATTCGGGTCTAGCTGGCCTGAACGGGAAGGGAATAGCTGCTGAGAGTCTGCTCGCCTGGTCGTTTGTGCAAAAATCCCCATGCATCCCACTGCCTCCTGGGCTGTGCTGCTATGCTAATGCTCCAGCACTGCCAAGAAACCCCCACAACCCCTCTACCCATGTTAGAGAGGAAAACAAATCTGACCCACGAGCCCTGCCGCATGCACTGTCCCTGAGTGAACTCACTAAAGTGGACTGTGTGTACTAAGGCCTGCGTCCCCCTGCCCTTCTCTCTGCTTTTCCAGTGTCTGTAAATTATTTGGTAGCCATTTGGAGCCATGCTAATGGCGGAATGATTCCTGTGCTCATCGGTACGGACGACCCGGACCCCTTCTGAATACAGATTTTATGAGTGCTTGATGCTCAGTTAATGCTGGACGTCCTCCAGATGATAGGTACTATCAGGGCCGGAGTGGGATTTGTTTTCTAGACCAGGAGTTGCATAATGCAGATCAGCCAAACTCCCAAAACTCTCTCTTTGAGGCCCATATTTACACACACATATGCAGCATGGTCTTTGTATGAAATAACTTTATTTTTTTAATCAAAATTTATATCTTAATTTCTTATTCTTATTTACTATTTATACATGAAGGAGGAACCTACAACTGCAAGAAATCATGAAAGTGAACCCTTTTTAATGACCTGGATTTCTGCATTGTTTACTGATTGGTCTGATTGTTGTCTAAGTCAATTATTACGGTGGCCGAGAAAGCCCAACGCACTGCAAGTTAAAAACGCGCTGCAAAGTCTCAAAACACAAGCATCAAAATGACACGACTTGCACAACATGAGCCAAACGCGCTGCAAGATCTGAAAACACAAGCATCAAAATGAGACCGCTTGCAAACCATTAACCGAACGCGCTGCAAAGTCTCAAACGCGCAGCAAACACTAAAAACACATGCAACTTCCAAAACACATGCAGAAGGCCTCAAAACACAACGGAAGTGGAACAGCCCCAGTTCCAGCAAAAGTAAGTTTTATCTGTTTATTAATGAATATTCAGTCGGGTTATTGGCCAGGTTCTTGTGTTAACAGTTAAACCTTAATTTTAGCCACTCGGTGTGCATTGTTTAAGGCGGAACGAAATATAAACACAAAAACCTGGCCAATAACCCGACTGAATATTCCCGGGTCCGTCCACTTTCAGTGTCCCTCGGAAACACTTCCGTTGTGTTTTGAGGCTTTCTACATGTGTTTTGGAAGTTGCATGTGTTTTTAGTGTTTCTGCGCGTTTGAGACTTTGCAGCGCGTTCGGTTAATGGTTTGCAAGCGGTCTCATTTTGATGCTTGTGTTTTCAGATCTTGCAGCGCGTTTGGCTCATGTTGTGCAAGTCGTGTCATTTTGATGCTTGTGTTTTGAGACTTTGCAGCGCGTTTTTAACTTGCAGTGCGTTGGGCTTTCTCGGCCACCGTAAATTATAGACAACCACAATCCAACTAAACTAAGAACACACAAACAGTGAAACTTTTCATGTCATTTATTGAGGACATTGTGTAACATCAACAATGCAGACTAGAAACATTAAGTGAACAACTCATGAATAACTCATAGATCCCCTTTTGCAGCTTCACCTCCACTACACGTTTCCTATATCTGCATATAAGATCTGCAAATGTTTGAGAAGGTTTTTTGGATGATTCCTCCCTCCAAATGTGATTCACTTGGTTAATATTCCTGCAATGCCATGCTTGCACAGCCCTCCTCAGGTCATATCATAGCATCTTGATAAGGTTAAGGTCAGGACTCTGACTTGGACTTTCCAAAAAGAATTCTTTTTCTTTCTCTACTTTCTTAGTTGATTCACTTTTGCGCTTTGGGTCATTGTCTTGTTGCATCATCCAACATCTGTTCAGCTTGAGAACATGGATGTAGTGCTGCCTTTAGATTCTCCTGTAAAATGTTCCCTTAGTGATTGCAAGGCGTCCAGGCCCTGAGACAGCTCTGTGACACCCTCTCCACTATGTTTCATAGATGGAATGAGGTTCTGGTGTTGGTGTACCTTGTCCTTTTTGTCCTCCAAACATACTGCTGTGTATTTGCTCTGAAAAAAAAGTTCCACTTTTGTCTCATCTGGCCATAGAATATTTTCCCAGAAGCAAGGTAGAACATCCACATGGTCTTGGGCACACTTCAAATTGACCGCAATGGTGTTTTTGCAGAAGCTTCCCTTATTGTGTCCACTATTCTTGATCAGTGTTTTTCTAATAGTGAACACGTGAACAAAGTTTTTTTGCAGTTAGTAGAGTCTTCTGTAGGTCTTTTGCCGTTAACCATGGGTTCTATCTCACCTCTTTCAGGATTGCCTCTTGAAGTGACCTTAACAGGATGTCCACTCCTAGGGAGAGTGACAACAGTCCTGAATTTACTCCATTTGTCTAAACGTGGATTGATGTACACCCATGTCTTTAGCAATGCTTTTGTAGTTTCCACTGAGGCAAACTGTCCTCTGTGGATGTTACTCAATGTGCTCAATAAAGGCATGAAAAGTGCCTCTTGTTTCAGATAGTACCAGATTCACACCATCACTCTGAATCTCATACTCTAATCTCTAGAGGCTCATGTTTCTGATTCACCTTAAGTAGTGCAGCAGTTATGTCTATATATGCGTCTGAATGTAACTACTACATGGTTTAAGGTGGACGGGAATAGAGAATAAGTAGCTTTTGAGTTCTGCTTCATCAGTTCTCTATTCACTCTTTGAGACTCGTGTACAATCAGCAAATCGGGGCTTGCACCAGTTGAGGTGGGGGCTGCTAGATAAACCTCTAAATTACTACAGTTTACACACTCTCTGGCATTCGGCATTGATTCCATAATCACAAATGACCTTGTAAATGTCTTGCTGGGAAGATTATCAGTCTCCACATGTCAATGGAAAAAGTGAAATCTCACAAAATGATCTCTTTTTATCAGAGGCTGCTTCAGAATGGCGTGCATCAATCTTCACCAGATACGAGAGGCCAAATTACTCTGAAATCGGTTTGGTATGATGGATGGAAGTGTTGGAGAGGAATGTATCCAGGAGTTTGAAATGGTACAGAAGGGTGCTGAGGACTTTGAAGTTGAAGTGAACAGGATGTTCCGAAGGGGAAAGTGGCAGAAGGTGTAAGTGGTGACATGAGTGTTACGGGCTTTTAAATTACATTGCTTAGCAACTGTTTGGGACTGGAACATTGGTTCATAACCGTTTCACCATAGCTGTGTTTTACTGTGGAGCAGGGGGGCTTCTTTTAATGTGTAGTACGATTTTAACTTGAGGTAAGAAGGCAGTGTGATACTGTCTAATAAAAAGAAGTAACAAGTAATTAAGAACATACTAAACTGAGCTGCAATCATGCTGAAGGTGGTCTAGGGTCTTATTAAAGATGTGGACGCTGAAGTTGGCATCCTGTTCACCAGCTTATTTAGCAAACTTTCTGTTCCACCTTAAAAAGAGCTGCAGCTACATTCTGGCACCTGAACACACTGTAGCATTTAAGGTGGAACTGAACATTCAGTAAAGAAGCTGGTTATTGGTGTTTGCACTGTTGTCCATGTTTCTTGCTGGGCTGGAAAATGAGCTTTGTGCACATTGTTATGTGTACATTTTTTGGGGCATCATTTTGGGTGGCGTCAGGACGGTTATGTAACAGTCTAGGATTTTCACAGTATTTATATTTGAAGGATGAGACAACAGTGTTTGAGGCTAACGGTATGCCAGTTAATGCTCGTGTATTACTGAGCTCTCCTTATTCAACGACACCCATGCAAATACAGTTTTCCATTCTGTGGCACCATTAATGGGTCATGGCTAATGAAATAAATGAAGGGGGTCTCTGACTTTTGGTTAGCACTGTACATATTAAGTGTGTGTGTCACACACTTTGATTTAATAATGTGCACAGTTGTCAGGGTTTCTCTGTGCCAGTATAAGTGCCCTGGTAGATAGATTTAGAGAGAGCGCGCGCGCGAGACAGAGAGAGAGAGAGAGGGGCGGAGAGACTAACATCACAAAATGGCTGTGAAGTCCTGTCAGGGCAAATGACAGGCCAGTGTCAAAACAAATCAGTTACCTCTACCACGGCGTCCCGGACGAGCCATTCGGTGACAGCAAGGTACATCTTTGTGAGGAGAATGACATCTGTTCATACGCATTAGTTATAAACAACATTTCAAAATGTCAAACGGGCAAATGAATGCATTTGAGGGACCTGCACATAGTGACTCACGCCATTCTGTGTTTATTCCGGAATTTGACTCAATTTGAGGCATATGCCTTTGAAGTGCAGACTCCCCTAAAGAACGGGTTAGCTGAAATCCTATAAGATTCATATACAAATTTATGTAATCGGTTTTAAATAAAGTGCGCAGTTTCAGTCCATGCTGTGCTGAGTTCATCGGCTCGGATTATTTAAATACATTACCGAAGCTCTGAGGTTACCTGTTGTTATGGCGACACACAAGGCTGAAACCACGGCGGCGCGACGAAGTGTGGAAAGAAAATAAGTTCTGCGGTTAAAAAAAGATCATCAGCCAGACGAGTTATTCTTTTTTTATGTCTTGATTGACGTCTATGGCAATTAAGCAAGAAAACAAGAACAAGAGAGAGGAATGAGAGGGAGAGGAACAGTGTCAGAGAAAGAGCGTTTTAGGATATCTCAGTTATAATTATGGAAAACTTTCCCCCAAAACTTCTCCCTCCCCCTGCCCGAGCACAGGTTCAGCATGCATAGCTGATGGGCCACTGTAGCTTCCCTCATAGCGCTTGTCCAGTCGTGCCATTGCAGAGCAGTGGACTGGCCTTATTTAATTATCGGAAAGCTGAGCTACAGCTCCTCATATAATTAAGTAAAAAACCAATCTACCTCCACTTACTGGCTTTTAATTAGTCCACACTACCTTCCCTGCCCATCACTGCCCAACTAATACTGTTCTACAGTAAATGACTCTAATGTTTGGTCACAGATTACGGCTAGCCACTTTAATTAATGCACACCATTAAAGTAAATATTGTGTGGCAACGCACTAATTGGTTTAATAAAGTGAACAAGAACGAAAACACTGGAACTGCTTATCTCTTGTAATTGCATTGCATTACATCATTAAATGCTTGCCACATGTGCGTCATTGTCCATATGGCTCCAGCATCGGATAGACATAAGCAATAACAGCTTTGGCTGGACATCTGAGGTATAGGGCAGGACAGTGGACAGCTGGAGGGCACTAAACATCTGGCAAAAGATTCATTAATATAATAATATAAATAACGATCATTAATTGCAAAATCTGTGCTGAACTTCAACCTTTAAACTAAACCTGACATTAAATGAGCTCTTAATGGAGAATTACAGCCATTTTCTAAATAAGATCCCTAACAGAAAGTTAACATAAATTCTCACCAATATGCAGCCTGATGCCTGAGGCGTTGGTTTAATATAGTGTTTAAACTGTAGCTTTAACATACCTTCTATAAGGCATTCATGGTGGAGGGGTACATACGGGCAAAATACTATTTTGAATCCTTTATAAATGCATCTACAAGGCATTGTATGGTATACATAATGCCAGGTATAAGCTTATGTAAGTGTTTATAAGTTGTTATAGTTACATGCATAACACTTTATAAAGTAAGAGTATATGTGTTACAGGAAGACGTGGGTTGTGTCTTGTGCTTTGCTTGTTCCCCTTTCTGCAGGTCGTTGGTGTCCAGGAAGAGGAGGAGCGTTTAAGAGGAGGAGCCACAAATTGATGATCCGAAATAGCTGGTGGCTTTGGGATCCAGCGCATCCTCCTTGTTTCTCTCTCATCTATGTGCCCAGACCAAATTCATGTTCTGGGTGTTCTGTGCTGAAGCTTGGCTTTTGTTTCATGCTGATCTTGTCGGTATGCGATTGTAGCAAACCAGGGTAGCAAAGTAGGGGGTAAGGCCTTTTTGTTTTGTGGGGGGGATTCTTATTCTCCTGTTTTTTCTCTTAGACAGGGAGACAGTTTAGGAGACTGTTGTTTTGTTTATTTTCTTTTTGTTAGGTGTAGTTATATTTTAACATGAGTTAGTATGGGGGTTTTGTTTGTTATTTTAGACATTCTTATCCCCGATGTTACTGCTGCCCTAAGAGCATATAAATCTTGTTTGGCTTGTATTTTGTTGTCTGCTTAATGTTTTTGGTCTGGGCATGGGACGAGTAAGGGGGTGTCGTCAGCTTATGTTTTTTGGCTTGGTTCTCCAGGCCGTAACAATATGACTTTATAATGTCAGGTTTCCTCGCACAGTATAATATCTGTTCATCCTGATATTATAAGCATGTACCTTGTTTTGCACTACAACACACTATAACAATGTTCTGGTATGTTACCACCTATACATACATACATTCAGGACATCTGCCTTTCTTAGGCATATAGCTAAAGGTAGAGTTAAACTAGCTTTGCTAATTAAAGCCCTAAACAGTTCCTGAATTTGGAAATATGAGCTCAGAGCAACATATTCACATTATATGTCCTGTATTTCCAATTAGATTTGATAACATCCCTTCACATAAAGCCCCTAAAGAGCACCTATAATGCTAAGTTATGATATACTAAAATTAAATCCCCTTAACATTTTAAAGACTCATTTTACTTAAAGGCTGTAACAGCCTGGCAGAAAGCTCTATAAAATAATACAACGTTATTGCCTACAGTCATTTCAGCTTGGAGTCGTAGAGGGTCCTAATGGCGTCCTGCGATAATCCTTCCTTTTCAGGTTAAATATTCTTACACAGTTCCTGGAGATTTTGCGGTAGAGGTGGAGTGTTGATAGCACGTCCAATAGCATCCCACACATTTCCAATGAACTCCAATTTCTCATTAACTTGCACCCCACACCATGACATCAGGCCTTCTGGACACATGATGCGTGACAACAAACGGTTCATCTTGGCACTGACAAGGGTGCCTCCACACATGAATTTGTTGGTCATTACCACCAAGACAAAAGTGGGACTTGTCACGCTGAAGATGTCCCGCTGTCATTCTGAGTCACTCCATGACAGTTTAGCACAACACCATTGCAGTCTTTGGCGATGTTGACATGGTGTTAAGGGCACTTGCCTTAACGGTCTGGGTCATAAATGTCGTAAAGCACGCACAACAGGATGACCTGATATAGTCGGTCAGGTACAGCGATAAAGTCTGTCCTTGCTTACATCACATGTACGGCCTTGTGTGAAACTTGAATCATTTGCATGTCTCACCATGTCAAACCTACCCAATGAATGATGTCTCAGGCATCAGGTAGTGCATCAATAATCATTTTATGTACTACCTGTCTGTGAGGTAGCTTTTAAAGGCATTAAACTCATCAGAGGTCTGGTTCCTATCACCAAAATATCCCATTTTATCATTACACCATCCATTATTGAACTATTTTACTTAAAGCTATGATCTGTGCAGGTGCACTGTTGTTACTGACTTACCTACTGTCATAGCGTTGATTGTCACTGTGACTGCTGGCTGGTGAGGGGCAGAGCTGATGAATGAGGCCATTCACCAAATCATGCCGTGAGGATTTTGAAAGCGAGGGATGAAAACAGGATGGGCGCTGAGGACTATCAATCCGCCGGCAGGGCAACTGACTGATGTGCTAAACCACTACCAGTAATTACCTGAGTGTTAACAGCATCAAGGGACATGAGTGAGAGCGAGAGAGTGAGAGGGCCCACATATACAGTACATTCATCCACATCCACACACGCGCACACGTATGAGGAAGAAAGAACTTTGGTGGTAACCATGCTCAGGTCAACGTAATGAACTGCCAAGGAGCTGCTCGGAGTGCTATGATTGATGCCTCAGCATTGATGAATGCTAACACAGTCCCGCCCAGGTTAGTGCTGTGCTGACAGCTTTATTGACAAATGAAAAGCAGGACCATGCGAAAGTCATCAATCTTGGCCTTTTTAGCCACAAGCTCACAGAATGAAATCCTCCATGAAAACCTGCAGCCCTGTCAGCTCCCAGCAGAGTCATGCTTTATATTTATAACCTCATAAAGATTGTTTCCAAATGAACCCCTGCAAAGGCCTGTTAAAACCTCTGCTTCTGTATGCATGTGTCTTAATGAACAAATCAGCTGTGCTTATGTTGTGTACACTGTCTTATATTTTTAGAGCTGAGAAAAATCTCCTCAGTTGTGAGTAAGTGTTGACCTTCACTTCACCTACAGCTTTCTGTGCTCCATTTTTCAAAACATTTCAAAAACAGAAGAAGAAAAGAAAGAAAAACAGGATTTTCTTGCAATCAAGCAATGTTAGCAGCTGTACAAAATGTATATGTAGGAGTCATGGGCAGTGGGCAGGGGCAGTTGTGGACTGGAGTTTAGGGAACCAGCCATGTGACCGGAGGGTTGCTGGTTGGTTTCCCTGAACTGACACAACATGACTGAAGTGCCCTTGACCAAGACACCTAACCCCCAACTGCTCCATGGGTGCCAAGGATAGGGCTGCCCACTTCACCGGGCAGATGTGCTCACTGCCCCCTAGTGTGTGTGTGTGTGTGTGTATGTGGGTGTTTCACTTCATGGATGGGTTAAATGCAGTAGACAAGTTCCTCTATTTCTGTTTATAAAGCCCTATGTAAAGGTTTGGTCAAATTAGATGTTTTATTGATTTACTAAGTAAAGATTAGTTACACATCCTCTATAGAGAGCACACATTTAAATGTAGCAGATTTTCATTTACAATTTTTAGTGTACAGTTTTTATTTACCAGAGATTAACATAATAGAGAAAAGGAAACTAAAATAAAATATATGCCATAACTTTTTTTGTGCAATATGTTACATTCAGTAAACTAATTGTGCATTAGAATGTGCAGAAATGTGTTTTAGGTAGAGGATGTGTAACTTATTTTCATTATCTCATTTTGCCATCTATATGAGGAAATAACACAGAAAACTAATTAGTAGTATCATAACTAATTTTTACATACAAAACCCACCCAATATGGACCAAAAATATTAGCTCACCAGACAAAAAATTAGTCACCTGTGACTGAAACATATCTTATTGCATGAGCACGAATAACAGCTATGATTCGGTTTGTCATGGACTGGACCTGTTTCTGGATGTAGGCAACGTCAATGTTCAGCCACTCTTGCATAAAAGAATTGCACAGTTGGGCCCGATTTGATGGACGCCTTCCCTGCCAGAATTCTGAAGGGAATTTCCTGCAGACTGGGATTTTTGCCACTCCTGGTAGACCTGTATGACCGAACGCATCCATACACCTGCAGATTCAGCTACTTCCTTCACACTATGGCCTTTGGCACTCCCAAATGCCATCACTCCTTTTTACCAGTCATTAACATCTGCTTTAAGACCCATTTTCCACAGATCGAAGGAGACATTCACTGCACTGTACCACCTCTTTGTCCCACTTTGTACCACTTCTTTGTCTATGAGTCCTGTTGCACAGCCTTCAGGTATTTATAGCCCAATCATTCTCATGCAATGGCATCTGCAGGAGCCTCAAGGTACTACCACCTTAAACACACAAGTGACTTAATTTTTGTCCAGTGAGCTAATGGACATATATTTGCTTATATTAAAAAATGTACAATTGTGATATATATGTAAGATATAATAACTAATAAGATGAAATGAATAGAAATAAATTAACTGTTTAACTATTTTTGAATATTTACATCTATCAGTGTCAACAGTTTCCAGAAATGCTGCAGACTTATCTGGGTTTGAGCTCATCTGAAATGGACCAATACACAGTGGAAACATGTTTTGTGGACTGATGATTCAACTTTTCAACCATAAAGACCATGCAGATTGTTACCAGTGTAAAGTTCAAATGTCTTCTTCATGGTATGGTGGAATTAGTAGGTAACTTGGACAACCTTGAAAGTACCATTATTGCTGGACATATTTTGAAGCCAGATATGCTGCCTTCTGCTTATTTCAGCATGACAACTCCAAACCACAAATGCCAAAACATAGCTGGGTGATAAAAGAGTGCAGGTACTGGACTGGTCTGCATGTAGTCCAAAATTGTTTTAAAAACCTACATTTTATTATGCTAGATGCCACAACAAAGGACAAGAAAGGACAGCTGAAGACTTGTAGAACAGAATAATGTCAAAAATTGCAGTTTCAAAACTGGATCATTTTGTGTCTGTCTATTAAATGGAAAAGTGATCTAACCTAGTCTTGCAACTTTTTTGGAATGTGTAGTAGGTGTCAAATTTGCACCTCAGTCTCTCCTAGTCACTACGCAAGTCACCACGTTTCATTATTGTCCAGATACAACACCCAATTCACTCCATAAACCAGGCAAAAACTATAGGACAACTTGTTGAGATTACATGCCAAGGACAACGTTTCTCTATATAGCACTTTTTACAACAGGCATTGTCACTACTGAGTAAGCAGAGCTAAAACCTCCGACTCTCTAAAACAGCAGGAAAAAGCAGCCCATTTATGGAAAATGACTGCCAATTTATTTAGGGGTTTTATTTTGTCAGAATTATCTTTCAAAATGACCACCTTCTATTGTAGTTTTGGCAGCCAAAAGTGGTTCTTCTATGATACCAAAATCCGTTTTGAAACCTTTATTTTAAAAGAGTAGAAGGTAGGACAACAGATAGAATGACAGAGTGACAGATAGAGTGACAGAGATAGAGAACAGAGGGTAACACACATACACACACATGATGTGGAACAAAACAGTGCCACATAGCCTGAGCCAGCAACACACGCAGGCGACTTCATGGAGACAATTACCTCAATTAAAAACAAAATGTCATGATTATCATACCCGCGCAGAACTGGGTGCTCACGCTCTCTTGATGCGAGCATGTCTGTCCAAGGAACGCCTTTCTTCCCCAACTGATCTTTAATTATCACGACACAGAGAGCCTGCTTTGCTCCACACTTTTTGTTTCAGTGCTGTCACAAGTGTCTGAGGCAGACTGGCTTTGATCACAGGCCTCGGCAGCAACAGCAGCAACTGAATGGCTCACAACAGGGCCATATACAGAGTTTGGAAGCAGGAGGAGAAAGAGAATGACAAGCCAAACTTAACCTGTAACCATCTTTCTACTAGAAGTTACATTGACAATAAGACTGTACATTAAAAGGAATTTCCATACATTAATTAAAAAAAGAATTAGTTTGTTAAGTAAACAAAGTGATTTCAGAGTAAAAGGATCAGTGAACCGACACACATATGAAACGCTTATGACAGATAATTGTGGTAAATCTAATAATGCCATTTCTGTTTAATTTCCTTGTCTTTGTTAATGATGTGTTTCATTGCTGTTGTTCTATTTATCTGATATGTAAAGAACATGATTTAGAAAAATCAAAATTTTGTGTCACATACCACCATCTTCAGCAAGAAAATGCTTGAATTATGCTTGAAAAATGCTTAGGGATATAAGCCACACATCAATCAGATTGTATTGTTACTCTGATGAAATAGCATATAATAAGTGATTAGCAATCCAAAATGCTCTGAATGATGAATGCATCTTTTATATGGTGATGAAAAACCTCCAAATTCCACATGCATTAATGCATTTTTCTATAACGTAGACCTGCATGTGGTCCAATTAACCATGCTAGAATTGCCAAATTCTCTGAATTGATTAATAGCTGGGGATTTGGTTTGACGGGGTTGACTAGAGAATTTGGAATAGACTTCTATGAATTAACTAGAAGACAGACACACCTGCAAGGCCTGCAGCTTCAGCACCTGACTTCTTTCAGATCTAACCTCCAGATTCGTAAGTGCTCTTCTAATATTTAATGCTAGCATTATGCTAGGAAAGCCATTCAGAAAAAGCAGCTCGTCCTCTCACAGATGCTCAATGCCACACTCCCTTATAGTAAATGCTCAGAGGAACACAGCAGCTAAGAGCCAGGCCTTCATTTCTCTAGTCAGGTCACACAGCACTCGTAAAGCAGCCCACGGTGTCTGTTCCGACACTTATTATTCGCCATTGTGATGCGAAATGAAAAATGAACGGGAACATAACTGTCGAGGAGATAACAGCATATTATAAGGGACGGGAGAGAGAAGGGAAAGAATGTAATACATGGAAAGCCTTTCTCATAATCCTAAATATGTTTATAGGCCGTCATTTATCAGTGTTAGCGAATATTAAAAACCTTACGAAGGGCTGAAAAAAAGGGCTCCTGACAGGGTGGCGAAAGTGAGTTATAGCCGCGACATTTGAAAGCAGAAATGGCTGCCTAGTTTTCCTGAGACCTGACAGTGCAGGCAGTCCATTTGTGCTCAAACTTGCGTCCTGGGTCTTTAAATCAGATGTCGATAAGCAGCTGCATTAAGTGGCTGCATTTGTATGAGTAAATCATAGGCTGAACTTCAACGCCCTTCACTGCTGTTAATGGGGTCAATGTACATCATGACTTTTGATTGACTCAGTCCTACCAGTGGGAGTGCAATGATCCACGAAATAAAAGCTTTGTGGTGAAAGAGACGACATGGGTGGTGATGTGGATGAAGGTTGCTTGGAGAGGATATGCATCTGTGGGCCATTAAGGCCAGCAGCCTCAGTGACCTGTGAGGGTGAAATGCTTACATCTAAGTGGCACAATGCAGAGGTATAGCTAATGCATTAGACACATAGTGCAACTCCAGCTCAGGTAACCATGGAGTACAGGCATCTAAAAGGTCAGAACTTTACTTGAGGAAGGAACATGCCCTTAATTCCTCCACGGGTGAATGACATTAACCTTTCAGTTGATTATTTAGGCTTATATTTAAGGCAAATGTTATTACTATGATTATTATGCATGTTTTATTACAGTCATAAGGTGCAAACAGAGCACATAATGGAAGTAATAAGCTTAGCTATACATTTAATAGTGTAGAGAGATTACTCAGAAATGTCTCATAGTAAGTCAAGGTGATTGGACATGTGTCATAATCTTGAAGATGTTTTATTTACAGTCTGAATAATGAAATAATGAATTGATTTGAACTGATATAGACTTTCTGGCAATGTGGCAATGAAATGTCTATAGAGTATAGGTTACCACAAGTTCAGTCACCTTACATTCTTCTTCTTAAAGCTTTTTGCCTTTCATTTGTGGTTTATTTGGACCCTATGGACAATAATAAGATACTCACTCACTCATCTTCTAAACCACTTTTCCCCTCTGGGTCGCAGGGGGTGCTGTAGCCTATATCAGCCTTCAAAGGGTGGAAGGCCAAAAAGACCCTGGACAGGCCACCACTCTATCGCAGGGCAGATATACAAACCCCTACCCTGCTTGTCTTTGGACTGTGGGAGGAAACCGCACCACCCGGAGGAAATCCACACAGACAAGGGGAGAACATGCAAACTCCACAGAGAAAGGACCCAGGATGCCCCAGCAGGAAATCAAACCTAGGTCCTTCCCGCTGTGAGCCGACAGCGCTACCGCTGCGCCGTCATGCTACCACTATACCTAAACAATGTTAATAATATGTCTGTTGGTCTGTTGCCAAATGACATTTCCACTAGTTTTCCATTCAGAGTTTCTTTTTTGACTAAAACATCTTAAATAGCATTTAAATTAATTTCTTTATTACACTAATTCTCTGAGATCAAACTCAAATCATTGTCTCAGATTTGAGTGCTGGGAAAAAAGACATACTTCTGCACACGTGCCACCGAGCAAATCCCACTGAGATTATAAGATGCTAATGCTACTGGCTTTTTCCAGGTCTTACAGTACACCCACCGTTGAGACAGGTCTGCGCAGTTTGCATAATCTCTATATTGTATTGTCCGTATTGTAATTGAGCCTGAGGACATGCTAGGTTGGGGGGAGGGGCACAGGGCAAGAAATGTAAGTTAGACCTGTCCACACATTTAAGAGATGAGCGAAGACCCACATTTACAGCAAAAGGTTTATCCATTTAGGAAATATGCTAATTTTCTCCTCATACAACATACAGGGCATTGTTAAAACGCAGCCAGTACAAAGTAATGCATGCAAACCTCCTATCTGGGATGGACTGGCCATTGCATGGACCCGGACGATTCCCAGTGGGCTACTATGTGTGTGGGCTGCTGAGAGAATGAGAAAGTGAGAAATGCATGATCGTTTTTAATGTAGCCCTATATTATATGAATTGTGATTGACATGGCATGTGACAGCTGAATACTAGAGTGCACACATCTAAACATGTTGGTGGCCTACTGCATCGACCAGTCATGCAAATACAATACAACCAATCCTCAGAGCAATGTTCCCATATCTATTGCATTTATATTGCAGCACAAAAGAGACAAAACTCCTATTAATAACTTTGATTTCAGAAGAAGATTAGAAGGCACCAGCAAACCTTTGGACATCTACCTTGATGAGGATTAATGTCCGTATGAGCTTTCCCAGTAACCTGACTGCGCTGTCAAGCTTCAAAAATGACATTATTTACATAAGTCACTTCCTTGGAAAGTAAGCATATTCAGTCTGAAACAGTAGTGTCTCTTGCAGCCCTTTTGGCATCAATGCCAAGAATCTGACATAAATAGATGAGTAGCAAATCCCCTAAAGAGTTTAAAAGACAGACAGAGAGGTAGGGAGAGGATTTGAGTGTTCCGAGAGAGCTACCCGTCAAAAAGAGAAATCTGGGAATGTGCCAGATGAGATGCAATGTAACATTATTTGCTTTGCCTTATTATGCATGAAATATAATTCCTCAGTGTCAGAACGTGAAGAAGTGCAGACGTTCTGTTTTCAGGAGCATGCATCTTCCGGCTTGATTCGATTTGTTTATTGCTGCCATAACATCACATTGTCTAAGTGGGCAAATTTGCTGTGTAACAGATGAAACCAAGAAAAATAGGTCTAAACTCTGTCGCCACTGAATGCTGCTTGAATATGAATCACGCGCGTCCCCCCGCCATCAATTTATCATCACACCCTTTAAAGCAAAGTGACTTTGTACTGGTATCTCCGGGACCTTTGGTGGAAACAACAGTCTTTTAGACGAAAGAAAATCAGCGGACTCAAATTGGCAGGGCCCAGGGGAACAGCAGGAGCTTCCTCTGACCTGGATTGTGAGAAACAGAGAGTTGGGTACAAGCTTGACAGTCTGAAGAAGCTGATTGAGAGTGACTTTGGGGGTGAGACCTTTCCAAAAAAGCAGTTATCACATCTGAGGCCGGCCAACGGGGTGGCCGACCCTGCCTGTCATTTCTCCTGCCGTGACACCCGCCTGCCACCGTGCTCAGGAGCTGCGCAAAACAAGCGTTCATGGGAAGAAAAACAATAGCACAGAAATAGATAGATGCCATGCCCTGTTTCTCAGTTCAACAGGAGGGTGAGAGAGAGACTGAAAAGTGAAACAAAATACAGTGGAAAAAAACAGGACTGTGCAAGGAACGGAGACAGGATAGGGGGACAGAAGGCAGAAAGAGGAAAAAATGGAGCAGTGAAGGGTGCGCTTTCATGTGTAGGGTATTTAAATCCCTGTAAAAAAGCATGGCTAGTAGAAAGGCCCAGGGTTATCACTGGTGCAAAATGAGTGAGGAGGGGGCCAGGGCTCGACATGCATCCCACAAACGTCAAAAAGACTTTTACGTATGCTCTCCTACAATGTGACAGTGATGTCACATTGTCATTGCAAGATAGATGTTGGAGTTTGTATTAAAAATGTCTCTGGTTGTGTGAATCAGTGCTTAGCCAAGCAGCCAACCTAACAACAAAATAAGGACCTGGCCTCACTACCAATAGGTGTCTGGATTACTTTTGGACACACAGAGCCAGGTTTCCAGAGCCATGTTAAACCTAAACCTAGAACACCTAGAATCATTTAATACAGCAGTTTATTGAAGAACTAAATGTAATCTACACTCTGTGATTAAAGCCAGAGGTCTAATTAGCAAGACGAAGGTAGTAGTAGCTCAGCAGCATTTGCTTGTAGATGCTTAGTTTCAGACAACAAAAGAGTTATTCGCAGCACAACCATAGAAAAATGACTTTTGGAACATTATAAAACATTTCAATAGATAATGTTAAGGAACTATTGTTGGTTCTTATGGCAATGCGTTCTTGATATATGAATGTGAAGGAGCTTGAACATTTCAAAGAACCTCCTCAAAGATTCCATCTCAATAAAAGTTTTTTTTCCCCCTACCCTTATTTCGAAGAGTGTATTTCCAGGAAGCTGGCCCATTGAGTAGTTGTCATTCCTGACCAACTGCCCGGCATGCTGTCTACCTTGACCCAGCCCATGTCGGCAGTGATCATGTTCTCCGGCCCACTGTTGACTGGCTCCTCTGATCTCCACACGACACCCGAGGCAGCGGAACCGACTCCCGCCAAACAGCCTCAGGCTCAGGCTGAGGGGGTCCAGCGAGAGCAGAAGTAAGCCAGGCATGAAGAGGAGCGGTGGAGGGGGAGCTGAGGAGAGACAGAGGCCTCAAAGGAGAAAGATATGACTGTCAGACAGGACAAGCCTGGTTAGGCACATCCTGCTCACAGGTGCGGAGTGGAGCTTAGGGTCCACCGAAAGCAGTGGAGCAGAGAGGCCCGTCAGTAAGGCAGGGCTGTGGAAGACAGGGCCGGGGGAAGGGAGGGTCACGACTGATAAAGGCAAATCAATGGTGAGCTAGTCATAACCATACAGTACCCCAATAAAAATGTTACTCATTGTTTTAGCAATTCAAATGTTTTAGATTTGAGCAGGACTTTCTAACCCTATCATGAAGATGCCTATCCTGGAAAAAAAAACTGAAACAATACAGAATATAGTCTAAGACACAAAAAATTATGCTCCAATCTGCAAAAAGTGATGGACAATAACTAACTGCATGCACTTTAGCTAACAGAATACTCTCAGTACAGCAGTATGGATGTGTGTACGGTGCACACTAACCAGCCACTTCATTAAATACACCTTCTTGTTTTTATACTCATTGTCCATTTTATCAGCTCCAATTACCATATAGGTGCACTAGGTTTCTCTGCATACCATCACCTGTTTTTTAAAGGTCAGATCCCCAGAGGACCACCACAGAGCAGGTATTATTTGGGTGGTGGATCATTTTCAGCACTGCAGTAACGCTGATTTGAAGGTGATGTGTATTTCCAGTGTCTGTTTCCACTTATACAGTAATCATCAAAAGGATAGTTCCATCCAGAAGGAAGTGTCAGATTGCAATGCTCCTTGGAAGGAAGATAAAGGTTACCAGGAGGTTACCAGGAACAATAAACTATGATAAATTTAGACTTATTATTAAATAATCTATTTAATATTTAATATTTATTGAGCTACACATACAGAAGTTATGTCTCTGTCTGCATGCATAATTTTTATTTGTGGGAGAAATAGAGGGGAAGTTTGAGTTTTGGGATGTGTGTAGTGGCACAATAATCAAAGGAAACAAAACTAGACCACTGGTCAACAAAACAAAGTCCTACAAAAGTCCTTTAACCCTCCATGCCACAAAATTCTAGAAAACTCTTAGAGGATTATTGATCACTGCTCTAAAGTAGATTTTCAATCATTAAAAAAGCAGATGTTATTTTAAACGTGAGTGACTTTTTAAAGAATTGTATATGAATATACTTAATAAAGAACATAAATTGCAAAAAATAATTGCAACAAATTGCAACAGCTACGTTTTCTAACTATAAATGTGATAGCTAAAAATTACCTTACCATCATATCTATATAGCTAAAGTTCCACATTTATTCTAATAGCTTCCCCAGCTACAATTTTGTATGCCTCCCTATTTCTTTAAATGACTGAGGTAAAATATATTAAAATGACAGACAATTTACTTAAAGGGAAACACCCAAATACATGTTCATTTTTTTGACTCTGATCAACACTCACTCAAGTTGGTTAGTGTATCTAAAGAGAAACTGAAAATGGAAGCGGAAGAAAAAAACAAGAGTTCGTGTAAGCTAATCAGTTTAGTTTCTGGCTCGTATATGGTATAAAATGTCCTTATTATAAATAGAACTAGGCATCAAATACTAATGCAGTATAAGTCACCAAATCATCAATACTGGACAAGATTTACAATTACTTGCTGAACTAATTTCACTCATGTTGGAATATGATCTTGGCCATGCTGTCAGTAAACCAGCTAATATCAAACAAACATTGTTGCATGAAGATTTTAAAAGATATATTTTAAAGCTCTATCCATATCGTATAATTGCTACTGTAATTGCTGAAATCCTGTCAGACTCCTCTACATCACAGCATATGTGAACATTATTCTGAAAGTAAGTCTTGGCTTTGTAGTGACAGTCACTGTACAAAGGGATATACACTAACAAATCAATGGGATAGCAGCATAAAAAGTGATTATGAAGTGGTGTTATCTCACGGGATGCCTTGGAAAGTTGTGAGGTGTAATTTTGTGAGTGAGACTGAAGACTGGAAAGTGTGTTTATGTGTTCTACTGTGGTATATTTCTGAATTTTTCTATTTCTGAAGTTGTGCAGGCATTTAAAATTCCTTGATCCACAGTGTTGTGTGTGTACTGGGAATATGTCATAGAAAACTGTACCACCCACAGTGGACATCGCAGCAGCTTAATGATCGTGACCAGCGGCATCTGGCTAGAACTGTCTGTGCGACCAGACAGGCGACTCTAGCAGCAAACACCTCCACATTCAATACAGGACACATCACACATAGATACCGTAGGTCAGTGCAGTGTTTTTGAGCTTGGGACATTGGACCAGTGTGACACTGTTGACACCACAATACTGGACACAGTGCCTCACCTTGTGAGTTTGCTAACAGGACCTTAGGAGACTGGTAGCATGCAGCGTGGTCTGATGAGTCAGAATACCAGTTGTTTCAAGCTGATGGTAGGATTTGTGTGTGGCGCAGACTCCATGAACCCAGGGACCCCAATTGTAAACAAAGCACAGTGCAGGCTGTTGGTGGTTCCATACTGGCGTGTGGTGTGGTTTTATGGCAGGGGTTGGATCCACTGGTCTGCCTAAACATGCCATTGATGCCCGCTGTGTTTCATTGTTTGGTGACCATTTGCAGCCCTTCATGAACTTCAAACTTTAGTTGTCTAGTTGTCTAGTCTCGTATCAACTATGAGGATTTATGTTGCATTGCCATCACAAGATAACACCTTACAACTTACAGTTCCAAAGCTGCCCCCTGACATAACACCACTTCATAATCAGTTTACATACTGATGTCCTAGGACTTTTAGCATATCAGTATATTACAAAATGATAATTGGAATATTTGGAATATTAAAATACAAATCTAAATTTAGTATGTATGTTGAAGATGCTGTAGTTATTCCTTTTTTCTGCCAGCAGTCACCTCAGTAGTTTCTGTGGCTATAATGAAATGCAGAACATTTGGCAGAGGCCATTGTGAGGCCCTCTAAAGGATTGCTTTATTTCTGAACTTCTGCTTTAGTGGTAGAGCACTTGTGCTTATATCAGTGCTCTTTTCTTCTCTGTCTGTATCTACTTCCTAGGTGAAAGGCTACACAGATAGCAAGTCTGATGGAACTGCTTACTGGAACTGGAGGCCATGTGCCAAAACTGTCCTCCAGGAGGAAGGGCCTAATGCAGTGGTAATCACAGCACTGTTAGGGGTAAAGAGATAGATGATGACAGGGTTGAAGCCTTATAGAGATGCTAGGCAATCTAAATGACAGCAGAGGGTCAATGAGGATCCAGAGAGTCCTGCTTCTTCCCCCTGCAGGCAGCTGGTTTTAGGTGCAGGCCGCAGCTGTGCCGGTAACTGCCTCATTTAGAGAGAGTGAGTGTGGGAGATGGCCCGAGCGAGCCAGTGGGATATTACCACCGCCGCCCGCAGATAAGTACCAGCCGCAGCCCGTGGAGGCTCAAAAAAAAAAAGAAACGGCAGTTTGAGTTTACGGCGTAAACACGAGTTTCTCTGCCTATTTCCACCGGGCAGAAAGCCTGGCTGATTTGTGGGATGGAGTCATGCAAGGCCGCATTGGAAATGGGCTCAGGAAGTGATTTTAAACCGCCAAATACTCTCCCGCATTGCTGTAGTCAATTTTCTGTTTATACCAGTTCTCTATTTTTGGGAGGGATGCGTGTTTATCTCGGTTGGATCTATACCGAAAAAGGCCTTTAGGAAAAAGCACTCATCTGTGCTTGTTTTCCAGAGAGTTCCATGGGGAGAGACTGGGCTGAGCGCTGGCAATTCACATTTCTGAAAACAAAAGCTATCTTATATTAACATATCAATACCTCTGCCAGTTGAGCGGACTAAATGGGTCAGACCTTCAAGGGCTAGTTTCGGCTTCACTTCAATATATTTGTTTGCAATCCCCGAATGGCCTTGCAGCAACTGATGCTAACAATAGTGTATACAAATTCTATGAACAACACAACCAGTCTTTAGCTAAAGAACGTCGTCATGAAAGGCCGTTATTTAAGAAAACCAGTCTTAAAATCTCTGTCTGCTCATTGAAAGTCAGGCTCTATGTATTTCATCAGTTATATTTAAGACCATCCATGTAATTTATTTGTTCAAAGTTTTTAGTCCTGTTTCCAATTTAATTCTGCTGCTTTGAAAGCACATCTTCTTTGTGTGCGCTAAGCTTTCTACTGGTTTAATTGAAGTACGGTTTCTAAATCCTAAGCAATGAGGTCTATTTTACACTAGGCAATGTGCATGGGTTCCCGAGTATTCGTTTAACAGTTAAATATTTCAGACAATAAGGATACAGAGAATCCTGCTTATTCCCCCTGTAGGCAGCTTGACATGTTGTTAAAGGTGAATAAAAAATCTCTTGCATAATTCATGGTAATTTATCATGGCTTGGTATGAAATGCAACATTGTAGCAAAACTTTGGGACTAGTCCAGAATGCAAATATAGCTTTTTGCACCATTCAGACTGACCAGTGAACATACATGTGTTCTCTATGTTTTATTTGCATTATTGGTAATGGTAAAAGCATGGCACATCCTAGAAAACACTTGCTGGGTAGTAACTTTGGGTAGTAACTCAGTACCCTGCATGTGAAAAAGTTTCTGGCCAAAAGCTTATCTCAAAATGACTATAAAACAATGTCTCAGACGTCAGGCAACATATCTATAACAGTTTCAAGCAATAGTGTTTAAAGGTATTCAATGCTTCAGCTGTCTCGTTCTTATCAACAGTGCTGTTCTGAGTAATCAGTTATCTCTGGAGCAGATTTTCACTAACTAGGCCAACTCCTCTAGCTTGTGTTGGTCCAGAAACAATGAAAAACGATAAACTAACATCTTGGCATATTGTCCACTGAGGAGGATTTTTTTTGGTCATTTCCTCTTCTTGCCTGTTGATAACTTAGAGATTAACTTTCATTTAATTATTCTTATATTAATTCTTGTAGACAGCCTTTATTCAAATATTAAACATAGTCAAAATCCTACCCTCAACATCTGTCATCCTTAAGTTTGTGGAACAGAAGGCCAGAGTTTTTTTTCCCTTGTACTTCTTCTGGAAGGTAGCTGTTTTGTAGACAGTGTTCTTGTGGCAGCACACTGAGTGGTTGATTCATTACTCATAATTGTATACTGTTATTTTTGAAGCTTTATTTTTAGAATGCTCTGCCTGAGTTCTTATTGTGCTTGTGAACTTAAATAACCCTGATACGTGCTTGAGATGCTAAAGTTATAAAAACTTTTAAAGGTCAAACTGGAAACAGCCCATTTATGATGTCTGTCCTTATAAGTTGAGGGGAATGTGAAATCAGCAGAGTACAAACAGCATTACAAGCCATGATCTGCCCATAGCAGTGGCTCCCTTAATCTCATATTTTAACAGAGAATATTTTTCTGGAAGATCCGTAGGTCACCCTGACTTTTGATTAACTAAAAATTACCTCCAGTTCTAAACCACCCATATAGTATTACCCAGAAGACATCCGAGGTCACACGGTACAACTTCCAGTATTACGTTTGATATTAAAATTGATCTCTTTTAGATTGCAGACACAGATCGTAGATAGCAGAGCCAGACAAACTCAGACAGGCATAAAACACTGGAGAGATATGCTTCATGTAAAGGTACAGCTTCAAAGGACGAATCTGAAGTTTGCCTGATGCCGAATACTAGTGTGTTTTTCTGAAATGTGTTCTGTAAAAGGCACTGATGCGTCAAAATCATGTTTTGCATATCTGAGGAAGCACCAAACTAAATGCACGATGAGGCAATACAGATTGATACATAATTTATTCTTTTTCTGAAAGTGTTTATCTTAGCCAGGCGTTTTGGCTTGCTAGTGAATTTCATAATGCTTTAATATATTTACTCTTGTACAAACATTGTATGATAGTGATACATTTAATCACCCAGACTATAGTCTTAGACTTTTACAATAGACATATTGCCACCTTAGTTATTTAATATCCAGAGTTATTTAACATCAGATACAATAAAAAATGAATTACCTTATGAGGTGGGTCACTGCTCACAATGAAAAAAAATCATCTTTTTTTAAAAAACTGCAGGCTGGTTAATTAATTATTTGCTAAAATAAAAATAACATAGAAGCAAGTGTTGGATTGCAGTGCTATTCAGAAGGAAGATAAAGGTTACCAGGAACAATAAACGATGATTGACTGATGGGCAATATTTACTACGCATACAGAAGTAGCGTGTGTCAGTATGGCGTCGGTCCGCCAGGTCCGTATGTGATAATGCATCCCATGCAGTTTGAATACTCTCACACAGTTCCTGCAGATTTTGCGGTAGCGGTGGAGGTGGGTGTGACACCAGGCCTTTTGGACATGTGACACGCGTTAAGGGCAGTAGTCGTAACAGTTTGCGTGCATGTAGTTCTGCATCGTGCAGCCGTCTGCCAATGGGCTGGCACTAACAGGATGACTCATGGAGAGCATTGCTGCTCACTGCATGTCCGCAATTGTGGCTGTTGGGTCAGTCAAGTATAGCAATAAGACCCATCCTTGCTTATGTTGAGCTTTACATGTGCAGTCAAGCATGAAACTTGAATCACTTGCATGTCTCACATGTCAAACCTACCTATCAATTTTTTTTCTGGGTGCAACTATTAGTGCAACTATTTTTTTGATGATGAGTGTATATATATATATATATATATTGGGCACATCTTTAGACTGATGTTATATGGTAAAGCTTTGGTGCAACTTTAGTTAGCTTCCTGCACCTCACATGAAACGGACTTGCCAGTGGAGTGGTGTCATGGCATGCAGTGACGCTTTTGGCAGGAGCCAGTGGTGTGTTTAGTCAAGGCCAAGCTTCGGGGCTTCAGCGCACATGAGCAGCAACCTGGCTGACCTCTATAGTGTGATGGGTAGATGAAAGCGGCCAAAAGAGCGCTGTGCCTGCTGCCACTGCCACTGCTCCAGTAAGCAAGCAATGAGTTCCACCTCCACTGGGAGGAGGACACAGAACTGAGAAGCATGCAGCCCAAAGCATGTTCAGTTACTGGGACGGTGGACATTTCAAAACCCCTGTTGGAGATCCCAAGGACAATGCTGTGTATGGAATGTGCAACAGTTTTGGATTTAATTTTTCTTTGCTGGACTGTAGGTTAGTACTGGGTTTCAGTATCTATCGTTCACTATAAATAAATAGCTAGAAGTGATCTGTCTACTTCTCAGTCGTTTCAGCAAGCACTGAGCAGCAATTCGCCCCTGCATTTGCCTAAAGTGCTATGTTTCCTGAGTTTTCATCAAAATACTGAGGGAATCCAAAGACATCTGTGCATAAAGTGCAAGGCCAAAAGCTGAATACCAGTGGCCTTCGATTCCTCTGATGACACTGGTTTTAAAACCAACATGCTTCTGTGGTGGATATCACAGCATGGGTTCATGAACACTTTGACAAAGCTTCATCAAAAACATTGTTCATTGCTGCATCCACAAACACAAGTTAGGACAGTACTATGCAGAGCGACAGACGTATGTCAGCCATGCCCAGAAATGCCACCACATTCTGCATGTGTTACAACAGTATAGCTTCGTAATCAGAGAGTGCGGGTGCTTGCACTGAAAATGTGTGCAAAATGCAAAAAAGAATGACATGTTTGGATGCACAGCCGATGACTTGTATAACAAAAGATTAAGTGTTGTTAAATGGAAAGGTGATGTAACATAAGTATGGTAAACGCCATATTAATAACCTTGAATTCAGTGAATATGCTGAATGAGCAAGTGTCTGTGGATAGTCCAGATAATATCTTTCTTTTTTTCCCCCCAAACTGTTCTCTTCTTCTCCTGTCCCCTTTCTGGCATCTGACCTAATAGCAGATGCTCTACCAAGCTGGCACACTATGCTACATTTAAATGTGATTCATTTAATGATTTATTTTATGATGCAAACAACATGACTATCTCCTGAAACTCAGTGGGTGTAGATATATAGGGTGCTTTTCACTGCTCAAGCTTAAATTCACCCACTGGGTTGTGTAATTACATTATAATTATTCTCCATTCATTTGTAATAAAATGTAATTATACATGTAATGTTAAATGTGGTGGTATGTGTTTATTTGGCTGTTTCAAATATAATAATTTCTAAATACCATTTTAAACACTGTCATCTTTCTAAAAAACTACATAATAAAAATGATAAATTAATATTTTGATGTAAACAGCAGACTCAGTGCTATGTTTTTATATCAGCTAGTAAACTGTGGTACTGGGCATAATGTTGGAATAATAACGGACTTGGTGGATGGTAGGAAATCACTTAGGGCCCTCAGATGTTCAGAAACTGCCTAGATTGGGTCAAAGGTTTAGAAGACCTGTGTGAAGTGACTCTATAACACAGCTGTTTGGAATAAGCCAAAGCCACTTCAGAACACTTGTGCAGCCTGCTCTTTGCCCGCACCCATCTGTGTCAGCTCCGGTTTACATAGTGGACAGCCATGAAGGTAACAAGCCCAAGGACTTCAACCTGGGGAAAATGAGTCTGCATATGACAGCATGAAACAAGGTAATTCTAGGCAAATAAGTCTTGCCTATGGATATTTTCCCCTATTTTCATTACATTTCTATGAGGTATCTTCTCTCAAAAGGATAAATATCTTTTTCCCGTCCTTGCATAACTGCAAGGCTTTCTAAGCCTGATTGCACCCCCCCCCACCCCCCACCCCGAATGAGAATCTCATGGACTCTTGGATGCTATTCACATTAGTCACTATTGTTTTCCCCGCTTGCTCTCCTGTGGGAACTGGTTAATTAAAATCCAAACTCTTTTCCTCTCTCTCCATTTCTTACAATGTATTCATCCTAACCAGCCAAATGGGTGTTCTTCATAAACTTTTCTCTTTTTAACAGGCAGTGCGAGGTGCGTACATCTATTCAGAAATGCACCGAGTGGCTACTTATGATTAAACATCTGACAAGATGAACAAGAACATCCACAAACAAAGATGGGTAAAAAAAAAAGAGGAAGAAAAAACACAGTCTTAGATATGCTGAGGCATGCCTCCCCTACAGCGTGTCCTGTTATTCAAGCAGGCAGCGTAAATTAAGATTTATTAATGTGTCTAGCTGCAGCTGACTTTTCTGTCAACGCAAGGTAACCAAAGGAGCCTGGTTGAAGTTGCAAAATAGGAAATGACAGATGATCAGTGGTGGACCTAGGCGAAAGTTCATTTAATGTAGAGCAGTAATGATAAATCGATTAACCCTTAGGATTATTTTGCCAGTTTCTGAATACTTTGATTGATACCTCATTAAATAATATTTACAATGCCAATGTTTGATATCACACATGAATCTGTCAGTTATTTTTTTC
>CM067474.1:37735297-37772300 GCA_034552555.1 Semaprochilodus insignis | reverse complement strand
TATTTTGCCAGTTTCTGAATACTTTGATTGATACCTCATTAAATAATATTTACAATGCCAATGTTTGATATCATACATGAATCTGTCAGTTATTTTTTTCATTTTGACAAACCTTATCATCATATTGGATGCCCCCTAAAAACTATTTACTATAGAAAAACAAAAAAAACAAAAAAAATAGAAACATAGGTTGCAAATGTGAATGTACATAAAAGTAAAATGAATGAATAAATTGAAGCTATATACAACTATTTACATCAAAAAGCAGGTGTGGCCATTGGCATTTCATTTCGTTTTTTTCTTTCTTTTTTTAAGTTAAATGCATCTCATGCATCCTGTTTTCTTCAACCTTTTTCCATCTCTCCAATTCTCGCGCCAAGTCAGCCTCGAAAGTTGGCAGCTTACTATGTTTTCAAGAAGTTTATCTCACCTTTCGTCAGACAATATTGACAAGAGGTGATAAAGACGGATAGTCAATTTCATCATCACCGTCATCACTCTCTCTGCAGATAATTTTCTACTTCTGGATGAAAGAACAAGTCGACAGCTTGTTTAGGCTTCGTTTAATTTTCTCCTACAGCTCCAAACTCCAGAAAAACTCCATTCCGCTCGCATGATTTGTTATTAATCAGCTAATTCTATTTCTTTGGTTAACAAAATCACAAAATCATCTCCAAAATGACAACTACATAAGGGAAGAAAAAGCATTGTTAATTTGTAATAGAAGTTAAAGTAACAGCAACAAGTATTTCTGCTGGTCATTCATGATGTTACCTTAACACACTGTAAATGGTAAATGATGTTACCAAAATCAGAGTGAAAATTGATGAGGTGATGCAAGGTTTGCACCTTACTTAATAAACCATCAGAATATTTGTGAGGTTACTCGGTTGGTCATAGAGGATCACTGATGTAAACATTTCAGGACATCTACAACAGTAGGGTGAGGAAGCGTGCTGGCAAAATTACAGCTGGTCCCTCTCATCCTGAACATCATCTCTTTCAGACACATCCCTCTGGCACAGACACAGGACCATCAAAACTAGATTCTCACTGTATTACAGTAACTCCTCTGTAACATAAGACTTATTTGCACAGCTGTACAGATTCTGTAAATAATAGTTTTTTATAATATATATCTACTCAGACTTGTATATAGAATATCCACATATATATATATATATATATATATATATATATCCCCAGTGTAATACTTGTTAACAGTCTGTGTTCTTGTTACATGTCTTACATGTGTGCTCTCACCAAGACTAATTCCTTGTACGTGTGATAAACCTGGCAAAATAAAGATTTTGATTCTGATATAATTGATCATGACAGCCTTCATTTAATACTGATCATAGTATAATCCAAACAATAAGCTGTGAGAGTCAGAGAGGTTGCTGTGAGATCAGTGATGGTAACTACACTACACCAGTGGGGGATCACAGGGAAGCAGAGATAGGTTAGTGTAACCCTTGCTGTCCTAAATGTCTCACTGCAAGGGGCATCAGATAAACATGATTAGTTTGTAAAGACTGGGATGTAATCCCAGTCAGCGAGCAGCAACTAGCCTGCTGGAGAGGTGACAAAATCAATAGCATCTAAAGCAGCAGTTAAAGTCAGCATCACATGCCACTGCTTTACTGCTGTTCCACAGCATGCCGCTGCTTACCTTGCTCCTTGTTTAGCTCATCACAAAGCCTGAAAGCATACCAGATTGTATTTCTACAAAGAAGGCATATTTCCAGTGCAGGAAACATTTTTTTTTCAGGAACCAGATCAATCTTCAGGAAAGTTTGCTTCCACTAGGTGAAGGAAGCCCAGTGTGTTCCTGGGTCTTAGTTCCAAGCAGCATTTTACAACCTCAAATCAGAAAACGTTGGGACAAAATGCTGCATCACAGAAATGTAAATTATCTATGCCAAGGGCACTGACACACTGATCCCATGAAATGACAGATCCTGGCTTTTGGACTAGTAACAGACTAATAACAGTCTGAATGGTCCTTTGATCCAGAGCATCCATTTCTTCCAAAAAAGAGGTGGAATTTCCACTGTATGATGGTCCATCCCAGATGCCTCCGAGCCAAGAGAAGTTGACACCGCTTCTGAACATGGTTAATATCATGTGTTGTGAGAAGAAATGGCAATATTACAAAGAGGTGAATAGTCTTTACCGTTTCAAATTCTTTTGGAATCTATTGCAGGCCTGAAATGCAGGAATGGATATGGGTATATTGACAAAGAAATTAAGTTGACCAAAACAAACCATGGATTTTATGGTTGAGCAATTGAGCCAACCAATTATTTGTTTTTGTTTTTTAATATTGAGGTATAAAACATGAGATATGTATATGATAGGTGTTTGAAACTGTAGCTTGCATTGCTGTATTTAAGCTTTAGCCACCTCACACTTGACAGACCAAATTTCTAGTCCTAGTAAAAACTTTCTGGGGGGGGTGCAAAGTGCCTAATTTCCCATTTCCACTGGAAGCTGCTTCAGCAAGTCAAAATCTTTTTTTCTATTGTTGGAACAGTTGACATGATGCTGTCACAAAATCAGTTTCTGGTATTTTCGGTAGAGGCGCTGGATCAGAAGAAGCCCTAACGTTTTTGTTTTTTTGCATTAAGAGATTACAGCATTACTGAGGTGGACTTTAACAAATCACTTACTGACAAGCTAACAAAACAATCTGCCATTTTTAAAACCCATGCAAAAGGTTTCTGTGGAAACAGAGCAAGGGAGAAAGGAATTCGAAGGCAACATCTCTTATAAAATACTGATGTTAATATCATTTTGATGCAACAAAGTAAAACAGAAAAGAAGAATCTCTTCCTGATTCTAGTTATGGTAGCTGTATTGCTGTACTTTGATGCATCGCTGAAATTATGCAACTGCTACGCAGCTCACGTCGTTTCTTTATTTTGCATAATGGCGACAAGTTGTGCAGTGTGTTGGAAACGCAAATGGGAACTCATTCAGATTCTATTTGGATCGCGTTCAGGATAGTTTCAGAATTCTTTCATTTCTAAAAAGTTTCCGGAATCAGGGTGGAAATGAACTTGGAGCTGTAGCACAATTTTCACTTTGTCTGTTCTTATTAGCTATACCCAGTGGAGCCCTTCAGCTTGACAGAACCTCTATTTTTTCAGGAATGAACCATGCACACACTTTTTTATGGGTAACACAGGAGTGTTGGCATTTTCATTTGCTTTGTAGTTGTACCAGTATGCAGCAGACTCCATCTATTCAGCTATTGAAATGATCTCCACTCTCAGGTTTCAATAACACAATAAAGTATACACATACACAGACTCATCAGCTACTTTATTAGTAGGCTCAGCCTTGCCGCCGTACAGTCGGAGACTACAGCTTATCTTTTTTTAAGCATAATATCTGTTAGTCATCCTCTAGCCCTTGATCAGTGGTCACCACAGAAGTGCACTTGGCCAAATATTTTTGGGTCCAGTTGCAGTACTATGTGTAAAAATCCTGTTGAAGTGGCAACCTTGCAACACTGATGGTGGATGCATGCTCTGTACCAGACGCTCAACAGCTTAACATACTGAAATACATTACCTCTCCTGTACATGTGTACGTGCCTGACCCTGAGTTTACATGAAGATAAATCTCACATATGAATGGAATGAAAATATGTAAAATAGACATCTTAAGACATCCAAAGAGATCCAGTGATGGAAGGAGAGGGGTGGTAATTTTACAAGGGGATGTTTTTTTTTCTCTGACCAGGCATCCCCTTGTATTCCCCGCTCAAGATTAGCACTGGACATAAACCAATACCAATGCCACACACTATCATGTCAGAATCACTGCTGTGTTGAGAATGATAAACTACTCAAATAATAACAGACCATCAGAAAATGACCAGTAACGATTGAGAGAGGCTGAAAAACTGGGTGAGACCACCACCTTCATTTATTTAATTTCCAATCAAAACTGCCATTAAATACAAATATTTCATTTTCAGGAGATATTGTTAAAGAGATTAGATAATGCACCTCCATAAGAAACAGTAAGAAGGTTGCAGAGAGCAGTATGTCCACAAAAAAATGTAAACAGCTAAGGAACATTCAGAGCAATAAATGTGCTAAAGCTAAAAATCAATAAAAGAATCAATATGAGAGCTGCATTTACAGCAATTCACCAAAGATGTACCCATTTAGGAAATTTAGGAAAACAACAGACAGCAGTGGATAACAGTTACTTCCATTTACTCAAATACATTTGCCTAATCTAAGTAAAATATTGATGTCTTTCTACTTTCTTGAATATTTTACTTTACTCATATTACTTTTATTTCTACTTCTTCTATTTTTTTTACTACTTTAATTTCCATTTATATAAAGAATAAATATTCTATTTTTGTGTATAATTTCATGGTATTTTTGGTGACACATGTATTGGTTTGTGATTGCTCACAAATGTCTGTCTATAGGGCTTTAGATTTTTATTTTTGACAAAAGAAACTCTTGAAGGAGAAGAATAGAGTGTATCAAACTTCAGTTCCATGCTGATAGATGCTGGATGAATGGAATGGTCAGGAAGTGACATATACATCAATTATTGTTTACAGAATTTTGTCTTTGATACTGATACTAAGAGTATTACTACAGTGTTCAGTGTCAAAACACTACTGTGGAAAAGACCCCGGTCATTATCTGAACACTCAGTCTTTATTTCATTGAACAGAAACATTATTATAGTTTCTATGTTATTCATGCAACCCTTTTATCAACACAAAAGGACACAAAATACTGCTTGCTGATGTGTTGATTCAAATCTGTTGAAATCATATCATTTGATGTGTTCACACACTGTGTTTCACTGAGACAGTTGCAACTGTTACAACTTAGTTTTCAAGTGAGTTACAGGAGACGTTAGCTTATACAAATGAAATATAATTGAGTGTAAGTTTCAAGCAGCTACATGGTTTCAGGACAACACAGGAACAATCTGTATACTTAGGCCTTTGTGGGAATTCAAGTAAAGTCCCTTACACTGAAGCTCATGTAAGAGAAAACACAGTGAGTGCAGTGGAACTGAAAGAATGGAATGACATATTTAGCCTGATGAACGAGAGCTGAGACACATTTTTACTCATGTGTTTTTCCTGAGAGCAAAATCTGAAACCTGATGCCTTAGGTACAGGCATACTACCTATATCATGAACAATAAATGAATGTAGGATATCATATCACCTAACGTTCAGTTAGGTTTACGTGGGGGAATACCCCTGTCTTTCTATGGTTGTTGCAAAATAAATCAATAAATGAACAATGCAGTAGTAAATGAGTTTTTCTGTCATTGCTTGGCTGTTAAAGCGGTACCTTGAATAACAGACAGTGGGTACGGGCTTATGTATACAATTCCATTGTATGAAGAGGCAACAGAAGCATCCAGAAATATCATTTGCTCTTCATTGCTGCTGCTCCTCTGAACCCAGGTAATGAGATTCCCTCTGTTCTTTTAAATATGTGCTCACATGCATATAGAAAAAGCTCCTTCTTGAATACGTACACCATGAATACACATTCTTTTCTTCTCTAGATGACTGTGATGAGAGTGGGATACTTAAGAGTGTAGTTGAGATAATTCACTCTCTCTCATACACACACACACACACACATACATACACACTGGAACAGTACTTGGCCTCTGCCCTATAGGAGTTTGCATTTTTTTCTATGCATACAGAATTATGTAAATGACGAAGCATCTATAATCTTTTATGCAAATTGCCAAGACAAAAAACACTTATGTATATTTATATCTTTAAAAAAAACAATGCCGCTGTCAGCGAGATGATCACACCATAAAATGCAGAAAGAGGAGTCCAACCTTTCTTCACTGGAGGTCATGTTCACTTCTGAAGGTTATAAAAGAAAAGTTTCACTGGTTCTCTCCAGCACAATTTCACCCCTTTTGTACTTTATTGGTAGTTACCATGCCTCTATGGTTTCTGCATGCTAGCATTATTTCGGTATTAATGGGAGTCCGGTTTATAGCACCTTTGGTCACATTTACTGTATCTTGCCACAATATATTGTGCATCCACTGTTGAATCATGAAATGCAGGACATACGGCCCCAGGCTTAGAATTATGCCTTGCACACAGGCTGACCATGCCTTTTCACAGGCCAAATCAGGTATAGCTAAAACTGTCAGGTACGTTTTTGGTTCTGCAACAACAACAACCTTCAAAAAGCAATATTAAATGCAATGACAACAATAAATATTTAATTGCACAGTGACCTATGTAGCACCATTTACTTTCACTGGACATTCTGTATCTACAGTGTAATGATGTTTGTTTTCAAGGCAACAATTAACCAAAACATGGCCAATATGTGAAGAAGTTTTTTTCAAAACAAGACACAAATGGGATATCAGACGCAAAATATGAAAAATTACATTTTCATTATTTTTTATGAATAGTACTCAAAAAATACAAAAATACATCCAGCAAAATCTGACTTAAAATGACAAGACAGAAATCTGATGGAAACATTCAGGCAATGCATACAATGATAGTAGGGAATGCATAGTTAACCACATCAGTGTGGTTAAGCCACATCAGCCTTGGTACATAGTGAAAAGCCACATCAGCCTTGGGATTGGTGATTAGGACCACTCAAGTCATAAGGCATACTTTGTACATTATATGCCCACAAGACTAATATTAACATAACTAGAGAAAAGGGAAAAATATGTTTTCATGGGACGTTATTTACATACCTTGCTGTTGTTCTCACTGGTGATAACTGAGACTAAGGTAAATGAAGAGATGCACGATGATATGAGATTCATAACATTATCAACAAATCATTTGTTAAAAAAGGGCATTTGATTGGTGTATACACTATACACTATATGGCCAATGTGGACAGCTGACCATCACGCATATTTGAGCTTCCTGGAAATCCCATTTCAAAACCTTGAATGGTAATAATATTATGCTATTCTGAGAAGCCTTTCCATGAGATTTTGGAGTGTGTCTATGGTAATTTGTGCCCATTCAGTCATAAGAGCATTGGTGAAGTGCTGATGTTGGATGAAAAGGCCTGGCTTGCTATCGACGTTCCGATTTATTTTTCATTCAGTGGGGTCAAAGTCAGGGCTTTGTACATGTCTCTGGAGTTCCTCCACATCAGACTCATCAAACCGTGTCTTTATGAAGCTCGCTTTGTGTACAGAGGTACAATAATGCTGGAACAGGAAACAATCTTTGCTAAACTGTTGCCACAAAGCTGGAATCCTTCCATTCCTTTGTATGCTGTATCATTACCATCACATCATTGGAGCTAACAAGCCCAAACCCTGAAAAAAACAGCCCCAGACACATTATCCCTCCTCCATCTAGCATTACTGTTGGTAGTGTTCTCCTGGCATCCACCAAACCCAGATTCATCCATCAGTCTGCCACATAGTAAAGTGTGATTCATCATTCCCAAGAGCATGTTTCTATTGCTACAGAGTCACCACTCCAGCTGAAGAGCAGCTCGTCCATGGAAACCCATTTCATGAAGCTCCCAGCTCCCAGTTCTTGGAATGTTGCTTCCAGAGATACAGTAGTTTGTAACTGCAGTGAGTATTTCAACAGATGCAATGCACTTCAGCACTCAGCAGCCCTGCTCTGTGAGTTTGTGTGCTAGACCAATTTGTGGCTGAGCCGCTGTTGTTCCTTAATGTTCACATTTCACAATAATGGCCCTTACAGTTAATCACTTTACTGCATTTTTAACCTTCTAGGAATGAATGTCGCACTTCTCTGTAATGCCAATTCAGATGGATATATATTGTATCAGCATTGGTAGATATGTTTTTGAAATAGGTTGGATATAAGCATCATCTCAGGATCCCCCTATTGGTGCATCCTTAGGATAAGTAGCTATTAAAAGTTCACTGAATGTTAGGATTGTGTTTCACCAAAACTGTTAAGCTAAGTGCTATGAGCTAACAAGAAGGTCTACTCAGTAATTAAAATGCCTGAACTGTAGAACAACTGCCTCTATCCTAAACCGTTAGCTTCTACTTCATCTTTTCTTTTAGCCTTGCCTGATGGTGTGCATTTAAGCAAGCATGTGTACTCCGTCAGCTGCTAAGGAAACAAACTGACAAAATGATGAATGACCGTGGCTCAACAAATATTGTAAGCCACAGGTTAGTGAGCTTTCTGCCACTGTGAACAATGCTGTTATTTGCTGGTTTTATGGGGACCCACACTGACTCTCCTGAACCCTGCTCTTCCATAATCCTGCAACACAAATTGCTATCAAAGCACATTAAATTAGATTTCCATCATGCTAGGCAAATATGTCAAGAGCCTAAATACAGACATGCTGCATCTAAAAAATCAGGCATGCTGTATAAAGAGTTTTTTCTCTGAGACTCTGTGGGTTTGCCTATTTGATGCTTTTAAAGCTCTAAACACTGCATTCTTTCCTTCAAACCTCTAAACAGAGAAGATGCATTGGGTGTGTTTTGGTACTTGGGCTTTGAAGCCCACATCCTGTAAACTCCCTGCCCAGAGCATTCCTTTTCAGCCAGCTATTAGACAGCTCCACAAAGGTGAGAAAGACAAAATTGCATTCCCATATGCCTTTCTAGCCTGTTTAGAGAAAAGTTCAATTCCAAAACATGTCTGAAATAAAACAAAGCTAATGTGTATTTGACCCATTATAAAAGACTGTATATTGTTTGAGTATTGCCCCTTCTTGAGCATTGTTGAACTTGTGTATGCAAGTCATCTTTTTCAGATATCTATTCTGTTCATAATAGAAAATTCTGAAATGGCTCTTCACATTTCAAGTATGTACAGAAAGGTTGGCTATAAAAACTATATTAGGCCACTAAATGTCCTTGTGTTTCAGCGTCACAGCTCCAACAATTGGAGAAGAAAGCTCACTGTAATGAAAATGCAGTTCATGCATACATACAAAACTTTTATAGAAGCATAATAATTGCCTATTTTTTGCCATTATTTCTCCAATTTTATGTGCCTTTGAATATTGAATATCAGTGCGTGACAATGGGCATAACACGATGGGTTGCCATACCACATTCTGAGCTCATTAGCTTATTTGCATAAAGTTCACCCAAAAGAAGAGAGAGCAGAGTGAGCAGCCTGTACATCTGCGGATAACACTGAATTGATTTAGGCTCAACTGACTACTGAACAAATTCTTGGTACAGAAGATCAGTCAATGCAAAGGGACCACCACAGAATGGAACATTGTTAGCACAAATATGAAAGCATATCAGTATCAAAATGAAAGTGTTATTGTAAGCTGTTGGCCCCGCCCGGATGGGATGATTGATAGGTTGGGAGGTCTTTGAAAATGTAAAAGCAATCGGGATTTGGCTGCAGGATGGGTGCAGTAGGTGAGAATATGTGACTGCAAAGAGCAAAGACACTGTTCCCTTTTTATATTTGAAATTTGATATTTTACATTTTTTACAATTTACAAACTTAAATCGGAAACTTTCTAGCTTGGTGTTCTCTGTGATAATGCAATTTAATAACATTATTAGAGAGTGAAAATACATATGAGTTAAATTACATTTTATTTATCATATCGTGACACCATTATTCCATAATCACATAAGGTATGCATATTATATAGTTCTGGAAATGCATCTTAATGTAATTGAAATGGCAAATGGAAATAGAATTATTGAAGTGGAAATTTTATCTTGAGCCCAAACTTGCATGCATGAGGGAAACTTGGGATTACATTTCAGTTCTGCATATTACATTTTCATTTTAGTTTTGATACTGATATGCTTCCATACACACAAGAGTGACATGGAAGTGCTATGATATTGGACTGGTGACCCAGCAGAGCTAATGCTTGTCCTCCACACAAATTGATTCAGCCAAGAGCAGCCTTGAAGATCAGAAACTGACAATAGATGAAGAACTAGAAGAATACACTGCAAAATATGATATCAAAAGTGAAATCAAGTAAAATGTACATTATGTTACATACTTTACTTGTAATAAAAAGGAAAATGTACCATTTTGTGGCCCTACTATTCCCAAATTGAAAGATGCATGGCATTGCCAGCAGAGCAGCACTACTGAGGGGCCATGGTACCTAACAGTATACCAGGTATACAGATTTAAATTTCAGTCTGCAGCCTTCCTAGGAGAAAGCTGTGTCACCTCTCCCACCTCTCCAGACCCCCAGTCATCCCCATCAAAATATACACCCCCTGAGCACTTTATTAGGAATACTATATTAACAGTTAAGTCAGATCAAGTCAAGCTTATTTGTATAGTGCCTCTTACAACAGATGTTGTCACAAAGCAGAAAATCTTTTACAGAGAATCCGGGTCCAAGCCCCCAGTTAGCAAGCCAAGGGCGACAGGAAAAACTCCCTCAGAGCACAAGGAAGAAACCTCAAGAGGAACCACGACTCCTTAGATCAACACTGGATAGTAAGAAAAGCACAAAAAAGATTAGGGATTTAAAATTATATGCAACACTGAATAGAATAAGCAATAACTAATACTGGGTATGGCCTCCCTTCACCCTTAACACAGCCTCATTTTTTCAAGGCATGGTTTCCACAAGATATTGGATCTTTGTTCCTTTGAGATTCTGGTCCATGCTAATCCCAACAGATTTTTCAGGTGCACTTTCATGTTGTAAATTTTTCAAACTACCACATACAAAAGGAGTTCTGTTGGATTCAGATTTGGTGACAGTGGTCACAGAAGACCACTGAACACTGAATTTGAAAAAACTTTTGGTTTGTGATATGGTGCATTATCATGCTTGCCATTAGTAGCCAATAGAAGATGGAAATTGTGGCCATGAAGGCATGTACATGGTCTGGTTGACAAATACAGACTCTACCATCTGTGTCGCAACAGAAATCTAGATTTCATCAGATCGGGCTATGTTTTTCCAGTCTTTGACTCTCCACTTTTGGTACATCTGTGTCCACTGCAGCCTTAGCTTTCTGTTCTTGGCTGACAAAAGTTAAACCTTATCACAGCCACAGTCAAAATGACTGGGATCACATTTGTAACCCATTCTGAGGGTTGATTTGAACATTATCTGAAGCTGCTCAGTGAGCATAAACCCACTGTCTAGTCAATATATCTAGTATTTCTCAATGTAAGATTGTCATAAAAGAATACTATAAAGTGAATTTGTGGCTTGTAATTTTGCTTGTTTCAAGCACTGATTCTTAAAACAAGCAAAAGGTGTGTAATTTGTTATGGTGCTGTACTCACAGCTGATATGGATCTGATATTTTTTTCTGGCATAATGAGAAATGTATATATTGAGCAGACCTGGCAGGATATAATTTCTTATTGTGTAACAAACTTTGCATCAGCAGATGGGCTAAGGTCTGTAACTAATATAGTAGATGGTGTGTATAAATGTACAGCAGGGTTTTACCTTTTCCACATTTATCAAAAAGTAATTCAAAGTTTTGCTCAGTAGAATAGCCTATTGACAACAGGCATATTATTCAGACAAATCATTATTTCAGTTGTTTGAAAAATCTCTGTCTATCCAACATCTCTGGGACAGTTTGAAAAGAGAAAAAGTGTGTCGCCTTAGTACACTTTTTGGAGGCCAGTACAAAAGAGATGAAAGTAGATCCTCCAATTAAAGAAAACATCTTTCTGAAAAATAAATAAATAAATAAATAAATAAATAAATGGCAAACAGAGAGTTCAATTTGTTGTTAAAGCGGTGGTGCCCTTAAGAAATACTGAGGAATTTCTGTACATAATAACGAATAATGTTGTCATCTTGTTTGCTATTGACAAACATTGGATGAATTTTTTGGATTAATAAAAGGTAGTGGATGGTGCCCTGCCAGGGATGTGGGTGTGTTTTAAGGTGTGGAATTTCTGTATACATGATGTAAACAGTGATGTCATTGCATGATAATTGAAATGTTTTTTTCATTCGATTTTATTCCATAATTTATGTCAAGCATGTGACATCAGATGACGATAAACTACTGATATATCAAACCACTAATGCATATTCACAAACGTTATGCAAATGTGCTGAGTATCGACCAGTTGCACTTGATGTGTGGTGCCGTAAATTATTATATTACAGGCTCCAATGTCCATCATGTGGGAAATATAACAATTGGAAAAAAGATGTATTCACGACGGGTACATTTACTGCATTAGATTTAAATGTGGTGCTCTTTTTACACTTTCTCTGGACCTGCCCACAAAGGAACTAACAGTTGGTGAAGAAAGCGATTTGATTTGCTGCAGCATTAGCTTAAGTGCATGCAGGTGCAGCATAAGGAGGTCCTTTAGTGGGCCATTCCTCCACTAGCTAGTCATCGTGCCCCACATGTGCTTCTACAGCAACAGGTGGCGAAAAACACCTACTTTCAGTGTGCACCTGGTATAAAAGGCTTCACCATTTAAGGGAGTTTTCAGATTGTGTGAAGTATTCCACTCAAAACACTTATATTTGTCAGTAGAACATGGATTCTACATGGTCCGTTTGTCGTGTTGCTGTCGTTTTGCTTGCGGAAGGCATTAAAAGATTTTCAGTTGAAGTGGATAAGTTCGTTTTGTGTCACTTTTTAAAGAAAACGAATTTTTAAAAAAAAGGTTGGATAAAAAGACCGTATGTGGCTGTACAGTGGCTGCTCTGTTAGTTGTCTTGTGGGGAACACTGAAGAACAGGGTGAAAAGGGATTAACAAAGTATGCAGAGAAACAGATGGACTACAGTCTGTAAATGCAAAACTACAAAGCGTACCTATATGGTCAGTGGAGGCTCAAACAGCCTTCATGTTGTTTTATTTATGTACAATTTTTATTTTTATTATTTTATTTTTTTTAAATTGGACATGGATGATGATGTAACACACATACACATGCACACGTTCTTTCCCCGGGCTCTTAGGGAGCTGGGCTATGAGGTGACTCATCTAATTAAAAACTATAGTTTCTAAATTGGTGTGTGCCAGTGAACAGAAAGAATTTAATTCCTTTTCTTCCCCTGAATGCTGTCTTTGTAAATTGCAGGGGCACACAATTATCTCCAGCTTCTTTTGCACGTATTACTAACGATACCCTGCCACTCTTAACCTTTGCTGCATCCTGTTCTCCTACACTGAAGATCCTAATTGGAAAATGGCACAGGTGAAGTGCTCTGAACAGAGACTGAAGCCTAGCAGCCCTGCCCTGGGGCTTTACACCTGCCTAGCATTAATACAACTACACTCAGCTTTTGCACTTTAGATCTTAAACCCTATGATGCCAGATGTTATCCAGATTCAAATGTTATTGTTGTCATGATGCATAGTTAATTGTTATTGCATGACTATATATATTTACTTGCATATTTATATAGATAGGGAACATAATTAATAAAGAATCTACATTCTACTTATCTGTTCTATCAACAGGTTTGAGTTTGAACTTCCCCATTTTTTTGTTTCCCCATTGATTTGTTCAACTACATTGCATAAAGGTTTCTATCTACACTCCAAGACGGTACGCAAAACAATTAATTATAACTCAAAATTACAATAGAATATCTCCTCTTCGCCTTTCAAATGTAGTGCTGTTCAAACAAATCACAAACAGACAGTGCTACTGGTAATGCGTGCATGTTCCCGATGAATGTGCTCTGTGTAATGAACATTGGGAGAGTGAATTTCCATGGCAAAATGGAAAAGGCTTTATTATATCCTGGCTGCAGACAACAGATCTGTCAATTCATTTTGGCTTTAGTCTTTTATCAGTCACAGTCATCCTCCTTGAAGAAGGCTAATGGTGAAATCAGAATCAGGTTTAAGTATGTTGGCCAAGTATGTTGACACATTCAAGGAATTTGGTTTCGGCAGTTTGCGTCTCTCTAGTACTTATATGATCCTAGCTCAGTACTTCTCCTCAGAGATGTCTGGTTCAAGCTTTGGTCTCATGTAAGCATGTGAGTGTGCATTATGCATCGGCCTTGTTTCGTTGGCTGGGGTGTGAGTAGCCGGAGAGGGGAACATATGCTGTAGGCTGCAGCGTTTGGCCAGTATGCTGGGCTTTCTCCAACAACCTACATTTATACAGGGCCAATTTCACAGTGTTCAGCTCAAATACTTAATGGAGTCACAGTGCTCTATGGCTCAGCAGCATATCACTGTACAACCTCTGGGCACACATGCTCACAGACACTAGTGCACTCCACACCCACACTAACACACACCATCACAACCTTGATCAGGACTATAGGAACTGTAAAACTATAAAGACTATAGTGTTTATAGAACAACAGATACTACTGATACACAGACCTTGTCACGACTATATGGACTAGAGTACTAAAGGCCTAAATAGGACTACAGAAAGTAGAACACTATAGGCTTCTTTAAGACTATTAGAGGGCAGACATGCTCAGGACACCTGGGACTAGATGACTATAGACGTCTTCAAGACTATAAGAGTCTAAACTTGTTCATGACAACTGGGACTAGAGGATGTTCAGGATTATAGGAGTATCAAGTGCACCTAAGTACAGCACTCAAGTAAATGTTTTTTGTCACTGGCCACCCCTGCTGACTACCACTGCACAGGAAACAGAGCTAAGAAAAAAAAACTAGGCCAATGTCATTTTGAACGTCACACATGTTCACAAGTCAGTTCATCTGAGAGGAGTCTTGAGTGTCCAGGCTTTGCTGAGGTGACAGTACATTGGGTCTTCAACAGAGAATTATTTTTAATCTTTTTATCAGTGTAAACCCCATAAAAGCCTATCAGGATCAGATAACAAGCCATAGAAACTGTGCTGTGTGGAAAACAAAGATGGAAAACAACCTGATATCAGTTGGTTATGCTGTAGGTCATATATCATGCAATCACATCCAGCAGAAGCCTTAGTACATTTTAAAGGAATGTGATCTGCAGTTTACTAAAACGTAAGTGTCATGTCCTGTCTAGTCTAGTCCCTGTCTTTCTCTTGTCATTTCCATGTGCCCTTTTGTTGTCCTGTTCCATGTGCTTCTGTTTTGGTTATTGCTCCTCCTGTCTCTGTTCCCTTGTCAGGCCCCTCACCTGTCCCTAGTTTCTAGCTCCGCCCCTTCCCAGGTGTTCCTCGTTAGTCCTTGTTCTTTTATACTCTGTGTTGTTCCCTTTGTTCTTGCTTGGTGTTTTGTCTCTATGTCAGTTGTTTTTTGTAACCCTGGTCCACGGTAGTGTTTTGATTCTTATTTTTTCTAGTGTTTTTGGCCTTTGTTTTTTCTTATTACTTTTCCATTAAAGACTTGCACTTGTATCCTGTCACCTCGTCTGTCCGTGTTACAGTAAGATAGATTAGCTGACAACTTCAGCTATGAAAGCTAATGCCCTAGCAAATATACTTGCTATCCAAACTACATGTTATCCAACTGTCTCTGCCTCTTATCTTTAAACACCATGTCAGATTAAAGGTTTTTCTGCAATTAATGATATATTTGAAGCCATATCAAACCTGAAACCAGCTGTGTAGCTGTGTATGCTGTAATGGCCGCATATACTTATAGCAATACTAATGGGCAAAATCAAAATCATACAGATAAGGTTGTAAATGAAAGATAATATTCATATATTAAAATTGAGTGGTAGGGAAAAATCATATTAAAGTACTTCAGATTGGATTTTTGGAGTTCTTGAAATTCACAATCATCAGGTTCCCAAAACGTATGTGGTGTAGCTTTAAGGTTGGTGCAGTCCAGTTATCTGTGGTTCTCTTGTTAAGTCTCTCTCTCTCTCTCTATGCCCCTTTGTCTCTGTAAGAGAGAATGGAACGATGCAATGCTCTTTGAGGTTCTGGGCTGCTCTTTAAAACAGAGATTGGATTTTTATTTAGAGTGGAGAGGCCTCCCTCAGTTCCTTTAATATGGACAAATGGCTCTTATTATCCTCTCTGTGCACAATAGAGCAAAATGTGAACGCCAAGAAAGAAAAAAACACATATTCAAGACTTTTCAACATATTTCTTTTCTCCTTCTTCCTGCTCTAGTCTTTCTATCCCCTTTATTCTGTCTATAAGTTTCTCATGCCTTCTCTTTCTTTCTAACTCTGTATCTGTAGCCACCTGGGACAGGAGAACAGAGAGATGCACACTTCAATTTAGAAAGCATGAATAAACAATGGTGTTTCCATGTGCAGAATAAATTTCCCCACACTCTCATATACGCACGCATAGACACACACACACATACATGCATAATCACATACACAGAGATATAGTTCATATTATAGATACACAATGGCACATACAGAGGAATTCTGCAGATACTGAGATTCATATGGATTAAATGTGCCTAATTCAATTGCATTGTTACCACAATTAAACAATTCATTTTTCAATTAATTTATTATTAACAATAATTGAGAAGCATTTTTGCAGGTTTATTTATTGCACCTAATTGTTTGTTTGAATGATCTGTTTTTTTTTTTTGTTTTTTTTTTATATCATGTGTTTAATATATTCAGGTGCAGATTTAGGAGGCAGACTGTAGGATTTTAACAAAGGACAGGCAAAATCGAAAATGTGCCTGGATGCATTCACTAGGTCTACAACGCATCACATCTGAAATGACACTCTTCATCGAAAGAATGTTGGATTGCAGTGCTATTGGGAAAGAAGATAAAGGTTACCATGAACAATAAATAATGATAAATTTAGACTGATATTGGTAATATTTATTGAGCTACACATGCAGAAGTAATGTCTCTCAGTATGGCATTGGGCCATCATGTTTGCTAAGGCAACATGCCAGACGTCTCGGACAGAAGTTATGGAGGTTCCTAATGGTGTCCTGTGATAATCCACCCCATGCAACTTAAATATTCTCGCACAGTTCCTGCAGATTTTGCAGTAGAGGTGGAGATGGAGTGACACCAGCACCTCTGGATGTGTGACGTGTGACAACAAACTGTTCATCTTGGCGCTGACACAGATTCATTGATCATCTCCACCAAGAGAAATGTGGGGCTTGTCACTGAAGATGACCCGCTGCCATTCTGAGTCACTCCATGACTGACTGGGACAACACCATTGCAGTCTTTGGCAATGTTGACACGGTGTTAGGGGCAGTCGTCATAACAGTCTGGATGCAAGTAGTCCAGCTTTACTCATGGAGTGCATCACTGCTCACTGAATGTCTGCAACTATTGCTGTTGGGTCAGTGAGGTACAGTGTTAAGACCCATCCTTGCTTACGTCACAAGTGAAGCCGAGCGTGAAACTTCATTTGCATGTCTCACAATTTTCATTCCTGTCACTTGATTCGTTCTCAGTGCGCATATTTGTTCTTTTGAGTGTAAAATGTAAATGCCTACAAACTGTGGCACAGAGTTAAAAAGACACCAGTAAAGTGTAAATAAATTATGCTATTTTCAATGAAGAACCTACCAGAGTGTAATTCTAAAGAAACAAAAACAGAATCTATGAAACTATAACATTCAAGCAGTCAATATATGAGCTGCTTCAAGGAACACTTTATGCTTCTCACACATGTATATGTACACACTGAATATTCCTTCAGTATGTGTCTGTCTAGCCGCTATAACTGCTGCCATTGTTAAAAGAAAGTCTCCCTGTAAACACATTTTTGAGACATTACTGCTTAGGTATCCTTTATCACAGTTCTAGAAGGCAGACAACATTTCACAGAGAACACACCTGTTTTCTGTGTTATCCTCCTTCAAATGTGTAAGCATGAGTGACAGAAACATATTGTGTTTTTTTCATGCGCAGGGCCCATAAACTGCATGCTTAGTCTCATGTGAAATGTTTGTGCTAAACACTCATCTTATTTTCACCTGGTGCAAAAGGAGTAGCACGTTAGGTTTATGGTAAGATATACTCACCAGCACAAGCACAAATAACAGCTGTGATTGGATTTGGCATGGAGTGGACAGATTTCTGGATGTAGGGGACATCAATGTTCAGCCACTCTTGCATCAAAGAATGCGGAGGAGAATTCCCTGTAGACTGGGATTTTAGCCTCTGCTGATAGACCTGTATGACCATATGCTTCCATACACCTGCAAATTCAGGTACTTCCCTCACACTATGGCCTTTGGCACACTCACATTCAATCACTCCTTTTTACCAATCATTCACATCTGCTTTAAGACCTATTTTCCACTTATCAAACGAGACATTCACTGCACTGTACCACCTCTTCTCAATCTATGAATTCCGTTGCACACCTTGCAAGTATTATTATAGCCCCATCATCTTGGTGCAATGCCTTCTGCAGGAGCCTGAAGTTCCTTCCACCTTAAACACGCAAGATGTCCAGTGAGCTTATATTTGGTATGTACAGCAATACTACAGTGCTACAATTAGTGTTGGATCCTAACAAGTGGGGGGGGGAGCAAATGGTTGTTCATGTCACAAAAAAGAACATAGGCATCCACAGCGGAAACAGAAAAGAAAAAGAGATGAGGATTAAAAGCTTAATGATGAATAAAACAGGTTCAACTTGGGGTCTCTGAGTTTCAGCTTCACGAAACAGATGCGGTTAACTCGTTACAACAGCGGTAAACAGCCTTCTTTGCTATTTCAGGTTTAGATACTGTGATTAAAAAATGATGTAACTCTTTTCTATATTTCTATAGAAAGTAACACATTTTATAATGGTTTAAAGGCAATGGTGCAACCACTACCAACACAGATACAACTAAATTACACTCATCATCAAAAAAGAAAAAAAATGCACCCAAAAGGAATCAATTGAAACTCAGGGGTTAGGTTTAGCATCATGAAACATGCGAATGATTCAAGTTTCACGCTTGGCCACACATGTGACATAAGCAAGGATGGGTCTTATCGCTGTACCTGACTGACTGTATAAGGTGCTGTTGTGCATGCTTTCCATTCCATTGTTTTGTTGGTAGCATCCTTTGCAAGTGAAGTATACCTCAGAGAAGAGTTTGAAAGTAATTCAAGCAGTTGGAAGAGTTTGAGAGGGAAGCAAGATGGTCTTATTGATGTATTGCACACCATTCTGGTCATGCAGATATTACCATAGCATGCTGTTGGTGGCAGTGGGTAAAAGAAGGCCCTCACCAGCAACATGAAGGATCTGGGAGACCTACATAAGACACAGAGAGGGAGAACTGACGAACTGTCTTACATGTGCAGAGTGACCCAACAGCCATGATTGCAGCACAAGCAGTGATGCCCTCCGTGAGTCATTCTGTTAGTGCCAGCACCATTGTCAGACAGCTGCACGACACAGAACTTACATGCACGCAGAACGTTACAATGACTGCCCTTAACACCATGTCACAACCGCCAAAAACTGCAATGGTATTGTTCCAGACTGTCATGGAGTGACTCAGGACGGCAGCGGGTCATCTTCAGTGAAGAGCTGGGATAGGCTCCAGCACCCCCCGCGACCCAGAAGGATAAGCAACTTAGAAGATGAATGAATGAATGAATCTAATATTTGGTATAGATTTTGCTTGTTGAATATTAAAGTATACAGAAACTGAAAATTGCCGGTTTCATGCTACAATACATGAATTGCTCACAGCTACTGATATTTCTCATATTAGTTATTACACACTTACATATGGAAATAGTTGCACCAAGTATGGTCCCACCTAATGATCCATATCATTCTGGGTAATTATGTTGTTGTGGCATGCACATCAGAATAAACCTGGTAGTTGTAACATCAAGTACTATGCATTCAAATATCCAGCATGCAAAGTATTTTATTATATGTTGGCCTATTATATACAGTGTTCTTACTGTATTTTCACTCAAATAGTTCTACCTCATTAAAAGCTTAGATTTCTCTCATGTTTTTCAATGTCAAACCAAGCTAATAAACAAAGACTTTTTTTTTCATAGCCTTGTTTGGTCATTTGACCAAGGGCGGCAATTGTTCTGAAGGGCACTGTCATTAAAGGGGGAATTATTCCATAAAGAGATCAGTAGGGTGATGCAGACTGTATGCCAAAAACACTTTTAGCTTTCGAAGCACCAGAAATTGCATTCAGAGCAATAATAAACACTTTATGATGATATTGGGTCACTGTGTGTTGTTCTGTTTTATACGTTGATGGAATTGATGTGTGCATTTGAATGAAGTCAATTCCATACATCACTGTTTTCAGTATACTGAGGCTGGTCACTAATGCAAAAGAAGATAAATAGTGTGTGTGTAATGGTGGCATCAGACAGGCCAAATGAGATAGCGGGAGTGCAGCAAAGCTCTGAAGTCTTGGCCCCTGAATGCCCACGCCAGCCATTTAAATTCAGTTGCTTAGATAATGAGAGCGTTATCTGTGCTCCACTGAGACTCTGCGCTTTGATTGAATAGGAGCAGGCTGTAACGGATGATACAAGTGATACCAGACTTTGTACCAAACACACACACAGGCACACACACACACATGAATGTACTCAGCCACAAAGACTTGTTCAGGACTATCGGGAACCCATGTATCAATAAAGCGGTGAAGAGATGCTGTTATCACTCACTGAGCTCAGTGTGATAATTGAGAACGATAATGCTTCTCTGTAACAATGCAATGAGAAGACGACCTCAGCACACAGGATAAAGAACTTCAAAACCAAAACTACTCCAGACAGGCCTACTTCATTTTAATGTGTGCCATTATATAGCATATGCCACTACGCTTGTAAGGTTCTTGTAAGCATAGGAAGCACAATATGTGACTATACTAGAGCTCTGTCTTAAATAACTTGTCATGACATCAGCAACAAGGTCAAAAGGATTCTAAATGTGCTTCTCCACTAGGTGTGAAAACGTGAGATGTCCCTCCTGACATTGCTGATGTATGTGTGTTTGCTTTAAAACCATATGAGTCCCAGTGGTCGACTCATCTGCAGTGAAGGCCGCCTCTTCACTTTTCATGCCCGTTCATCACGCGCCTCCATTAAAGGTGCACTTCAGGAAAAAATAATTTCCTGGAAAACTCAAGTTTGCTTATGCACTCAATCTAGAAGGCTAATGTAACTTAGTTAATGGATCATATTATACAGTCTGCATCCCCAAAATTATCATACACTAGCCTCAAATCTGTACAGCTGTTATGCAATCTGAAATAGACTGACTTACAATCAAAATGATTGAACTCCCACTGCAAATTAAGTTGAGCAGAATCCCTTATAAGAACACATATTTGCAAACCAGGTGTTGTTTCAAGCACACCTGATGCACCTAATCTGGGGCTTCTAGAGTATCAAGTTCAAAGTTAATGGAACACTTGCCACACTACCTGGATGCAGCAGAAAAAGAAAGTTATCACTAGCTGCCACCAGAGTCCTGAGGAGGCAGGTGGTCAAAGTAACTGCAAAAGATCTGTAGCAAGATTTGGTGGCAGCAGGCACTGAGGTTTCAGTTTGAACAGCAGGGCACATAATAAATGCTGAAAATCTCCATGCCGGAACTCCAAGACATGCACCTACACTGACCCAATTGGCTCCAATGTGATCAAACCCATTTAAATAAGTCATAGAGGTTTTGGGATTTTGTTTGATGGAGCGATGAAACTAAACTGTAACTTTTAGGGCCTATGGATCAGCACTATGTCTGGAATAGGAAGAATGAAGCATACACTAAAAAGCACACTCAAGAATATTAATGAACTGGAGACCACTGCCCATGAGGAATGGACTAAGATCCCTCATGGACACCAAACGTGTCTCGCTATGCATCACATTTGCAGCATGTCTCAACAGCACAGGGGTGCTCTACTAAGTTAAATAATTCTGAGACTGCAGTAGTCATTAAAAATGGTGTTTTGTATTAAATTTGGAGCTGCATTGTGCTTCCTTGACCAGGATTGTCAGCACCTTTAAGTTCCTCTGTGTTCACCGAACACACCACACAAGTGGTGAAGAAGGCACCTTTTTGACATCAAAAGCCTGAGGAGGTTAGGCATGAACTCCCACATCCTCATGAACAACCAGTAGTACAGTGTATCAGTCAGTAGGTCTGTCACTACACCTCTTATTTGAATCATCATCACAATGATCTCCATGAACAATCCCCACCACATCCACACCCCAAAACAGACTCATTCTGCACTTTACCGAAACATCAAATGTAGCACATCTATACTTATACATACAGATTGGCACTTCTACATCTTCTGTCCATATCTTGTATAACCTGGAATATACATAATATTGCCAAAAGTATTCACTCACCTATCCAAATCATTGAATTCAAGTGTTCCTACCACTACCATGGCCACAGGTGTATAAAACCAAGCACCTAGGCATGCAGACTGCTCCTACAAACATTAGTGAAAGAATGGGTCACTCTCAGGAGATCAGTGAATTCCAGCATGGTACTATGATAGGATGCCACCTGTGGAACAAGTCCAGTTGTGAAATTTCCTCCCTACTAAATATTCCACAGTAAACTGTCAGTTGTATTATAACAAAGAGGAAGCGATTGGGATCGACAGCAAAGGTCACCCACTTTCTGCAGAGTCATTCGCTACAGACCTCCAAACTTTATGTGGCCTTCAGATTACCTCAAGAACATAACATAGAGAGCTTCTTGGAATGGGTTTCCATGGCCGAGCAGCTGCATCCAAGCCTTACATCACCAAGCCGAAATGCAAAGCATTGCATGCAGTGGTGTAAACCACGCCGCCACTGGACTCTAGAGCAGTGGAGACGTGTTCTCTGGAGTGACGAATCACGCTTCCCTGTCTAGCAATCTAGTAGAATTTGGTGGAGGGGGGATTATGGTGTGGGGTTGTTTTTCAGGAGTTGGATTCGGCCCCTTAGTTCCAATCAAAGGAACTCTTAATGCTTCAGCAGACCAAGAGATTTTGGACAATTTCATGCTCCCAACTTTGGGGACGGCCCCTTCCTGTTCCAACATGGCTGCACACCAATGCACAAAGCAAGGTCCATAAAGACATGGATGAGCGAATTTGGTTTGGAAGAACTTGTCTGTCCTGACCTCAACCCAATAGAACACCTTTGGGATGAATTAGATCGGAGACTGCAAGCCAGGCCTTCTCGTCCAACATCAGTGTCTGACCTCACAAATGCGCTTCTGTGGAAAGCCTTCCCAGAAGAGTTGAAGCTATTATAGCTGCAAAGGTTGGGCTAGCATCATATTTGGATTAACAATGGGATGTCACTCAAGTTCATATGCGTGTGAAGACAGATGAGAGAATACTTTAGTATAGTGTACATATATATATATATATGAGTGTGTATAACAATAATATATAATCTCTATGTACTCTGCTTCTATCTTCCTCAGACACACCAAATTGTATATTTGGAATGTGTACATCTGAATATATCTTAGCTTTTATTTCATAACATATATTACTGTTATATAGAACACTGGTGTATTTATGTGTATATATTATGTGTTTAATGTATTTAGGTACTGCAAGGGACTATGCACCTAAGAGTTTCACTCACTTGCACACCTGAGTAAATGTGATGTGACAATAAATGTAATTTGATATGATTTGACTTGATTGGTTTATTGTAAACATCCGCATGTTTGTAAATTTTGCTAATAAACATAATTTGTATTGGGGAATCCTTTTTGATTTAAGCTCTATGTACATACTTTAATTAGAGCTGGCAAACAATTGACATAACTGTAAAGGCCATTACACACCAAACTCAACATGAATATGAACATAATAAAAATGTGAAATATTCAGATTATTTGTTTTTTTTTTATTGTGTTGTTTGCACTCTGAATAAAACAAACCAATGGGCAGAATGTCTCTGAGTGCAAAAAATCATCCTTTGCTCTTTACAAAATTCGCAAACACAGACATTGAGTAGGCCACTTTCCATTTTATAAAAGTGAAGGTAGCATGGGGAACTTCATTCCTTCATTCAGGAGCTCCAGTTTTACTAGTACTTTCACATTTATGTCAGATTTCAATACCTCAGGTCCATATCTCAAGTTAAGCCCTATTTGAACTGATTTACAAGATGCTAATACCATCTGTGACAAACAGGAGGGCAAACTAATCCATCTGACATTTGTCAGAAAGTTCAGTTTAGGAACTTATCTTACTTGTCACCATGTCAGTGTCAGAGATGGCAGCGACTGATAACATAATGTCACATTTTTGCCATTCTGAAAAGCGCATTTGGTCTGCAAGATATCATCAGGTATACACATGCATTAATTATTTTTTTATCGCCTGCAGATGTCTGAACACACTGATGCCCCTTAACATCCACCTGGCCTAATTTAGGCACTTTCCAACATCTACTATTGACTGATCATACACCCCTTATCCATCACTGAATGCCTGCTCTCGAAATATTAAATGCTTCTTTTGAACACTTTTGCCCCAGTCTTCCTGTACAGTTAAAGATGTGACAATGTTTGCACTAGATGCTCTATACATACACACCCAGCAGCCACTTCATTAGGTACACTTCCTTGTGTCTACAAACATTGTTCATTTTACCAGATTCACTTACGCTATAAGTGCATTTTGAAGTTCTACAATTACAGACTGTAATCCAGCAGTGACACTGAGGTGCTTAAAAACTCCAGCACTGCTGTGTCTGATCCACTGACCCCAGCACAACACACACTAACACACCACCACCACGTCAGTGTCACTGCAGTGCTGAAAGTGATTCACCATCCAGATTAACCACTGAAGAACAAGGAGAGTAAAAGAGTACGCAGAGAAACAGATGGACTGTTATTATAACTACAAAGTGCACCTATATGGTAGTGAGTGAGTGTAGATACAAAAAGGTGGTTTTAATACTCTGATATGACCTATAACTGCATATGTATATGTATATGTATATGTATATGCATATGTATACATATGATGCCCTTGCATATATATATTGTACATTTGTTGTCCTGTGTCGTGTGTGTTTATTATCGTGTGTATTTATTGCATATTCTGCACTTGTTTTACACTGTCATATATTTGTATATCTGGACTCTTTGTAGTCCTTTGTAATGTGCTGCTGTTATGTGTTACAAAATGGAACAACGTTTTCTTTTGCAAGTACAAGTTATATTGAGAAATAACAACAAACAACACTTTTCTTCATTTAGCTTGACTCACACAAATACATATTGTTTGCTGAGGAAAGGCATTAACTTTCCACTTTGATGTTGCTTTTGTTAATCTGCTCTTTATTGATTGCACATTATGGATGGCTTAAAGGGTCAAACTAGAAAAATGCATTAATGGTGTGAAAAATATATCTTTAATAATTTAATGGGTTAACATGTTAAATTTTACAACCTTAATTCCTGTCAATAAAAACAGACAGTTACAGACAAAAAGACTGCTACTACAGTTTTAGACTGTGTGATGTGCTTTTGTCCATTTTAACAGATTAATGCATGTAATAGCCTGGTAGCTTCAGGGGAAATCAAGACACCAAACATGTCTTACCTGACTGGCTACATATGAAAGCTTGGCTATCTCTTTAACAGTAGGAGAACATGTGACCTGGCAGAGGGGGTAGGAGCATCTCATTTGTTTTTGCTTGCTCTCCTCCACATGGCTTTCAACTCCCCTAGGGCGATCCCCTAATCAGCCGCTCCGATGCAATTTAGCATTAACGAGCCGATACGAGCCGCAGATTAATCTGCGCATTACATCAAAGGCGGCGGCTGCTTTCCCCAGACCCCTGCCACACGACCAGCATCTCTCTGCTTATGAGGAAAAGGAAAAGACCTTTGTTTATTTATTTACCTGTATTTGATTCATGTTTGGACAACTGAGGCACTCAGGTTAAACAGATATTGTTCAGATGGGGGGGGTGGAGGTGGGGGAGTTGTCTGAGCAGAGTGAGTATTTAATAAAAAATGAAATGGCAATCATGTTTGGCTTCAAAGGAAACACATCATAAACAGTGTGAGGCAGGTTTGATTTATAGTGGGCATCAGAGGCATTATAAAATATTTATGTTTTAGAGATATTTTGTATTTAAATTTAAACTTTACCTTGTTGAAAGGTTACATTTTCTCTAGACCAAGCCAATTAAAAACATCATTACAACAACATTAAGGCATCTTTTCATACCCTTCTTTGCTCACCTTTACCAAGGACGTCAATATGTCCGGAGAGCACTGTACTCATCCCTGTGTGTGAGGGGATTATTCCATAAAGAGATTAGCAGTGTGATGGAGACTGTATGATTTAGGTACTTTCAAAGCAGGAAACAAAGCATTCAGAACTACAATAATCACTTTATAATATTATTAGGTTTTTGCATACTGCTCTGTTTTATAGTCTTGGGTTACTGTTTATATTTCACTCCCACAGTAAAAGACCCTGGCAAAAAACAAGTAACACTCCAACTCTTTTCAGCTCTGCCAGATTGTCATTTTTGGCATGGTTGCATAGTTGGCATTATGGCATTATTAGTTGCAGTATGGCATCAGGCCACCATGTTTGCTAATGCAACATGCCAGTCTCGGCATGGAGTCATAAAGGTTCCTAATGGTGTCCTGTGATAATCCATCCCATGCAGCTTAAATATTCTCACACAGTTCCTGCAGATTTTGTGGTAATTGTTGGAGGTGGAGTGATACCAGGCTTTCATCTTGGCGCTGACCAAGGTGGCTGCTCCGCACATTGATTCCTTGGTCGTCTCCACCAAGACAAAAGACCCGTCACTGACCCACCAAGTTTCATTCCTGACAGTTAACTCCTTCTGGGTGCAACTATTCGTCCAACAATCAGGCTTTAGTTATAAACCATGGACTAAACTTTAAACATCTTGCTGAGCACCAGTAAATATATACTTTAAAAAAAAGATAGTGGCACAACCATGACTCTTGGGTAAGACAGAGGACATTTACCAAAGAGGAAGAAGCAGGAGAGCAGCTAAACAAATCCATATGGAATTCAATGGAGGTCAGCAAACATGAGCCAAATTTCCTGGTCTGGTGACCAAAATTGAACATGCATGCCACAAAAAGCAACATCTGGTGGAAACCAGATGCTCATCACCCAGGGAACACCATCCTGCAGTGATACTGAGGTGTTTAAAAACTCCAGCAACACTGATGTGTCTTATCCAATTATATTAGCACAACACATACTAACACATGACCACCACCACATCAGTGGCACTGCTGAGAATACCAGCTCTATGGTGGTCCTGTGGGGGTTCTGACCACAGAAAAACAGGGTGAAAGGGGGCTAACAGATTGTGCAAAGAATCAGATTACAGTCTGTAACTGCAGAACTACAAAGTTAAAAAAAATATGGTAAGTGGAGCTGATAAAATGGACACAAGCGTAGATACAAGGTAGTGGTTTAAATATTCTGATATGACCATATAATATACTCATTTTACACTGTCATGTTACCTGCACTCTGTGTAGTCCTGTGCAATGTATTGCTGTTATATGTTGCAAAGTAACAGTAAAGCATGGTGGTAAGCATGGAAGCATCATGTTGTGGGAATGATTGCATCAGCAGTGTTTGGCAACCTTGTTTTAAGCTTGAGAGCAAGATGGATGGGGCTAACCACGGGGCAATTATAGAAGAAAACCTGTTCTACCCTCCAAGAGACTTGAGACTGGAGCAGAGGCTCACCTTTAACAGAACAACAATCTTAGGCATACCGTCAGTGCTGCAATGGAGAGGTTTAAAACCAAGAACTGGAATGTGTTGGAATGGCCCAGCCAAAACCCAGAATCAGCAGGAAGACTTTAAATTGCTGTTCATCTGTTGTCCCCATCCAGCCTGACTGAGCTTAAACAATTTTGCCATGAGGAATGGGATAAAATGTCAAGTTTTCAATTCTAAACTGTTCCACAAGCAGTAGGAGTTTGTCCTCCTTATCACTGTTTACAAGTTTGAATACCAGAAAAGTGACAGAGAGAGTGAGAGAGGGTAAGAGAGAGTGAGAGGAAGAGAGTGAGAGAGAAGATGAGTTGAAGTAGCCACTTCACAGGCTTGGAGCTGATCTGTTCTGTCTGCAAATGTCAAAGCGTAGTGGCCTGACATTGGCCACTCCACAGGACATGACACACATGGGCCCCAGGAGCGTTAGCGAGATGTGATGGAGAGAAAGAAGCACTTTTTCCTCTTCTCACTCCTTCCCTCTGCCCCCTGAGACCCCATGCAGTGGCTGCGTTTTCCCACACACCAGGAGATCTTCCTGTCTCAGCACTGCCAAGGTTGCCAGGGCATTGCACAACAACCGGAAAGAAAAGTCTGTTCTGCTCTCCAGACCCGGGATCATGAGCCATGCACAGTACTGTGAAAAAGTGTAGGCAACATGAGCAAATAATATTTAAAGCTATTTATGTGGTAGTTACATGTATATGCTCTAAAAATAAATTGAATACAATTAATACAATAATATTAATAAAGTAATATGTGATTTTATGTGGAGTCTGCTAGCTTAACCACTTGAACTCAAAGGTTAGGGTTTACTGTGCATCATTATCATTGTAATTTCCTGTACAACAACTTCTATAAATGGTTCAGTGAATCAGTGACATACTGTGCACTATCTGTGTGTAAGACCATTATGTTTCTGTTATATAATGTAATAACTGTGCAATATTCTGTATGTCATATTATTCTTCAACACCTCCGTTATACAGTACAAATACATTTTCAGTGCATCAGCGTAATCTTTATTGCATTTATACTTCCTAAGCTCTAAAAATGTCAGGTGGTAAACCCACCCAACCAAATATGCAGATTAAACTACTATAGGGTAATTTATTCATATGATATTCCTAATAACTGGAAATGATTATAGGTTTGAAACGATTTAAATCATCTGTTGTAAATAAGGCCAGCCTTAAAAACATTCAACACACTGTAAATGTTTTGTCCGTGAACTTAGATTTCCTCCAGTGTCTCTCAGCATGTCGAACAACAAAGTACTTTCATTCGGACATGCTTTTAGGAAAGAGGGATAAGGGCATCACATCATAAAAAAAGGACACCAATGACCTTCAAGGTGCAATGCTAAAATCAGAAGCTCTTTCACAAATATTGAAAGACTCGTCATGGTCAGGATTACTCAGTTTACCATATCAGGTTGTATGACACCAGGAAAACCATAAAAATGTGTAATTATTATCATGTTCATTTATTTAAAAGAAAAATGTATTCATACATTTGATCAGTGTGCCGCTCTCCCTCTTTCTCTGTTATTCAGTGTGCTGTTCTTCCTCTCTGTCTTTTATTCTGTGTACTGCTCTCCCTCTCTATCTGTTATTCAGCGTGTTACTATACTTTTCTTTTATTCATTGGGCTGCTCTTTATGTATCATTCAATGTGCTGTTCTCACTCATTATTTGCTATTCAGTGTGTTGCTCTCTTTCTCTATTACTCAGTGTACCGTTTTCCTAGCTATCTGTTGTTATGTGTAATGCTCTTCCTGTCTGTCGTTCAGTGTGCTGCTCTCCCTCTCTGTCTCTTATTCAGTGTGCTGCTCTCCCTCTCTGTCTCTTATTCAGTGTGCTGCTGTCCCTTTCTGTCATTCAGTGTATTAATTCTCCCTCTCTGTCATTCAGTGTACTGCCCTTCCTCTCTATCTGTTGTTCATTGTGTTGCTTTTCCTCTCTATTAGTTGTTCAGTGTACTGCTCTCCTTTTTATCTGTTGTCCAGTGTGCTGTTCTTCTTCTCTATCTGTTGTTCATTGTGCTGTCCTCTCTATCATTGTGTGTGTTACTATCCGTCTCCATTTGTCTTTCAGTGTGCTGCTCTCTTTCTCTGTCTTTCAGCGTGCTGCTCTTACTCTCTTGTTTGGTATCTTGCTTTCCCTTTCTCTCTGTCATTCCATGTGCTGCTTACTCTCTCCCTGTTCAGTGTGCTGCTGTCTTTATCTCTGTTATTTAGAGTGGTGCTCTCTGAGAGTTACTGTTGTCTCAGGTGTTCTCTGTTGTGCTGTGTTCCAGATACTTTCTTACTCAGATGTTTGGGTGTGCTGCTTTCTGGGTGTTTTCTGTCTCTCTCAGTGTGCTGCTCTCTGTGAGTTGTCTCTATATATCATGCAGTGCCCTGCTCTCTGGGACTTTCCATTCTCTCTGTCATTCAGTGTGCTGCTCTCTGGATGTTTTTTCTCTCTCTGTGTGTCATCAAGTGCACTGCTCTCTGGATATTCTCTCTCTCTGCCGTTCAGTGTGCTGCCCCTTGGGAGTTTCTTCTCTCTCTATTGTTTAGTGTGCTGCTTTCCGAGTGGGAACGATGGTTTGTTTTCTCTTTTGTCTTTAAGTGCAGCACTAGCCAATTGTAGGCATCTGTTAGCTCATGTATTAGAACCGATCAGTTATCACTCTCCTCAAAGCGTGTTGGGGTGGCCAATAAAGAGTGCCAGTTGGAAAAGATGCAATGGCTGGCTTCACATATTTCAAAGGCAGCATATTTCTACTGTTATTCTTATTTATATTTTACTGCCATTTAGAATCTGACTAATGACATTCACATTTATTTAATTGGATTGTGTTTATTTAATACTCTTGGTTCCTAACACTATGTTTTTGCTGCTGCTGTAATGTGTAAATTTCCCTAAGGTATTAACACAGTCTATCTACAATATACGACTGTCCATCTGTCCAACTTCTATGCTTTGTACTCCTATTTGCATTTGTTTCACTAACATTCTTTAGTGGTTTTGTAAGTAACACTCACTGGAGAGATGAATAGTTTTAAGTAATGTTCTTTGGCACAGTACTGTAGTTTCCCACAAAACAGAACTCTCTGGACAGAGGTCAAATTGGGCTGCAACTCCCACGCTAGCCAACATGGCACCATGGCCACAGTTGCCACAGCAACTGCATCACAGTGATGCTGATGTGCCACGGGGGCGGTGGGGCACCAATAAATATACTGAACGCTGCACATCAGGCTCACAGGTAAGCTTGATCCACACTAAGGTACAGAAGTCCACATCTCTCTCTCTCTCTCTCTGTCTCAAGTGGTAACTAATGATGTATTCAGACATGCTGCTGTGACTGGGCTCTGGGTGTGAATCAGAATATAATTCCACCTCTGTCTCCACGCTTCGCCTTCTAGCGCAACAAAAGAACCTTCCGCTTGAAGGACAGCAGGCAGACATGCTGGGCATTAGCGGCCAATCAGAGTCCCCAGTGTGCTGCCTGAAAGAGCAGAGCCAGCGGGACTTCTCTCTTCAACAACAGCACAGCCAAATCTCTTTCTGCCTGGACTCTCCTCTATCTATATCTCACTATCCTTTTCTCTCCCTCTCTTTCTCTTCTTCTATCTGTGATATGTGTGCTTTTGGAGAAAGCTGATTGTCAGGTGTTTCTAATAATGTCAGTACATAGAGGAGGATGGTAAATAAAAGAAGCAGGTGCTTATTCTTCTCTGCTTCTCATGTGGTTTGGAGTTCAATAATATGATTCTGCACACATAGTGCAAAGTTTGGCAGTGGCAATATTTTTACTAGAGAGACCAAGCAGACTATGACAAACTCTTGCTACTTCCTCTACATCCTTGTTTTAACCCCTTCAGCATATCGTTGCCACCCCAAAAAAAGGATCTCCAAAATGCCAACTTTACAGTAGGAGGCAAAAACCTAATTTAAGTAAGTCCATAGAGCCTGACTTTTTTCTAAGCAATTCTGGGCCATTTCTGTTGGCCCATTCATCATGATCAAATCATGCTCAAAAGTAAAAATCCACAAAAATGGAGATACATGTTTGTCTTTGAACAGCGACGATATACAGTTATTAATCTTAAGACTATTATTTTGCTACCAAAGGTGGAGTAAGTAAAGCCTGCACCCCAATCCGTTTGCAAACAATTAAAAAAATGTTTTTATCTTTATCTAAATTATTTTTCTATTTAGAAATTCTAAACTGTCAGCTGAGAACAAATCAGGAGCTGGTAACATCAGAAGCTAGATATAGTAGCTGGTTGATGTGGTGTAGGCTTTGGACAACAGTTGATTTGCTTTAACTAGTTTTTGTTTGGCATTATGGCTTTCTAAAGTTCTTGAAAGTAAGTAATAATTTGGCTTAGTTTAAAAAAACAACAGGTCAGCGATTATGAAAGCACTTATGCTGATCACCACCAAAACCAGCATATGGCAATATTAACCAATATGACCATACTGGGTGACCAGCTAACCAAAAATCTAAGTTAAGACCTTCTCCACAAAAATGTGGCCCCACACATGTCAGAGTGGTGGTTCTGGATAGTAAATAAAATGGATACATTTGAAATGTAGACATCTCAAGCCCTGGTTGCTATCAGCACCACTATTAAGAAATCGGAGTCATTTTCTTTGCAAATCACCATTTAAAATCAATCTAAAATCTAAACGACTTACATGTTAGAGACTGAATATGTTTTGAAAAAGTGGTAGAATTCCATGTTTAGACCTTCACACAGACCTCAGAAGCCCTAAACGATCCATGGGACAATGTGATGCATGCTTACATTGTTGAAAGCATGTCCTCATACACTGGATGTTACTGTCAAACACAGTGATGTCATAAGATGTTCTTGGTCTCCTAGTAGTGAATTAGATAGAGAGAGAGAGAGAGAGAGAGAGAGAGAGAGAGAGAGAGAGAGAGATACTTGCCTCGTTTCCTGCAGTTTCAGAGCTTAGGTCCCTTTGCTTGTTGTTCTGTTTGCAGATATGTCAGTGTAGAAGAGGATCAATTGCAGAGTTTGTGTATGTGTGTATATGTGTAAGCAATACTGAGCTGAAGGCGACAGACAGACAGGCAGCATCCTGTCCTCCTGCAGGCAGTAATCAGGCTCTCTGACAAACACACACATACACACACACACACACTCACACACATACTCATCACCTGGCAGCCTGCAGCCATCGATTTATTAGTTTGTGTTCATCCGCAATAACTCTCGGCTTTTGGCACCAGCAAATCAAACAAACGGGTTAACAAATGGAGACGAGGGTGAGCCGTGTGAGCCTGAAGCCACCTTGGCTCTTCTCTTAACTCGCTATTACAACCACGCTTAGTGATGAGAAACCTACAAATGAAATAAAGTAAATAATATTAGCATCATCCAGCACCCTCTCTCAACCTTACTCTTTCTCTCTCTCCCAGTTCAACTCTGTTGAATAGCTGCATAAGAATGAATGGCTGCAATGTTACCATAGCACAGTAAACTTTTAGACTGTCAGTAGCCAAAAGTATAATGGCTCCCATAACATTGCCTTGTACCTCAGGAATCATAACTTTAAAATTTCAAGATATTTATATTCTACACATTATAGAAAACTACAATTAGCAAAGACAAGTACCAAAATGGTTGGTTAAATTTAGGGAATATTCTTTATCATTGCAAACTAGCAGTTATAACTACCAGTGAATGTTATACATTAAACTAGCTAGCTAGTTTTTTAGTTTACACAAATTGCCTAGGTTGTGTTAACTAGTTTTAACTATAATGCATTCTGGCACTACAGCATTATGGAATTCAAACAACTCACAACAATAATATACCTTAACTTAGCATTAGTTCTACAGCAATTCGTGGCATTCAGCAAACATGGTCTAACAATTTCAAAAAAGACATTTGAATGGGCAACTTTTTTATGATCTGAACATGCCAAAATTCACATTTTTATGAGGTGCTTAATTTTTTTAAATAAAAAAATGCCTAAATTCATAAAGATATCAGAAATTTGTTAGCATTTTCTTATATATAAAAGATATGTATATAAGCTTTAAATATATAAGCTATCCAGTAGTCACTGGATCCAGTAGTCACCTTACATGACCATGTGACCTGCAGATGGCATTGCTTATAAATGCTTGCAGGGTGTGCTTGCAACAGATGCATAGACTAAGAAGAGGCGGTACAGTGCAGTGAATGTCTTGTTAAATGTGTGCAAAATGGATTTCAAAGCAGATGTTAATGACTAGTAAATAGGAGTTATTGCATTTGGGTATGTCAAAGGCTGTAGTGTGAATGAAGTAGTTGAATTTGCAGGTTTACGGACGCGTACAGTCACATGGGTCTACCAGGAAAGTAGGAAAGTAGGAAATTCTCCTCAGAACTGTGCCAGGGAAGCCATCGATGAAATACAAAAACTTGTCCAGTCCATCCCAAATCAAATCACAGCTGTTATTTGTGCTTGTGGAGGTATTACATGCTATTAGCTACGTTTCAGTCACAGGTGGCTAATTTTTTGCCCGGTGAGCTTATATGAGCATTTTTACAGTAATCTGCCATATCTATATGCTACATTATCACATTAACAACAACAACAATAATACGATATATTTAACTTCTTAAATATCAGGGCCTGGTAAGGATCATTGGGGAAATAGCAAAGAGTTTATTACTCACCGTCCCTCAGGCAGTGGCATTTTGCACTCTCTCTCTTTTTCTCTCTCTCTCTCTCTGTGTCTCTCTGTCTGTCTGTCTGTCTGTCTCTCTCTCTCTGTTTCTCGATCCTTCTCTACCTTCTTTAGCTCATCCTCTTGCTCCTCTGTTGCCTTCTCTATCTTTTTTTCCCTCAGAGTGTCCCACACTACTGATTACACATTGGTAGCCTGCAGACAGCACAGGCTGCTATTACCTCTAAGCATGTCGAGCAGTGGTGGCTTGAATTAGGAAGATGAGTAAGGATTTAGAGCGGTGAGCAGTCTCCAACTCTCCATAAATCATCACTAAACCCTTCTGGACCACCTCTGACCTCCTTCCCATTCTGACTCAATCTTTCTCTCTCCCTCTCTCTACCCTCTGGATTGTGAGGGAAACAAAGGCCGCCATTTGGGGTGCAGGAATCAATTATGTTTTGTGGCTGAGCAATGGTGTAGCTTTGGCAAGTGGTTAAATATCACAGCTTCCTACTCTCCTCTGCCAGTTCTGAGATGGAGAGAGAGAGAGAAAGAGAGAGAGAGAAAGAGTGTTGCAGATGGGTAGGAAAGATAGTATGTGTCACACAAGGGATGCTTATCTGAAAATGATGCCTGATATGCTAAAGAGTATTCACTGTAAGAAAATGACTTTGAGACTTTACAATCTCCGAGAACATACATGTTTTATTTAATGCCCCAACCAGTGCAAACCATTGGACCATTTCTGGAAGTGACATGCACTGTTAAATCTTACATATCTATCTCAGTGATGCATTTGGAAACTTTGGCTGTACAATCCGCTCCACTACATTCTAGTTTATGGACTACTAGAATTTAACCAGTTGCAACAAGCTACATAGTTTCAAAGTAGCTTTAAGTTATAACTTGAAATTTGCACTTAGTAAGCCTAAAATAAGTTCTGCCATATAGAAAGCTGTTAAAATGGCAGGTATATTTGATCTATGGTGGAACATTAAATATATCTCAGTTTTGCAGGACTGATTACAGCCCTTTGATCAATATGATGACTCTGTTTTACTGTATATTCGCACTTCAGTTTTTGTCTAGCGGAGATAGAAAATATCTCCTAGACATCCTAGCTGTAGATTTGCAACAGAAGACAGACAGGAATGACCCAGATACAGCTACAGCTTTACAAGTGTATCTGACAGTGAGATATATTTAAAATAGAACTAACATAGCTAACATTAACTTACCTTTCTGCTGTTCAGCGAATTCAAGTAGCAAATACATTAGCTGCAGCAACGCTAACGTCACTGTCTGTTAAAATATTGTGCATGAGAACACAAACAGCAGCAGAACACAATAAACATATATACAAGATATGGATGCTTTGAGGACACCGTTTTATTGCTAAACACAATCTCTTTGTGAAATATAACTAAAACAACAGACATACAGCAAATTCAATGTAGCATGGAAAGAGCAACGTTAGTGATTTATGCATCCAGATCATACATGTAATGCTTCCTGTTTAAGTCAGGAAGTGCTTCTGATTGGCTGCAGAAAGTATAAAAACATCATTCTGTTTGACAATGTTTCAATTACACACTACTTGTTACGTGATACTATAAGTGTCTGTAGTGCAATCGAAGTCTGTGTGTCGCCATTTTTAGACTAACTGCTAACATAAGGGCTAGAATAGACTTTGCCACCTTGGTCAGCTGAAAACACAGTTCGGAGTTTAGGTGACTTGGATTTTAGACTAAGTCATTTTGCTTTAAGATAACTTAAATATGTGAATTTGATTAAACCCAATGATTTAATTTGATCACTGCCAAAACAATAATAACACCTCTGAAACTACCAACGGTTTTGGTAGGTGTAATTTATGCTAATGTAGACCAGAACTCTAGCCAGTACATGACTAGCAAAAGCAGCTTTGATTAGCCGTACACACATAAAATTGTAATAGCTTTTATTATAAACCAAAAAGGTTTGCTTAACTGCAGAACATAAGTGTTTCGGTAGTGACACTTCTCACTGGTTTTCAGACTTTGAGATACATTTACTTCAAAACAATGAAGTCTAACTGCTCATCATGTAGCCATGAAGGACAGAGAAGTTTTACATATTTAGCTCTTTACTGTCTCTATAGATCATATCATACTATAAATCTAAATACTTCATTGTCATTGTTGTTGTTGTTTTTCTTTTTTGTGGGCTTTTTGGTACAATTACTAATTTGATACAATAGCCCTACATGATTACAAGTTTCATAATCAGTAGAAATTGCAGTCAGGATGTATTTTACGCATTAATATTCACAGTATGTCTTCTAATGGTAGCACGTACCATGCAGATAGTTTAAAGATGATGAAAGAGACACAACGTGTGCGTGTTAAACCAGTATGGGAGTGAACAGCAGCCTCCATCTGCATGTGTGTCATCAATACAGGCAGGATGACAGAGCTAATTGCATCATGCCAGGAATAACAAATGTTAGAGTTACAGTACATGTGTGGAGAAATGACAACTATGTAAGTAGAGTGAATTCACACCTTGGTGAGAAAAGGTGAGAAAATACCCTGTAATAACCTTGTTTACAATAATGGAGTGTCACGTCCAAACCACCAAATCACTCGTTCAATCAGCCAAGCTTCATTTATATAACATCTTTCAAACAAATAAAATTGAAATTCAAGGAGCTTGGATATATATATATATAT
>CM067474.1:37702271-37735205 GCA_034552555.1 Semaprochilodus insignis | reverse complement strand
TATATATATATATATATATATATATATATATATATATATATATATATATATAGGTTTAGGTAGGGGTGGGTTTTACATTGTGAGACATGCAAATGATTCAAATTTTATACTACGCTTGGCCATGCATGTGACATAAGCAAGGACAGGTCTTATCATTGTACCTGACTGACCAAACAGCCACAATTGCGAACATTCAGCGAGCAGTGGTGCCCTCAATAATTCATCCTGTTTGTGCCAGCACCATTGGCAGACTGCTGCATGATCCAGGACTACATGCACACAGACAACCAACAAATCTGTGTGTGAAGGCACCATAGTCAGCATCACATGTCCACAAGCCACCTCCACCACTACTGCAAAATCTGCAGGAACACCATTAGGAACCTCTACAACTGTGCCGAGACATCTGGCATGTTGCATTAGCAGACATGTCACCCCAATGCCACTCTGAGAGACACTACTTTTGTATGTGTAGCTCAATAAATATTACCCATATCAGTCAAAATGTATCAATCTGACACTTCCTTCTGGGTGCTACTATTCTTTTGATAACGTGTTATATTCAAGATTCAAGATTCAAGCTTTTATTGTCATATGCACAGAGAAACAAGCAGTTGCACTATACAATGAAATTCTTGCTCTGCACTAGCTCCCAGACTTCAAGTACTAAACAATTACAATATAAATACTAAGTACTAAATAAGAAAGAAAAGACTAGAGAGAAGAAAAATATATGTATGTATATAAATTACGAAAATGTACAATATACGCTATAACACTGAAAGGTATAAGAGCAGAACATATGTACGGTATGCAGTATTAGTGCAAATGACAGAACTGTGCAATAGCAGCCAAATATAGATTCCTATATAAGTATCCTTATTAAGTATACATTTATCATACACACAGTGTACATATGCAGTATAAACAAAATAATACTGGTCCTTATATAGAAGTGATAAACTGAATCACCAGGGTATGTGCAAAAAGTGCAGTCTGTGCAGTTAAGCAGTCTGTAATGTTCTGGTGGTCAGTCTGTGCAGTTATGCAGCCTGTAAAAAGTTAAGCAGTTAAGCAGTCTGCAGTCTGTTCTGGTGGTCATCTCGTAGGACAGAAGACTGAGCATGGACTACTCAGGACTGGTCAGATGCTAATGTCAGAGGAGTGTAAGGTAGAATGGTTGTTGGGGGAAGTGAGGTGTTCAGAGCTCTGATGGCCTGGAGGTAGAAACTGTTCCGTAATCTAGTGGTCCTTGATTTCATGCTCCTGTATTGTCTGCCAGATGGGAGAAGTCTGAAGAGGTTGTGTTGAGGATTAGCTTTGTCGTTGATGATCTGGTGGGCCCTCCTGAGGATTCTGGAGTGGTAGATGTCCTCTAGTGGTAAAAGGGCCGTTCCTGTGATTGACTGTCATGCTGTCATGATTCTGGCTGGCGTGCCAGTTTTCTTGAGTCTTCACAGGAAATGCAGTCGTTGTTGTACCTTTTTGACCAGTTGTGTTGTGTTGTGTGACCAGGTGAGATCTTCAGTGATGCTTACACCAAGAAATTTGAAGGTGCTCACTCTCTCTACTGCCCACTGATGAATAAGCAGTGGTTTGTGCTGCTCTGCCGACCTCCGATAGTCCACAATCATCTCCTTTGTCTTGTCAACATTTAAGGAGAGGTTGACCTGACACCATGCCACCAGATTTGCCACCTCCATCCTATAGGCTGTCTCATCACCCCCAGTGATCAGTCCCATGACAGTGATAACATCAGCATATTTGATGATGGTGGTGTCACTGTGAGAGGCAACACAGTCATAGGTGAACAGTGTATACAACATAAGACTTAAAACACATCCCTGGGGTGTCCCTGTGTTTATAATCAGTGTGCTGGAGGTGTGGTTTCCAATCCTGACAGACTTTGGTCTGCCCTTCAGGAAATCCAGCACGCAATTACACAGGGAGGTTGTCAGTCCAAGAGTGTGGAGCTTATCAGTCAGCTTGGATGGGATAATCGTGTTGAATGCTGAGCTGTAGTCAATGAACAGCATTTGCACATAGCTGTCTTTGCTCTCCAGGTGTTCTAGAGCAGTATGGATGGCAGAGCAGATGGCATCTTCTGTGGATCTGTTTGGTCGATATGCAAACTGGAGTGGGTCCAGAGTATCCGGTACAGTGTTCTGTATATGGACCAGAATGAGTCTTTCAAGGCACTTCATTACAACTGAAGTCAGTGCGACCGGCCTGTAGTCGTTAAGACAAGCCACTGTGCTTTTCTTCGGGAGCGGCACAATGGTGGTTGACTTAAAGCAGGTGGGAATTAACGCATGTGCTAAAGAAAGGTTGTAGATGTCGGCAAACCATCAGCCAATTCTACAGCACATGATCTGAGTGCATGACCAGGTATGTTGTCGGGGCCAGCTGCTTTTCGTGGGTTAACTCTGCTCAGAATCTTCCTCACATCTGCAGATGAAAATGTAAGAGCTGGCTCCTGAGAATCCTCACTCACCAGAATGCTGATGTAACTTGTCACACCTGTGGCGTATTCCTCCAGATCCACAGTGCCATCCTCTTGCATAGATCCATCTCTGAACACCTCCCAGTTGGTACTGGCAAAGCAGCCCTGAAGAACAAGATCTGCTTCCTCAGTCCATGCTTTAAATGTCCTGATTACTGGAGGGGCTTGCTTGAGAACCGGCCTGTACGCTGGGTAGAGGGACAAGGAGATGTGGTCTGACTGTCCAAAGTGGGGGCGGGGCACTGCCCTGTAAGCACCCCTTATGCTGCAGTACACATGATCCAGATATATATTATATATTCTTACAAAGCCCAAGTCTCTGTCACCAACAACATGGGCCATTGAATAATTCATCTTAGGGTGATACAGCCCCAGACATTTTCCCTGAGATTTGCATAAGTAGCCATTTGTTAAAAGCATTGTTGACCACACAGGAACAAATAATGTTGTGCATTGGGAATAAGAAATACTGAAGTTGGGTGTTATTTTGGCTCAATTTCCTTAAAAGTATGCAGGAATGTTTTTGTTTTAATATCTGGTTTTGTTTAATTTTGTTTTATATATACCTCTCCCCACACTGGGCCATAGGATCAAATGTTTTAGCAGACTAATTGAAAACTTAAATGCTGTAAATGATAATTCATTATCACTGTCCATGTGTGAGGGATCTTGGCCTTATGTTTGACCCAACATGGTTGTTTGATTATCATATTGCTTCTGTTTGCAAAACATCTTTTAACCATCTACAAAATATCTAATTGACCTCTTTGACTTTTTGTGATGCTGAGAAATCGATTCCTGAATTTAGGGCCTCAAGGTTAGATTACTGTAATGCCCTCTTGGCTGGGCTTTCAAATAAGAGTACAGTAATTAGTACTGCAGTATGTTCAGAACTGCACTGCATCTATTTTAATCAAGACCCCAAAATTCTACTCTAGTTTTACAGCGTTTTCATGCGTTTCCCATTATGGAAAGAACTTATTTTAAAATTTTACTTATAATTAATTAATGTTTGTGAGCCCAAGCTCTCATATATTTGCAGGCTCTTTTAGGTCCTCAGATTCAGTCTGGATCCTTAAATCTGCTGTTTGGTACAGGGACTGTAGTCAAGTCCACCTTTGTTGACTCCAAGACAAGTACAAGACCTTGACTATTTGAGACTGAGCCAAGTAGCCAAGTCTAGTCCAAATGAAAGTGAAAAGGTCCAGTGCCATCCAGATTTTGGAAAAACTCATGTAGATGGAGTTATCTATGTCCACAAACTTGACTACTTACCTAGTCAGTAAATAATCTAGGATACTTGTTCAGGTATATGGAAATATAAAGTTTATTAAATGTGCTATCTACACTCATCATCTAAAAATAGTTGTACCCAGAAAGAAGTGTGGGATTGAAGGAAGATAAAGGTTACCAGGAACAATAAATGATGATCAATTTAGACTGATATGGGTAATATTTATTGAGTTACACATACAGGAGTAGTGTCTCTCAGTATGGCACTCGGCTGTCATGTTTGCTAACGCAACATGCCAGATGTCTTGGCATGAAGTTGTAGAGGTTCCTAGTGGTGTCCTGCGATAATCCATCCCATGCAGCTTGAATATTCTCACACAGTTTCTTCAGATTTTGCGATGGAGTGCAGTGTGGATAGTGCGTCCAATAGAATCATTTGCATGTCTCATGATGTCAAACCTACCCAGTTTTATTCCTGCCAGTTGATTCCTTCTGGGTGCAGCTATTTTTGATAACGAGTATAATATCTACTGATCTAAAACATCACAAAATAGGAGAAACCCAGCTACTGATAAAAAAAAAAAGATGTAAGTATGAATAAAATATATGGTTGATTCCACTGAGCAAAAAAATATTGATTGAATACATTTCCAGTAGTAGCTTCAAGATTCAAATTCCTTTTTGTTTAAACAAAAGATAACAATGAAATAATAGTAGTACTGCAGTATTTACAGAGTTTACAAGAAAACATAATGATTCCATAAAATTAAAAATACAGAAAACATTAGACATTCTCTGAAAGTCTGGAAGGCTGGTCTGGAATCAAATACCTTCTTAGGTCTGACAAACATAACTGATGCAGAAGCAACACTCCTAAAGCAATAAGATTTCAGAATAAACACCAGAATAAACACCACCAGTACCAAACTCAGATACTCTACATACAGTAATGTCTAACTCGAGTGCAGGTACATTAGAGAATCTAATCTTGTCATTCTTTACTTCTTTGTCATCACCCTCCTGCTCATCTATTGAGCATGTTCCAAATCTCCCAACCGGGGCCTAGATACTGTAAATTGACAAGGCTGAAGCCTTCCCAATTCAAAAATGACATTTCTGTCCCAGTGGCTTTGTAGTCTTTGCCAAGGGAACTATCAGGCCCAAGACGGGGACTACTGGCAGACAACTGGATGGCAGACATAGATCTACAGGCAATGTTTGTCCAAGGACATCTGTGTTGAACATATCTTGTGAAAGATCAGATTGTCCTTGGTAGTGCAAGGCAATATCTCCATTTCTGTCACTGCACTGCCACCAGTTAAACACCACAGAAGAAGAATGGATGTTTCCATGAGGAACTGTTGTCACTTAACATATAAACCCTATCCTCATGAAAAGCAAGAAACTGCTTGATAAATAGCTTCTACAAGTTATGAGTGCACATTTACTGATGAATTATGAGATGCCTGGTCAGTATCAATCCCTGGTTCAGTTTTCAAAAATGGTAATTTTAGCAGTTAATATTATAATAATAATAATAATAATAATAACAAAAATAAATGTAGCTGGTCTGGGAGCAGGTACTGCCATTATTATCTCAGTTCTGAAACAAAAAGAGATAAAGAAACAGCCTTCCAGTACCAACATGCTTTATGAATATAGACTAAGGTAAGCTCACAGGGGAGATATATTCTGTGTGCAGTCATTTCTAGTTTGAGTGTAGGTGTTAGAGCACTATTGTGGATGGTAAAACAAAAAATTCAAAACATAAATTGCCAGGCTTCACTTTGGAATATCATTTCAACAAAAGACAAAAAAGAAGCTGTGAAAAAAGAAGAAATGCATTCCATGTTCACTGACGCAAATGTATAAGTCTCAAACTTTACAATGTTTTGATGGTTTTTTTTATGATGATTCAGAATCATCATTAACCTTAAATCTTAAATCTTAAATTTCACCACAATATCAGAATAACTTGCATAAGCAAATGTGAATGGAGATATATGATTCAAACAATATGTTATCTTTTGACTAAAAAAGGCTTATATACTTTCTATAATTTTATTATTACTGCATTATTATACTGTTATTATAATGATGGTATTTTACTCAATTATAGCATTTAAAAAAATAGAATACTCCTGAATGGTCACTTCCATAATAAAGCATAATAATGCAACTTGCGATTTGAAATGGTGCAATTTTCAATTATAAGAGCTGCTATTTAACAGTCTGACTGTTCTGATTAAGTCAAGGTAGGTCCTCAGCGGAGCTCCCGTCATCATTTCTGCTTCAGCCGTAGACCTGATCCCTCCTGACTCAGAAGAAGCTCGCTCATCCTCTAGCACTGTGCATCGTTAATGACAGGCTTTAAACTCGTCTGTCAATCAAGCGCTTAAGACCTGGCCGAGACAAAACCTGCATTAAGGTGGAGTGAGCTCATCTAGATTGGGCCTTTGGCCTCAGTTCATTTGGATTAAGCTGTATGATGTTCATTAATTACAGCAGTGCGGGCCAAAGCCGCTCTTGATAGAGATCTATGCATTTCATGCTAGTAAAGCAATAAGGAGGGAAAGATTAACATGCGTCAGGGAGTTGATTCCTTCACAGCCTGGTAGTGAAAATATATGGTATGATCACAGACTGTATAACCAAGAAAAATGGTCTGCATTTTCTTTTTGACGAAAGCACAGCACCACAGTGCTGGGCTGTTTCTAGCAATTCACTGATTCAGTATTTTCCCACCTAATACATCTTTCAATATCTGAGTTATGTTTTAAGCCAGTACAGAATACTGGTCCAATATCAGTACTCTGCTAAGCCCCTCGTACTTAATACCAGCAAAGTATAGTAGGTCAGACACTGTACTGATGCAATGTTCCAACTAGTAAGTTTGTAACATTTGTTTCTCTGACTCATTTAGCAATCTTCATACAAACACCGATCAATTTGCTCACTTCAGTCCTTTTACATATGCTGTGTGTATCCCTAATATAGTTAAATATTAGAGTTGGAAAGCTATTACACTCAACAGCTCTATAAAAATTGATAAGACATCTTCACACAGACATAGGCTATGGAATTGAACTGTTTGTGAGTCAGCAATTTGCATAGCAGACAGCTGTAATTATTTCCCAGAGGTTGTTGTGATAACACACAGATCTGAATGCATAGTTTAACTTAATGAAGTTGATATTCAGAAAATGTTTACTTTAGAGTGTGAGATGTAGAGTAGTGATGGCGGCCAAAAAAGGCTGGAGACATCATACAGCAAAGCTGCCTTGTTCAGTCATTGACAACCAAATCCCTAGATGCTGCAGACTGCACATACAATAAATGAAAGCATGCAAGAGAGTTGAGAGTTTGTGAAGACTTAACTAATATAACAAAAATCATGGTCATTCTTGTTAAGTTGTGGGCTACACAGAACCAGGCAGAAACAATTCTTTTGGCTGGGCAGAAAAATCAGCTATATATTAGCTATAAATTAGCTATAAATTAGCTATATATCTCCATGTTTTTTGCTTTTGTGTGATAACTTCACATGTTTGAGCTAACAGAAATGCTAGGAATGAAATTTCTTTACATGAATGCTTGTCCACTACATGGCATGACTCAACTCCACTCTACTTACTTCTGGTACCAGCTGCTTTGTTTTCCACTGCAGATATAGTATCCCTTCAATGTAATTGGTCATCACAGCGACTCCACATGAAACTGCTGTGATGTGGACGGGACAAATTTTGATCAGAAAGGAGGCTGATGGCAGCAAGACTACTGAAAACCTAGGAGAGCTTGGGAAATACTTTATCCGAGAAGACAGAGCCAGGCGATTCTGGTTGCTCAAAGGTGCCATAGGTAGCAAGCAAAAGCGGTGGGGCAAAACTTGTTGTTTGTTTCAATAAAAAAAAAGAAAGAAAGAAAAGAAAATGTGGCTTACTGGGTGATGAAATGCAATAAGGCCACTAACAAACATTACCTATCATGTCATGCTAATAACAGAAACAATTCTCCACGAATCTGGTTAGTGTCAGTGACTGTTTTGACCCTCTTCTTCTCCAGATTCGTTCTCAGATAGTAAACTCTGCCAGCTAACATCAGGCTGTTTTCATTTTTTGAAAGTCTGCACCAGTTTTACAGGGAAACGAGCGCTCTGTTACTTTCATATTTGCCACAAAGGAAAGAGAAATAAAAGAAAAGGAAATTGAGATGCTTATTTTCTGAATGTATAACAATCATAGTGATAGTAATGAATCATACTTTATGTCTGCTTCTTTATGACTGGTTTGCCAATTTGAACCAGTCATGGCCAAAATTATGCTCTAGGATTGAAATATATAGTTCACTTTAGGTTAGTAACAGCAGCTTGAGCTAAGAGTGAAGAGTAAGAGGGTTACAACAGGTGTGTAGACTGTAAATTCACACAGCGTAGTAACAAAGTGTGACTGTGCATTAGTTTGTGCATCACAGTGAGCTGTTATGTCCCGCCCTTAAGCTGAAATTGAGATTTTGATTGGTTCAGCCAATACCTTCTACCCTCTCTCTCTCTGTTCATGTTGGTCAGCGCTCTGTGTAATATAATGTCTTTATAATGTAAATGTCCTGAGCTCAGTCAAAAAGTAGTGGGTCCAAAGCACACTCACGTCCATGGGCGTCCAAGAACATATGGCATTATTGTTAGCTGGCTGGTTGTATTAGTTGGAATAATATTTGGAAGTTCAAAGAAAAGCTTATTTTTGGGCCTTCAACTTAGGTTGAACTTGAGGTTTCCAGATATAAAGTAAGAAAATATAGACACATGGGTGAAAGTGCATGAGACGCTCCACAAATGTAGGCAGTGTAACAGTAAACTCAGTAAATAGTCGCAGTACATACAAGGCTTGACATTTTTGACATTTTGATAAACATCAGAATGCATATATTACTATGCAGTAACCCCAGCACTGCTCTATTTATCACCTCTAATATTAGCAGCTCAGCTGGGAAAATGCTCTTCATTCAGTGTGGTAAGAAGGTGCACCTGTCTGCCTCTGGAGGTGTTGTTGACTCCTAAAATAACAACACGAAACAGAGAGACAGCAGTGAGAGACAGAGAGAGAGACAGAGACATTAAAACAGCCGATTCTGGCAACACGACAGAGTGCATCTGCAGACTGAAATGTGAAAAAGGCACAGAAAAAAAGAGCAAAACATCTGACTTGTGTTTACCTGATACACTCTGGATATGAAACCATCTCCCAACCAGATGCTGGCAGCTCATTTTCAATACATTTGTGCTTTGGCTGGAAAAGCCTGGCACTTGCTGTTGTGGAGCATTGAGTCATATTCCTCATGATTATAACGCTGTCTTAAGCAATCCAATCATCAAGCTCCATCACCAATCTAGCATGTCTTAGGCGGCTGCTGCTGCTGCTGCTATTGTTCCGAGGGAAATGCTCTGCCATTCACAATGAAGTCACTCTTTGTTAACATTTGTTGACTGAAATATACTTAAATGCTTTGTGGAAGTGTAATCAAGGTAAGAACAAGTAATGCACTCTCTAAGATCTTCTAGGGAAATGCAGGACAGCTTCTGTATTCATGTATTTATTACCTTTCCCTAATAAAAGGCCCATATGAAAATGTGTGTAGAGATTTGGATGTTGTTTGCAACATCCTTAAAGTTTCCACATATCTCATTCACATTTAATCCAGGTCGTAGGAAAGTAAGGCAGCCAATCAGAACAGAACTCATTTACATTTTTTTACTCTTAATGGCACATTAACAAATGTCTGCTTACTTCTAAGGCATAAGGCATAAAGGGAGGCTGTAAATGTCATTAAAGAAAAAAAATATTTTTGTACGTAAAACCACACAAACATAAGTGGACTGAATGAAAAAAAAAAACATAATAATAATAGTAATAACAAAAAGAAAGTGGTGGGTCCAAAGCCCACTCACATAGACGTGGCTCTGGCAGCACTTATCTAAGGACATGTGGCACTACAATCTTTTGGAAATTCAGAGGAAAGCTTATAGTTAGGTCTTGAACTAATTTTACTGTGATGTTTCAAGATATAAAGTAAGAAAATATAGACACATGGTGAAGGTGCATGAGATGCTCAACAAATGTTAAAAAACCAAAAGGATATGAATATAAAATTCAAAAGAACGTTGAATTAGCACGACACATTATGTTAAGACACTGAAAACGTATTTTACAATGCACATTTGTTCAAAGGGAAAATGACTGTACTTAACGAATTACAATCCATTAAATGTTATAACGCACGTTAGCAGAACTTAATTCAGATGAAAGTTCAGCTGGAGTTACAAATTGGACTGGATTGTCTGAAATGCAGACATATCACATTTGCATCAGGGTGTTAGGAGAGGAGGGAGCTGTTCTGGAGACAGAAAGTTGGAAAGATAGGGGGGTTTTAATGAATGACTGAAAGTCTCTGAGGCGGTTTGCGAGTCAGGGGTTTGAGCGCTGGGGAACTGTCGACTCTTGGAGCTTTAAAGAAATGATAGTTTCATTTTAGGAGATGGAGAGGAAGGGAAATGTAATTATCCGCTGGAAATTGTGGGGGAGTTTTTTTCCCTTTTTCTTACCGCTGTTCTGTAATGACTCCTTTAAGGCATTGCAGAAGTTTTGGCGGGGTAATAGTGCCATCAGTGCAGAGTGATTTTGCCCATACTAGGAGAACCATTTGTTTCCTATAGACATGATAGAGCTCCACACATGTATAGTAGGGAGATGTGCCTACAACTCTCTTGAATTTTGTCCCTGGGCACTCGTGACAATAGCCTGTCACTGGCACAAGGTTTGCAGTGCATTCATTCAGTGAAGCACTGCCGCAATGTCCTACTATAACTCTGGTGGAGAAGCCCAGCAGTGTTCATCCTCAAAAACCTAGTGAGAGTGGAGATGATAGGAAAATACTGGCCACTTCTTCTGGTTAGGATCTGAAGATACCTGAAGGCAAACTCTGTGAAACTGTCCTGTGTTAAATTCTACGCTATGTAATATCATATACTGGTATGCTGGTAAAGTGTTTATTCTATAGTATGATAAAAGCAAAATCTAAGCTATTTGCTCCATCTTAGTTCGTTCAATTACAACTCAGCTTTGTCTTATTAATATAATCTATATTAATAATAATCATGCTGTTTAGAAAGATGACCTTAATATGTGTTGAAGGTTTATTATTAGTATGCAAGGATATCATTTATGTTATGTTCACTATGGACATAGTGTAAGCATAAACTTGAACTGCAGTGTCAATGGTGAGTCCAAATATAAGATTAATCTATATCTAAGAAACCACTTCTGTCCAAAAATTACTGGACACTAGATGTTGCATCAAGTTTTGATTTGGCTTAATTGCATTCAGCCACCTTAGTGAGGTCAGATACCGATGTTGGATGATTTGCTCTGGATTACTTCAACTCATACCAAATGTACTGGATGGAACTCCATCACTCAAGAAAACACAGTTCTATGGCTTTATACCGCTGCCATTGGGAATGATGACATTAGAGTGCTTAAACACCTACTGCATTTCGTGCGGATCTCTCAAACTTTTGTTTTAGTTTGTTTTGCTTTAGTTAGCTTTGACAAGTGGGAACACTCCACCTGTATGTACTCAGGTATGCTCTAAACAAATGCTTCCAATTGAACCCTGGTTTAATTAGCTGGTTTTGGATCTGCATTTTGTTCTGCACCAAACAAGGAAATCCAACATCATAGTATGATTTCCCACTTCTTCTAGCAGCACATCAGTGACACACTGTATACATAATCTACTTGTTATAACATCTGACTCTTGACAGATGCTTATTATGTTTTTGCAGTCTGAGCTGTTGCTAATATCTGCAGACAAGCAATAAAATGATAGCAAAGCAGTGGATTTGATTTTGGCACAAGGATGGTTGATTGTGTTGCTTCAGTGACTCATTTGGTTACATTCAAATTGACAAACCAAAAAAAAAAGAGCTAAATAACAAGTAAGGTTTATTATCATTGCTTTGACTGTCATGCATTTAGATGTTAAGCTCCTATATTTGGTGTTTTTCAGCCATTGCAATTGTAATATCACAAAACAAACTATATGTGGCCTGTGCTGCAGAGTGTCCCATGCATGCTTGTAGATTTTTGAAGATTATACAAACTGTGTATGTACAATTACACATTGGTTCACCTCGGTGCATGAATAGATGCACCTTACATTCATGAAATTCACTAATTAGAATTAATTAGAAGATACAAAAAGACAGAAGAGGTATCTGGATACTATTTTAGAGGTATCCCCCAACCGGAAACACTAAGCAGCCATCACAGCCTTGCTTGCTAGATCTGCCCTTTGGCATGCACCCAATGATAACTGTCTATTTTCTGGTGGGGATGGAGCAAGCTTCTCCAGGGATAATGCCAGAGTCTAATAGAGGAAGAAGTCCTGGCTTAGCTCTAGACCTACAAAAGAATACCTAAAAGGACACCGCAGCATCCAGGCATAGTCGTCAGCCTAATTTTGATAAATGTGCCATCTGGGTAAAATTACTTTAAGTGGGTCTACATCTCCTATGTATCCGCTTGCTGGCTATGTTGCTGGTTAAGCTAATATACCATCCCAGGGCAGAAAATGTGTCAATTTACCAACTACAAGTACAATCATTAAATGGCAAAATAGCCAAAACTGAGATTGCTCCTAGGGAACAAGAACTGTGTGCTGGTAACGGTGCTGTGGCATCACTGCTGCAGTTAAAAGCTTTCTTTTATGGCTAGTGCTTGGTACAGCCAGTTGAGGATTCCTAGTTGAGGCTTTAAACATTTAATGTTATTCACGCACTTGCTTTGTATTCCAAAACTATTCCAAACATGCTGATCACTCTGAGGATCACAGAAGATCTTTTAAATAAGATGTGGAACAACATTCTGCTGCTTTTAGCTAGAAGATTCTTGCATCAGTCATAAATGTGACTTTATTCTTCCTCAGTAGTACCTGGTAGTTTAAATGCCTTTTTTGTAGATAGATGAGCATAAATGCTCCTAAGGAGATGAGAGTGGAAAAGCAGCCATTCTATGGAAAGTCCAAAGAGCCTGTAGCAAATTGGAGCACAGTTTCTAGAAGAGAGGCAAAATTATGTCGGCCACGGGGGAGAAGCTTTAACTCTTTTAAGAAATGTATAAATGTCCCCCTCTTCATTTCGTGTTCAAATTAATTTATGGAAATGCATCATATTGCAGCCTAAAAGTCTCCTGGGATCATTATTAAGCAGAGCGCTACCACCTGGGTCACTGCACATTGGCCAAGGGTATAAAAGCAGGCTGGTTAAATTAATAGCAATCTTTTGGTCCATAGTCCAGTCACTGGTCAAATGCCCATCCATGGATTCAGATCACCAATTGTCTTACCATTTTATGTGGAAAAATTTGTGGACTAATTAAAACATCTGCTCCCTCCATATATCAGATGACATTGAAGTTTTAAGAGAAATTAAAGGAGACTTGCCCATTAGGAGTAATTTAATTCACTAAATAAAATGTTCCAATCAGATATTGAATCTTTATCAATGATGCATCTTGAATTAATATTAAAACAACACTGAATGCTTAAAATAAATAAACAACAGAACACTGATGCTACTACAATCTTTTACAACCTCTTAAAATATATATTTCTGTAATGAAATATCTGTGATGGACTGGCAACCTGTCCTGGGTGTGTCCTGTCCTCCACCTGTCCTCTGAGCACTGGCAAAGGTTCCAGCATCCCCTGCAACCCTGAAGGATAAGCAGCTTAGAAAATGAATAAATGAATAAATACAGCAAAGAGTCGTCTATGCAATCAGGGTTTAACTACAGTAAAGGTACAAGTTTTGTCTGACAAATTAGTAATCGTGTTGGGAGGCCCAAAGGTGCAGTAATTCAAGTATAGAAGCACCTGCACTTACCATATTGTCTTGCATTGTTCTATATACCTAATATTTTGTAAACAAAAAGACAAAACAGTATTACCAAAGACATTATTATATACAGTGCTGTGAAAAAGTATTTGCCCCTTCCCATATCTTCCATGTTTGCATATGTGTCTTACTTGAATGTTTCTGATCAAACCACTTTTAATGTTAGTCAAAGAACTAATCGTTGTTTTTAAAAGATCATTTTTTGAAGGAAAAATGCTGTTTAGCCTTCTATGTGGAAATGTAATTGCCCCCCGTAGCTACTAAATCAATCAAATTTACTAAGAAAATCGAACTCAGTTGACTACTGGGTTTAATTTCACTAGCCTTGTCCAGACATGATTACAGTCTGACCTGTTGAGTCTTCACATCACTTTAAAAGAACCTGTCTGGTAATGTGAAGCAGCTAGAAGGTCTCAAAAAACAGCTCCTGATGTGGGTTACAAAGCACTTGCTAAAGTTCTGGGACTCCAGCGAACAACATTGAGATGGTGAAATGGTGAAAACCTAGAACAGTGGTGAACCTTCCCAGGAGTGACCGACCTACCATCATTTCACCAAGAGCACATCGACAGCTCCTCCAGGAGGTCATAAATAAACCCAGGCACACATCTAAAGAACTTCCCTCAGTTTAGGTAGGAAAAACACTGGGCAAATACAGCATCCATGGGAGAGCTGCAAGGTGCAAACCAATGTGACCAAAAACAACGCAAAGGCTCATATCTGGCATACAGGTAACACCACATTCAATCATAAGAACATCATACCAACAGTCCACCATGGTGGTGGTAGTGTGATAGTCTGGGGGTATTTTTTTGTGCCCAAGCCCTCTATGTGAGGAATAGGCATCCTGCTAGCCAGCACCCAGTCTCTAGAGGCCAGGAGACATTCAGAACTTCCTTGGGAGCCTACTTTAATCATAGTCAGCACCATCTATATTCCACCTCAGGCAAACAGTTTTGTGTGAACTTCACGTCTCATCCCCTGTTTGAAAAGCTGGACCATGCTGCCATCTTCTTCATACCAAAATATAAACAAAGGCTGAGCTTCTGGTTCAAAGGGAGGTCGCGAGCTGGTTGACAAGAACTTGGACATGTTCCGAAACAGCTTGTCTGGATCAATGGAGCTATAGTGGAAAGATTACACAGTTTCAAATACTTTGGAGTTCACATGTCACAGGGTCTATAGGCCACATCAACTCCCTGGCAAAGAAGCCTTATCAGTGTCTCTACCACCTTAGATACCTACAGGACTATAGACTGCCCTCCAAGGTGCTGCGGAATGTCTACACCTGCATCATCGAAAGCATCCTCACAGGAAACATGGCAGCCTGGTTTGAGAATTGCACCAAGAAGGACAAATGGGCTCTCCAGAGGGTGGTGCCTTCAGCAGAATGGACTGGGCTTCCTGACCTGCAGACCATTTACTACAAGCTAAGTTCGATCAATGCCAGGAAGATTCCTCAGCCATTCCGACAATGAACTCTTCTTTCTGTTGAGCTCAGGAAAATGCTTCGCTCCCTGAAGGCAAACATAGAGAGGATGAAGAGGAGTTTCTTCCTGCAGGCCGTTCAGGCTCTAAACCAAGGCAGTAACTAGGACTACCTCACACACACGTTACACACATGACTTTTTCACTGAATATTAAGCTTCAATAATTCAATAATTATTCAATACCTCCTGCTCAGTTGCACATCATTATGCTACATATTTCAGTTTGCACATTTTTGCACACTGCACTTTAAACTCTACAACGTTCTTCCACACACTGCTCACTACTGTGAATTTCTATCTTTCTACATTGTATTTTTATGTTTAATTAGTGTACATTTTGTAATTACATTCAATTTTTTAAACTTTATATATATAGTTAATAAATTAGATATTGTATATCTATTCTCTCTCTGTCTTTCTCTCTCTCTCTCTCTCTCTCTCTCTCTCTCTCTATATATATATATATATATATGTGTGTGTATTGTACTGTATATTTCTTTGTATGTGACAAATAAACTTTGTTTTGAGTTAATTTGACTTGACAAGCAAGTTAAACTCTGTAGCTCAAAAGAAACAAAAGTAAGGTTTTGAAGTGTCCAAGTCAAAATCCTGACCTGAATTCCATCAGAACACTGTGGCAAGACATTAATTGGGCCGTTTAGGAGGGAGCATTTACTGTTTCACATGAGTGATATAGGTTTTGAATGAAGCTTTATCTTCATGAAATGGAATGTTCCAAAAATGAAAAGCTCCAAAGTTGATTTTGAAAGTTGATTCACCATCATTAGTCAAGCTTGACATCAGTTTACTACTGGCTTTCTATTAGTGAACCGAGAAAGACTATAATTTAAGTACACATGCTCCACTTACACCATTGCTCAAATGCCTATATGACTTATGCAAAGCAGATTTCAGTTTTATAAGAGAGACACTGAAAGGTATTTTTATATACGATCTTTCAAGGAATTTCAAGTTTATATATTTATTTTCAAGTTTATATTATTATCATATGTATACATTTATTGTATGCACTGAATACTGAAATTGTCTATTTGCAGTCATGTCTGTCCAGCTATCCACTTCAAGATTTGATCACCACCAACACAAGGAATTTTGGATGTTAAGTATATTACACCTTCATTTTTGATATTTTACAGCTTTCTTAGTTGTAACAGAATAATCTGCATTCTCTCATGTGTGGGCTTCCTAAAACTTAACAAACAGCTTCTAATTCAATGTCATAAGCCATTGCCTTTGCTCTGTGTTACTAAGCTCTTTTGAGGGACGGACAATCTCAGCAGTAGTGGGCGCATTTGCAAGTGATAAACAGCGGCTGTGTTGTTTTATTACCGTTTCTGTCACTGCACGCCCAAACGGGAGTTTAAAGTGAAAGGCTGTGTGGGCCATGGCCCCAGGTGACACAGCATGCTACTTTTTGGCTAACTTTGAGTTGTTTATAGAACATACCATTATGATTTTTCTCAATATATCCATACAGAAAATGACAGAGAGACGCCAGAGCCACTAAAATGGGTTCCAGATTCAGTTTAGGAGGTGGGGGATCAGGATCTGACCTCTGCACAAAGGTCACTGAAGGAAAAGCTAGAATAGCTACAGAATTTATGCTTGAATTTAAACATTATTTATAATAGTTACTATTATTAGTTGATGATGTAGCATTTGTAACCCACCAGCTGTAGACTTTCCAGAATGGGGACACTCGCCTACTGTTTTTTTAGACCTCCTCTGTTGTGAATTTGCCCCCTTGCTGTGGGGTGTGTTAAAGTTGGTGTAGAGTCCATCACACAGCACCGTCTGCATCCCCTGACTGCTCTGCTCTCCCTGCCTATGACCAAAAATGTCAGTGTTGCCCTGACAGTGACTAAAGACACTGCAGTTCAGGTTACAGCTATTTCAGAGACATCCAACAAGCTCCTAGTCTTCAGTCCATGTGTCAGTTCAGCCACCTGCTCCTATGTCAGCTCCTCAGGTTGCTCTGGGCCAGCATCTCAGGTTGTTTCTTTGCCAGCTCCTCATCATGCTCCTTTTCTGGCTCATCAGATTGCTCCTGTGCCAGCTACTGAACATGGTCCTGTGGTGGCTCAAAAGTTGCTCATGTGCCTGCTGCTCAGGCTCAGGTTCAGTTGTAGGACCCACAAACACCAGCGGTGCCAATGCCTCATACAAACCTAGCCCTTGTCTCAACTCAGGTCCAGCCTTGGCCTCTACTTCTGGTTGTGTAATGGATCCGTGTGTTGGGCTACCTTCCCTGTTAAATGAAGGTTAGATGATTCCCTGTGGTGAAGGTCCAGCTCTGTGTTCATGCTCTGGGGGTAAGATGTGAGGGTTTTGTCACAGTATCTACACCTAAAGAGACTGCACATGATTTCAACACCCTAGATTATTGACCACACACCTGTAACTAGTTTCAGGACTGATTAACTCACATTTATAATCCCCAGCTTTGTTTGGCGCATGCTTGTTCCCTGTATTCCGGAGCCTTTCCGCGTTTTTGTATGTTAATCCGCCTCATCCAGTGTTTTGACCTCTGCTCTGTTTAGTTAGTTTCTGATTATGGATTCTCGCTGTGTGTTCCTACCAGCCTGTTTGTTGACCGCTGTCTTGACCTCTGCCAGTAACAATGATGTGTTTTGGAAACCCCAAATAAAGCTCCGTTGCAAATGCATCCTGCATCTTCCTGCTCACTGCAGCTTTCTAAAACCAGTCACTGCTGGGCAGTCATAGAGCAATCTATCATGCTGTCGAAGTTACAAGGGAAACTATATGTAGACTCTTCCTTTTGCAGATGGCTCACACCGTACACAGCCATACACTCAGTACACAGTAACAAAGCAGTATTACGGCCAATACACTACAAGTATGAACTTGTGTGTAAGTAATAAGTCCAGCTTTCTCACTGCACAGTAATAATTCCATCTCCAGAGGACAGTTTAAGAGGTTAGGAATGGCCGGTGGAGGATTTCTGAAGAACGCACATCCTTCACCAGCAGTGACCTCCCAAGAAAACAGAGTGTCACAGAGTTTGCAATCAAAAGGAGGACCCGTATCGACTTCACATCAGAAGCTCTCTCTGCTCTCCAAGCCAGGGTTATGGATTGTGCGATGTGTGCTCTTCTTAACCATGCGGATGACTACAGAGCACAGTGTTAGTGAAGGGGAATAAAACACGAAATCTCTTTCTTATCTCTTCCATCTGAGGCTGTCCCTTTGCACAGGCCAGACGGGGTGACTTGCTAATCCATCTTGCGCTTGGGTGCTTAGCATTGCAGTCATTAGCTTCATTTCTGTGGGCACTAAATGTAATTTTCCCAGGACAGTTCTAAAACATTAATGACATTCATGGTGAAGGATCTAAAATGCTGAATGGCTGCTTAGATCTGGCCTATGGGTAACTGTGCTTTCCTCTCTGGAGGGGCCCACTTGAAATCTCCAAGTCTTTTCTATTATGCTCCTGTGCATTAGTTCCTTTGCTCTTTATCAAGCTCATTAATCTCTGAGATGCACTTCTTTTAATTAATGTAAAACCTCCTGCTTTAAGAAATACTACAGGAGATGAGAGCCCAGAGACTTGGCAACAAAAAGAGTTGTCAGCACACATTGGGATCGCATCATTACCAAAATGATTATCTCTCTCATTCTCACAGCTCAGCGTGTCAAGGGAACCTATAAATAAATTATAAATACAATGCTATATAATAGAACAGGTTTGGCTGCATGATAAAATTACTTCCCTTGGATATGTTATGGCTTTCTGGGCTGTCTGCAGCTACAAGTGATAAAAGGTCACACTGCAGTGCAGTAATTTCCCCTTATTCTACAGAACAAGAGCCAATTAAACCTAATTGCATTATCAATATATTCATGTATGTTGATGACATTCGTGAATAGACATGAACAAGGTCCTAGGGTCATGCTAGAAATATAAGCGTGAAGACTTTACTCACAACTCAGTTCATGGATCTTCGACTTGCTTAATTACATTGGCCCTGAACTATACAACAAGTCATTTTAATATACAGTGTGTCTCAAAGATAGGGAAACACCCATATAAAATGAAAATGGTTCAGTAGATGGTGATTCCCCCCCCCAAAAAAAAATAAAACTGACAATCAATTCAATTCAGTTCAGTTCAGTTCAGTTCAGTACAATTCAATTCAAAATTATTGTCTTATACCAGTACAGGGTTGTACAGAAAATAGCACTGAACAGCTAAAAGAGCTTACAGTATAGATGTATAGTACATAAGATAAAATAAAATACACAGCTCAGATATTGAAGGAGAGGTCTAGTAAAGTTCAAGTACATAGAGTGCTGTGGGCTAGTGGAGCCCAGTGTTATGGGCGGAGGTGATCAGGGCTAGATCAGTAACAGTCTATAGTGTTGTAGTCATGTAGGTAGGTGCTGCCTGTGTGACCAGTTTGACAGCTCTTGGGTAAAAACTGTTTCTGAACCTGGTGATTCTTGCTCTGATGTTCCAGTACAGGGGATGACTGGTGTGTCTGGTGTGTTCAGTATGCTGTCCACCATATTCAATAGCTAAGGCTTCTCCCATCACTGAGGGCTATCCTTTTCTCCCATTCCTAAAGAAAATTCTGTCTTTAAGATGAGCAACATTCTGTATCTTCACAGAGTAAACAAGAGCCTTGACATGGCCCTAATGAATAGAAATCCAGGAGAACGCGGTGATCACTCGATTTGACCCCTACAACCGATCAACTTTTGGGGAAAGTGCACATCAAGTCTCTGACAGCATGTCTATAGCCATGCATATATAAATGCCTGTTTGCCCTTCAGTGCCACCATACTCAAAACAGTCATTCATGGTATGCGTTAAAATTAAGAGTGACAGCTGCATTAACCAGCTCAGCTGGAAGCAGGGTGTGGTGGCCAAAGTAGGCACAAGTTAATATGCAGATGAATTTGGCTAAGCTGGTGTGTACAACAGCTGGAGCTGAGGACTAGCTGTTAATGTGCTGGGATCAGCTGTGCAAATCCCTCAGTCTGAAAAAGAGCAGTTCCTGTTAATGAGCCTGAAGTCAGCCAAGTCAGTAAGGGCATCCAATAAAACAACAAAAAAAGACCTCTAAAATATGTGTATATACAATACAAAGCAAGTGTTTTCATGGAACTTTGATTGCTGAGCCATAACTCACTTCACCTTCAGTGACAGCCCAGAAAATTATGATATATCCTTTGGCGAAGGTTGCTTAGTCCTAGTAAAGCATTCAAAGTGATGTGGGAAACCACCCATGGTTTTTAATCACAGAGTTATCCAGCTTTGTCCTGTAAAGAAAAGAGAGAAGGACAGGGCAGGGAGAGACAAAATGAAAATAAGAAAGGCAGTGTCCTTCCTTCCTCACACTACACTGCAAAGCAAAACGAAGAGAGTGGTGCAGACAAAAGTCAAACTGAGGGGGAAAAAAATAAGAAGAAATGAAGTGGTGTGTTAAAAACTTGCATACGCAGGCAGATGTGGCTTTTAAAGCTCAGCAGGAGAACCAGAAGTGCAAGCTGCTCTTCTCTTACACATGACCAGCTTCATCATAGACAGAGAGACAGACAGACACTGAGAGAGCAGCAGGGCGCCAGTGGATCACTCACACACACAGCAAAATACTTGAAGGAGTCCAGTATACTTGAACGATGCCACAAATATAAATTCACTTTCATCATGAAATTTGGCACAGAAACCAAGCCAACCAGACTCACAGGGCCCGGCCTACATGAACGTTAAGTCACTGATACAGATGATACCAAAAATCTGATCAAATGGAATAATATCATTTGGTATGACTTTATTTTAAAGCAGCATTATGTAACAGTTTTACCCCTAAAGTAACAGCTTCAGAATCATTTTGATTCTACTCTGACTCATAATAGGCAGAAAGGCATCTCCGTCACTGCCACTCCAGGCCTGCTATGGAGGAAGAACTGCGTAATGCTTTACGGCAACACATCACACAACAACAACTGTGGGTCTTCAGCTTCCTATACCAAGCTAGATTGGTATTCAGAAGAGAGAAAGAGAAAAAGAGTGACCAAGCAAGAGAGCAGACAACAGTAACTTGCTTTTACTAATTGGTGAGAACTAAAAGAGGCATGACAGTCTCATGGCTAAGGAGAAAACAGTGAGAATCCGACAGTAGAGTATAATGTCATATGCCTGCCAATGCTATTAACGGGAGATTGCTACATAGGATCCAAATGTATCTGTATCATCCCTGTCTTGTGTAATTTAGCAGTTTTCCAGATTTCCAGTAATCTAAGCTAAGTCACGTTTCAATAATGAAACAAATTCATCTCACAGCAAAAAATCTGTGGTCAGTCTGTGGTCAATCTCATTTGCTGGTGTTGTGCTGAATTCCAACTCCCCAGCAGAATCCAATTCTCAGGTATGTCTTTATCACAGACTCTCACGGTTATTTGCACACAGAAACTAAATCAGTGTAAGCTGTAGCATTCATATGCCTGCATAACGTATGTGTCAAATTCTGTATTATGTCAGCAAATGCGTAAGCAATCACAATTTATAATATTGTATTTCCTTAAATGACAGTATTTTAATATTCTGCTAATAAGTGTAAACTCTCAAAAAGAGAATGTGCAGTCATATGTTTGGTCAAACTGCATGTTTTGTTGATTGTCTAGGTGAAAATAAATTACCTGTAAGTTACCATGTTCTGTCCATATCTCATATGAGACAATAATCATAATTTGATTTGATTTTGATTTAAAGTTATACATCCTCTACAGCACATTCCCAACCCTGGTTTTGGAGTAGATTCAGGGTTTTCCCCAGCTCCCAGCATACCCATTAAAAGTTAAGGTAATGATCTGATTAGTTGGACCAGCGATGGGAGAACCTGGTTTACAGGAAATAAACTTTAACATGGTATTTTCTGCTAATTTTACTGGTGATTTTTTATTTATTTAACTATTATTAATTTAACACATTAAATTAAATAAATTGAAACAGTAAATTGAGCAGAAAATGCCATACTGAAGTGGGTTCTCTGTAGAGGATGTGGAAATTATTTTCACTTAAAAATCAATAAAACATGGAATTTAGTCAAGGGTGTTAAAACCTGTGGATAAAACGCACCTATTGGACACTGGACATTGTCTTTTTAACTGCAATAAGTTCGGCAAATTTGGTATGTTGAAGCAATAACTCACTTACATCTGTTACAGTGATAGCAGTGACCACAGTGAAGGAGCACAAGTTTTGATTGTCTTATTGCCTTTATAAAATATCTGCTGAAAGTGCTTAACAAACATAAATATAATATAAAAGCAACTTGGGCAATTACAATGGAAAAGGTTTACTTGGTAAAGTGTCACTAAGCCAATAAAACAGAAATAAAAATCTGAATCATGTATTATGTGTTATAAAAAAATGTAGTATTATTATAAATTACATTGACTTCAAACAGAGATCACTTAATCAGATTTTAGTTTTGATCCTCTTAGTTACATAATTATATCACATAAAAAAATTATGCATTGGCCGTTTGATTCACAATTAGTAGAAACGGTTGAGAAGCTTCTTGTTTTGTAGGCATAGAATAACTGTTGTATTTAGTTATTAATTGGCTGAAATTGTGTATTTATTTGATGGAGGGTTATAAAAAGAATGCATATCCACAGAACATGCATGCTGTAAGAAATGAGGAGTTGAAATGAGGAAATTTACTTGTGCTCTTCTGTCTACACTAGGAAGGGAGGAGAGAAAGCACTATACTAGAATAAACTTAAAGGGAGGGTAGCAGAAGTTGCATTTTGGGCCAAAATGGGTTTGAACAGCATTGTGCCAGCTGAAAGAGAACCTGGAAAAGATTCTGAAGCTACTCTGAAAATCTTTTTTTTACACTTCAAACCTGAAAATAAACAAATAAGTTTATTTTAAGACAAACACAAGTAAATGACAATTAAAATTACATACGTTTTTCAAGATTACTAACTCCCTATTCAAATTTGACATTTGAATGTAAAAGTCGATTTTATCTTGTGATGAGTTTTTGGTGATAAATTAGAAAACAATGTAAAACAGTCATTTTCAATAATGGCCTCAGACTTTCAGACCCCATTGTAATATCAATCAGACTCTAAATCAGCCTGCACATCTCAGCCCCAAAAGCATTTTTCAAGCTAAACTCCCCCCTCGTTCTCCACCTTCTCTACGTCATATCACATTCCGGGACTTGGGCTTTAACCCCTTTCCAAATAGCGACATCTGCACCAACGCAATTAGTTCGAGATCAGAACAATTCACTTGTCGGTTTGATTAAATCTGGCTGCCTGAAAATGGGTCCTGGCAGAAGCTGCAGCCGCTACAAAAACATGGCAGCCATCGTTTATAAATGGCCCTCGCAGCCCTCCGCCCCTGTGGAGATAGAGCCGCACAACCCCGACAGATGCCCATCGCTCAGGCTGGCATGAGCTAACGAGCGTGTGGATGCGCGTCGATGATGCCGATGATGAAGATGATGAAGATGATGATGATGATGCCACCTAGGTCTCCGGACGTCCTGCAGTCATAAGGCTCCCAGGCCAGGTGCCTGGGGCCGTTAGCAGCGCCTCTCCACTGTGAGCGCACCAAAGTGATATTGATAGTCCTCAGCGCCGTCATTTAGTGGTTCATTGAACAAATATGAAAATAAATATGGCCTTTTGTTAGCGCACGCCTCTCATTAATTTCCCCGTAAGGGAGCAGGCCGGCCGGCATTAGCCGAGGCCATAGCGGGCAGACACCTGCCGTCTGTCTGTGTTAAATTCATTTTGCTCCGCTGACAGCAGGCCTCCTGCACATGCAAAAAAAAACCCTGTGAAAACAAGGCAATGATGTTGGTTTTGTTTGCTTGGAAGATGGAGGATTGCATGAGCGCTTTGCCAATCTGTGTAGGATGATCACAATGAACACGCCACGGCTTTCAGATGGCTTGGATGGTGTTTTCATGTGCAGTCTGGTGTGGTCATGAGGCAGAGTTGTGATAGTGGGAAAATGAGAGGTTGTTAGACCGCAGTGTGATGCTTCAAATGAACTAACTGAGTTGGACTGAACCCAGGCTCTCACAATGGCAAAATGAATGACCTCAAAGTGATCCATTCCATATTCAAATGGGTTGAAGGGGAACATCTGCATGCCTGGGGGAAAGACACACGGTGCTCGCAGAAATAACAAGCAGCTTCTCTTCATGAATCCCTACTGGTTCACCATTATCCACTAAGATGGCAGCTTGTTAAGTACACCTACTTTATACCCACCCTCAGCCCTCAGTGGCCATTTTATCAGAAGCACTTTGCAGGTCTGCAGATGCTGACTGTAGCCACATCTCTGGCTGCACAATTTATCAGCCCTACCCTTTCTATCATAGGAAAAGAGCTGTCACAGGACTACACCCCCCAGCCCAAGCTGACAAGATATTACTTGATTCCCAAAATGGCCCTGTGGTTAGAAATTGACCACTGAAGAAGAGCTAGAAGATGATTGATAGTAACTATGTGTGGAAGGTCTAATGACTGGCCTGATACAATCATACCAGTGCCACTCAGAGTACCATGCATCTACCATGTTAGCATCACTGTATATTGCTTTGTCTGTTCCTTGGCGTTCTGTTCCTGTCCTTGGCTTTCTTCATCCAGTTAAGCCACATAAAAGCTGGATAATGATTATAATTCTGTATGGTGAAGCAGGCTACGAGTGTTGCCTTCTAGGAATCAAGCTGCTCATTAGCCACATCCAAACAGTTCTCAGATCAGGTCTGATCAGCGTTTTTGATTATTCAGATAACACTGAAGTTTAGTATCATACAAACATGTTGTTTTGAGAATATACATAACAGCTTTAAAACTATTCACTATTTATCCTATTCATACTCCCCTATTATGAATCAGGTTTGCAACCTCCATGCTATGTATACGGCACTATTAAACCTCAGCTAAATAAGCTATTGTGCTAGCTAGAATACTTGCTATCCAACCTACATGTTACCAAACTGTTTCTAATTGTTCTGGTTCTTTTCTTTAAACACAGCCATTTACTGAGTGCAGTACTTCGTTCTGTCTATCACACTAAACATTTTTGTGTAATGAAAGGCTTGTTATTGAAGTTGTATCAAACCACATGCTGCTGCCATCTGCGGGAGAACGGCACTGCAGTAAAGACTGCACTGTATGCAGCAAAACTGACAGGCTGAGTTACACAGATAAGGTTGGAAATGAAAGGTTCTATTCATTTACTGCGTTAATGTTGGTGCTACTAATTTATTCAGTTTTGTTCATGTTCTTTTTTTTCCTCAGGCTGAAATTTCACATCTTAAGTCTCGAATTCAAATTGAGTCACGAGTCAATTAAGGTGAGTCTGAATCAAGTCCCAGGTCACTCAAAGTGCAGCTCAAGTTGCTGACCTGAGCCGCTGTCTCTGGAGGAAAAGGCATAAGATATTTTTCTATGTGTATGTGGACAGAGAAAACAAACCCGCACACGCATACACACAAAGTTGGGTTTTCTGACATAAGAGTCATCTGTGCACCCACAGCTTCCCACTGCGGCATTCATTAACACGTCCTATTTACCTTCTTGATTGATTGATTGACTCTATGTATGTACGAATGCGGTGGACCATCATTACTGTGCTATTTAAAGGCCCCAGGTCACCAGAAGCCACAGTAATGAGACTTCAGTGAAGAGCATATTGCGGTTCAGACAGTCTCAAACTCACACTCAAGTTGTTTTCCTCAAACGGCTCACAAGACAACTGTTCCTTCTGGATGACTGGCTGCCTGACAATCACATTTACAACCCCTCAGACTTAATGATGGCATTTAGGCCTTATCAAATAATGAAAGAGTTTAATTAATTTATTTTTCTAATGCTGCTCATTTAGCTACCTGTTTTTGCAGAATGGTACGTAAACTCCTCCAGAAATGAGTCCATTTACGAAGCTTTTAAAAAAAAAAACAGAACAGCGTCCACTGGATGAAATTAGCAATCACATAATGTTCACGCAAGCTAGATCAATTTAATAATATTTCAATCAACAAATAAGTACAGGGTAAATGGGCACAGATTAAAGCATTATTACTTTTTGCGTGATAAATCCAATCACACTCAGAAATCATCTTCTAATGAACCATCTCCACAAGGGCAAATCACTTACTAAGTAGCAGATGCTGGTCAACTTAGATCTCCTCTCACTATTCCACTTACTATAACAAATAATGTAATTTCCTGTTAATACAGCCCATAATGAGTAAAGCTTAATTCATGGTGAATACAGCCTTTAGAAGTGTGCAATTCAGGCTTTGGCAAACAAAGAATAGGCCTTTATTTAAGCCCAATATGCATCTCAAAAGTTGCTTAATTTGCTCTTTAGAGACCCGGGGAACTTCAATCTGTGTTTTCTTTCTAATTAGGTTAACATTGCTCTTGCAGACAGACAACAAACATGTACCTTTGAATAATGTTCCACTGACCAATAAATGACAGAAAGATATCACAGTGTTTCTCTCCTCTCATTGTAAACTGGGTGGTCCTAAACGTGGGTAAAACTTGTGTAAGCATTTCCTAACCAATCACAATGCTGATGCCTCTGACCCCTGACCGTCTGCACATCTGTTTGTTCCTTTACATGTTGCTTCGTTCGCCTGCACATCTTTTTTTTCCGGGATTTTTTTTGTCCAGTTAGTGTGACATAAAAGCTGCATAGCGCTGAACAGAGAGCTGTTCATCAATCTGGTCATTAGCCACGCCCACACAGTTCTCAGATCAGCATTTTTAAGACATATTTACATCTTATATCTTATATTTAGACTTTAATGATATAAAAAAATAGCTTTAGAATTGTTCACTAGGTCCTACAAAACACTCCTCCTGTTAAAAGATCATCAGGTTTGCAACTTACATGCTATGCATATGGCACCTTTAAAGCAATATTCCAGTGTTTTTTAAGCTAATTTGAGTACAAATCTGTTACATCTGTAGCATATAGTAATTATTATGTTTTTGGTCACGAGAGCAAAATTTACAATGCCTATGATATGTCTACATGATTTTTTCACAACAGTAATAACAGACTTAGCAATTAGTTTGTTATGACTAATCACTACTTAGTAATTATTAATTAGTTAATAATTAGTTAACGATGATTGTAATTATCAGGTAAGTTATGGTCAGTATTAATACTCACAAAAAAGACACATATACATAAAAATCACTCAATCAATCAATCAATCAGTCTGTCCATCCATCCATCCATCCATAAATGACTACAACTGGAGACCTGTCTACAGTGTTTCTTTCCTATCCTACTGAGAACTGGGACCCATATATTTTGGGTTATGAATTAAAGAAAGAAAGAATGAAGGAAATAAAAAAACACGGTATGGAAGAGATGATGAAGAAATGATTCTGGGGTGTCATCAGTACAGACAGTAATTGTGGTGCGTTTCCCTGTATGCCCTGTACCCAGCATTCACCAGCGATGCTACAGCCATCCATGGGCCAGAAGTCCTGGCCTCAGTCTCTTTAAGTGGGTAAACTCTGTCCTCGCCCTGCGCGCTATGCATTCCATTCCATTCCAAAGAAGGAAAAAAGGAAATAGGAACAGAATTTAATTAAAATTTAAATATCCTTCAAAAAGAATATCTTTTTGCTGTTCAATAAAATAGCATATTTAGCAAATCGAACATATCCGAGCTTAGGACTCCCACTAGCCTTGCAATGGATAAGCAGCTCACAGTCTTCCACACTCCACTTTCTGCATGCCCACAGGTTTACCTCTGCTGACTCTCTGACTGGTTCTGCCTTAGAGTTAATAAATGAAGTCACTGTATTTGCTGTTTATTATTTAGTTGTAATTGTATGCCTATGTGCTCATCATTGAGAAGGGTAGACTCTCCACTCATTCACGAAAGACTAAATGTATAAATATAGCTATAACTCAGGCCACAGTTTTATGTTATTTACCACTCATCCTACAGCAAACGGCACGAACGAGCGACAACGGCAAAACCAAAAGTCCCGTATTATAATGAATGAAGCTGTCTACACAAGCTGCGAGCTGCAGAATGCAATGTGGCGAAATATGACGCAACAATTTTGGTGGAAGCCCTATTTCTATTTTTGATGTGTGGCATCGCTCTGCCATTCCACTTCAAAATGGAAGAGGAGAAACTCATAGATTCTTGCGACTCTTCCAGTAAACATTTTGGGGAGAAATGGAGAAAATTTCAGAGTTCTGGAGTTAGAGATAAATACTGTTCGTTTTAAGCTACTTATGATACATATTTAGCTGGTTAGACTTAGCGGATTACCTAGCTGCCGGACACCAGGGCAGTATGATGCTATTTATTACTAATGTTATTAGTCGGCTGATGTTAAAAGTGGGAATCAAACATAACACTCATTCATGCCATCAAATGTCTCAGAACCACAGTTCTGTCAGTAAAGCACACTGATGAGCCTGCTTGACATTTCCAGTATAGATATTCTGAAGGCTCTGCAATGGAATGTGGTATGACATTTGGACACTTGTATTTAGGATGAAGAAAAAGTGTTGAGGACTGGTGCACAGTCAAACATGCTCTACACAGCGTTTTAAAAAGGTCTTTAATAAGCTGCAACCACCTAGTAACGCACATTCACTGTTTCACTCATTCAGAACCCTCAATCAGAAACACTCTAACCGGAAACCAAAACTGCCTTTGGCTATGCAGCATGGAAAAGGTTAGAGTAAAAGAAAATAGTGTATAAACAGACCTTTCTCGCAGTCACTCCAGCATATCTGGCTGTAAACTGTTGTGTTATTGAACTTCAACTTGCACTTTTAACAGTGATGAAAGGCAAGCCTGACTTGGCCAAAGCATGTTGCCCAAAAATTCAATGACCCTGCATGTCGGCTGCAGTGTACTCCGCTTAAAGTGGCAGACGTCTGTGCCACACATCCCGCTGGAAATGATGCATTTGAAAGGGCGTCTGAATTTAAGCGTTTAGTGTGAAGACTTAGTCTATCCACAATAATCTTTGTGTTAAGAAGTCTGGATGTTGGAGTCGCCAGTCTCCTGCCACTCTGATTAGAGGACAGACTGAAAGCTTGTGGTGAACTGAGGTTGAAAGCGAACTATGAGGAAAGCTGATGTGTGTTAAAGACGACCAGTGAGTACATGGTTTTACAGCAAGTCTTACAGGAAGTTTTATGGGGAGTTTGATAAGTTATTTCTGTTATGTTGATTAACATAAGGTTTGTTAATAATATGCAGTTCTGTTAGCTTGTTGTAATGCTGTATTCCTGTGATTAGTATGAATGTGTCATCTTTATTTCTGCTGCTATACATAGACCCATTACTCACACATTAAGAGACTATTAAGCCATTTCAAGTCATGTCTGACTGCAGCGGGGTATAGTTTTTGTGTCGAATAACCTCTAAATTCACAGTCCAACATGGAAACTCATGCAAGGTTGTTGGATGGTACTACTGGTGCATTTATGAATGCAGCATTTATTCCAGGCAGTAGCAGTCATTATTTAATGCATGACCTGATATCATTTTATGCTATTATATTTGCTTCTGCATTAACAAACACAGACGCGGTTTATATAGCTGTGGCAGTTTGTAACAAATGTAGAGCTGAGGCCAAATACGCATGCAAAGTGGCCTTATTAGGGGCAATCCAACACTCATAGTCATCACAGGCAGAGGTCAACACACTGGCAGACAGGCACACACAAAGCAAGATCAGAAAAGCAAACAACGACAAACAATGGTCAAAATAGAAAAAAGACTAGAAACAACAACAAACAAGGCAATGAGACAAGAACAACAGCTTACAAATGTATAGAAATATGCCTAGACTTTACAAAGAGTGAACCAGCCTATAAACACCAGTGCAGAACAGGGGGATCCATGTGCTGCCTCCCGACACGCTGCAGAGGGAAAGACCCTGTGACTCAAGTAGAGATCAAAATGAAAAATGTTGGAATATTCCTTTAGAGGTAAACCTGGTAGCACGGTGCAAGAGATTAACACTGTTCCTTCAGGGGTGTTGCTTGGGATTTATGAATTGGGGATAAACTTTTCTAAGGGTGCATTGCCCCCAGGACAAATAAAAAGAGGCAACATATTTCCTGTTTTCATGATGTTTTAGAATCCTAATAGCCATCATATTGATACATAACATGTCCCTTCACAGTTTGTTATAGATTACATTACATTGAATACATTTAAATAGTAAACTTAGTCAAATTCCTTTTACAGTTTCAACAATTCCTGCCTAACATTCCAGTCTTAACTCTCACTGTTGCTGTGATAAAGCAGCAGTAGATTCCCCCAACACCAGCTTAAATTTGGTGATGGTAAATGACAAAAACATGTAATGATTTAAACATATAATATACATATATTGTGTATAAGTGGGTTAAAAGACATGGGGGCTAAAGCCCACCTTACACTGGTCTAGTAAAACCCCTGTTTCTTTCACAGTCAGCATTATAGACATCTGTGTGTGTATGCATGTTTCTCTCTTCTTCAATCTAATCCTCAGAATGGGGGGTTAACTAATCATTTAGTTGATCGTTTAGCTATCTTATCTTATCTATCTTAAATGAGATGGTCCCTGGTTAAGTATTGGTATTTAACTTTGTTCTTCTAGCTGAAATAATTCAGTACTCAGGTTACTTCCTAAGTATTGGCATAAAAATATTATCACTGTTATTCTGATGTTGGTTTGAACCCTGTTCTCTTGTGTAAAAGGCTCATAATCATTACCAACTAAGCTACTGAATGATTAGGTATCATGGTGTTAACACTCTAAGTGCTGCTGCTCTACAATAACATGACAAACATGGTTTAGTAAGTTAGTAAGTGCCACTTTTGCTGTCATTTCTTTATCTGGCATTATAGAATGTGATGCTTTTTTAATTCTTTAATGGCAGGATTTCCAACAGTTTTGACAGGCTTCCCCACAGACTCTGATCAGGCTTTGTGAGATCACTGGGATGGTTCTCCTTGAAGAGGGGCTATGTAGCAACCTGCTACTGACTCGCAATGCCATGTAAGACATTGCTATGCAAAGCAAAGGTGGAAGGAGACTATTGAGCAGTGCCACGTTTGTGGTAGGAGACACTTTTCCTGTAAATAAGTTGAGGATTAGGGTTAAAAGTCAACATGTGTTTACATGTGCCAGTCTGTGCTGGATAGTAGTGCAGTGTTAGTGTCTACTTTCAGCTGTAATGGTATGGCTAGATGACACCTGCCTTCTTCCTGGCCAGGTCAGTCAGCGCCGATTGGCAGTCCTCCCCTGCTGCTGTGTACTAATAAAAGAGCATTTGCATCTCTTACTCTGTGCAGATGCCACAATATGACAAAATCAAAACAGGTGAAATCGCTGTTGCTGCTAATTACTGTATTTTAACATTAGAAATGTATAATATATGTTTCCAATTCTAACAGATTTGAAGCTGTGTGTCTCTAGATGTTGACATCTATACCTAACAGCATGCCTTTGTGTTAGCTACTGCCTGGAATAAACGCTGCATTATATGTGTTAAGACAAAATAACAGACTGTTAAGGTTTAATACATCTTTGTATTAAAAATCTGAATACACTGCCTTTATTAAACAAAATAACACAATACAGGAAATGTATGTTTTTTTCATTCTTTTCTTTTTTCAGTTTGTACTTGAGAGACTTAAAGAAATATACTGTCTCAGATGTCTTTACAGTGGTGGTGATGGGAACAGGGAGTCGAAATGACTACATCACAAATATAGACATTTTATTTACTATACAAAACCACCTGTGAACCATACGTCTTTTATTTTGATATTGGTAAAATAATCATAAATTTATAGTGGAAATAGTTTCTTTTGTGAACTATCTACCTCTCCACCAAGAATAAATAAAACAAATAATAATTTAAGACATCTTATCGCAACTGTCATCAAACAATATTTCAATTATCAGGCAGCATATGACCATTTTGTGTAAAAGCGTTTTTAGAAGGAGCTTTAGACTCTTTAGATGTCTTGTTATTATCAGCACCACAATTCTAACTTGGTAAGTTTCTAATTGAGTTTACATCGTTATTACCTGTTAAATTAATTCTGTTTGGAGATTTAGGAATAGTCCTGAAATTACCAAATCATGGTTTGGTCAACATCTGATGAAAGTGGACATTGACCAAGCCACTATATAATTCACAGCAGCACTCCATTATAAAGCAGCACAGGGCTAACATGCAAAATTCTCCAACTTCTCAGGCGTGCCTGGTTCTGCGGTGCTGGCCTGGAGCCCAGACTCGGACTGAGGCACAGCCTGGGCATCAGGGCCTGCCAACAAGCGTCGGCCCTGGCTGGACTCCCAGCTGCGCTGGGCCCGCAGGCTGGCCGGCTTTAAAGGTTATCTCCTCTGATCAGTCTCGCTCAGTCTCCCCCCAGAGCAGCAGCCAAGCCCTCCACAGGTGTGTTAGAGAAGGATAAGAGTGGCCGAGACACTGATGAGAACCGCACTGCTCCAGGATTAACTTCAAAGATAGTTTACCATTCACAGAAGAAATTATTCACTGCCCTTTCACCATTCCAGCCAGGCCAACAGACCAGGAGGGCGATATATGACAGTACTGCATACATAATATACATTTATATGCATAGGTTTTGACACCCCAGTCCCGACATGTTGTTGATTTACTTCACAGGTTGCACTTTTTAATACATGATTAATGTTTATTCACTCAATTTATT
>CM067474.1:37645283-37702244 GCA_034552555.1 Semaprochilodus insignis | reverse complement strand
TTAAACTATATATTACATATAACAACATATATTAAAATGCCAAAAAATCATGTTCTCTGAAACATCTATAAAAAGTGTGTTCTTGAAAATCAACATTTGACCAGGGGTGTTTAAACTGTGCCACAAGACAGCTTCTTAAGACTTCTTATGACTGCCTATGTCCTATTTTAAGTGATTAAGTACACATTTACTACTATTTTTACACATTAATAATCTTTATTTATGCCCATAAATAAAGTTGAAACTTATATATAAAAACATGTTATATAAAACATGTTTTTTATTTATATATTTGTAAGCATATAATATACCTTATGAGTAAAAATCCAAATACATGAATCATCAATTGAATTTCTGTGGTTACAACAAAGCCAGTGACGCTGGTGCATACAGCTCCTGGCAGGACTGGATGTCATCAGTGAGAAAAGCCTTTAAGTTCAAGTTCTGAATCAAGGACAAGGATGCCTCACAACAGTTGATAGAACAGTCTGAAGTCTGAATACAGATGTGCGTAATTTCTGAATTATCTCCTCGCTGCACACACATAACTCAGCTCTGAATAACGTCTCTTTGATATTACCTAACACCTCTTAAAGTGTGTAATGATTTAGCCATGCAGGTTATACAGTGCTAATTGATGAGGTATAAGCTTCCATTAGGCCCAAGGCACACCAAGCCTACTGTCTGTAAGGCCATTAGCGAGCGTGGGTGCATGGCTAGCCGTCACGTGTATCAGTGCAGTGTGTCATGCACCGTTGGCTCTAGTCAGTCCTTGTTGGCGTTTTTTTGCCGATTGAGCATATTGAATCAGCATCAGCAGTCAGCTGTGAAAGAGGATGAATGAATAGAAAAAAGAAAGCAAGAAAGAAACCAAAGCAAGAGCATGAGACTCTTGAAAGAACACACACAGAGAACAGCCTTATTTTTCAACACCAGTGTAAATCGCTAAGTTTTAATACTAGTAACGATTATTTGAACTATTTTTGCTATTCAAAAAAACGTATGTTGTTATGGATGAACATAGACATACGACAGCTCAGAAAAGTGCTCTGATAGCAACATAAAACATGAGATACTCATTCATTTCATCAACGTGTTTCACTGTTTCTCATATAATGCTGAACGTGTTTAATGTAAAAACCCATTTTACCCACCCAGGGCAACTGCGCTGCAGGCTTACGGATTTAAACTACTGCTATAGAACGAGTCAGAGTGAGAAATGTATTTACACTGGTATAGCTGAATAAGGAAAGTTTGGTACATAGGGAAAGCAAGGCAAGGCAAGTTTATTTGTATAGCACCTTTCATACACAAGGGCAATTCAAAGTGCTTTACATAAAAAGGAGAAAATACAAAGACATAAAAACAAAATAAAAGCAAAATAAATCATTTAAAAATCATTAAAATATCATTAATATTGTTAATCATTAACATCATTAAATAAAATTTTATAAAATGAAAAAGCATGAATGTTAAACATACATTAAAAAAGAAAGAAAAGTAGGCTAAGCATAAGAATAATAACTGAGAACTGACATACCATGAATCTAAAACACTGTTCCTCTTTTAATTACAAAACCCACATTTACAAAAGAGGATAGTAAAACAGACCAATTCCAAATTCCTGAACTGTTATGCAACAGTCTTGACACTTATGCTCACGTTCCAGCACAGCACCACAATGGCAATGAAACAACAGCAATACAAACATTGATCTACCGTTCCAGGCTGTGAAGAGGATGTTGTCACTTTTTGTACCCTTCCTAAGAAACAGATAGCAGGCGTGGATGATATTCATCTTTAACCGAGGCCGAAGTTGGCTTCCTATTCACCAGCTTCTTAACTGAATGCTGCAGCCTGTACAGGTTCCAGGATGTAACTGCAGTGCCATTCAACCTGCAAAACAAGCTGGTGAATAGGAAGATCGTGGATGACTTCAATTTAAAGTTGTTTTGCTTTGGACAATTCACTCTTGACGGTTTCTCATACCTTGGATATATCAGAGCAGCTGAAGAGAATGAGAGAGGGGCAGTTCCACCTTTATTAGCAACACAACCACAACAGCAACCTGTAAGTAGCAGCCATGCTGTATGATGTTATCCACTGGTTGAGGGTTGAAGCAGCTAACTAAATAACCTGTTAACCTAGCTCAGTATTTTGTTTACCTGCTTGTGTCTGTTTTGACATGTTACTTCTGTGTGATCATCTTTTACAGAGAGCATAATATATCATGCAGCATTGATCTAGAGCAGATGGTGAGCTTTAAAGGCAACTGGCATTTCCTTATATGGCCCTGAGGAGTAACAAGTGGCTGACTGTACAAGCGCCTTGACGTTCCTAAAGAACTGTTCATCAATTACTAATATGAGCGCATTGCCCAAATGGCAGTGATGTCAATGAAAGTGCATTAGCTTGCTGCTGATATGTTCTCATCTCAGCGTTTGAGGAGGAGAAGCGTCTCCTCTGCCCTGAACTCTTTCCCTCCTTGCGGCCATTAACTTTTAACAGGATAGAGAGAGGCTGTGTCAGCCATCAGAGGAGCACCTATCATTGCGTATTCCCCTTTACACACTCCTTCTGAGCCCTCTGACTGAGTCAACTGACCTCAAAGACATAGCGTGGAAGAACGGCAGCTAGGATAAAAGATTCATAAAAGCCTGTTTGGTGTTTCTGCATTTCAGCTGAATTTCTTTGGAGAACTCTGTAAACTGCTCACACGCACTTTTTAATGGTGACTTAGAAATAAATAACCATTCCTGCATTAAGGCACCTTTATTGACATATTTCCTCAAATGGGCAAGTAGTAGCACAACAAATATGTATTCTACAGCAAACGTAGAGTTTGAAAGGCCTGCTCTTCCTCTCTGTGATAGATCGTAATGGGCATGCTGGCTGCCATATTAAAAGACTGCCAGTCCAAGGGGAGCAATGACTGTGTGTTGTCTCATTAGCTGGAGAAGTTACCAACCGTGCAGCGACTCATTATAACTTAGAGACATAATAGAATACAATACAACTTAATCAAATGCTGCAAATCCAATAGTCCAATTAAATACACAAGGCAATTGATTTACACATTTCCGGGCTGAAATCAATATTGTGGTGCTAAATGCAAATAAATGCCGTTTGACAAACGCATAAAGCAATGAGTTAATTTGCTCTCAACAAATGCATTCCCCGTGTTTGTGTTTGCCGACTTATTGAAATCACGAGAGCACAAACAAAGAAGCCTAATGGAATTTGGGGGGAAAACACACATTTTTTTAGCTAGGCCAGGCAGTCAGTTATTCAATTGCTTAAACGTCTTTATAATGCACCACTTGACGACTGTGCAATGATTTGCTCATAAAGTGCTCACAATAGACTGTATGGAATCGCTGCAATGCCTAAATTGGTGTCTGAAGTGATATGAGGTATTGTGTACAGTTAATACTTACATAAAGGCACCCATACAGGGAGAGAGAGAGAAAGAGAGAGAGAGAGAGACAGAGACAGAGAGACAGAGACAGAGAGATTAGCAGTGCTGCATTATCAGGATAACTGTTGAGGTGTAAGAATGTACAAGTGGAGTTCTGGTGCATGGTCCGACACAATTATCATTGAGTGTAATGATGATGCATGGTGTGTTTTCTAGAGTTTTAGCACGACACGCATGCACCGATGAAAGGGGTGGAGTGGGTGTGGACCCTCTCCCATCACAGTTATGTCAGGCCTCAATGACTATCCACTCAACGCGCACACACAGCAAAGCTAATTTCACCCCTGTGTCTAATAACACCATTTATCAAGCTGACTAAGATTAGTTACTCCACAGCCAGCTCCCTGTTTATAATAATTAAATCAATGTTTGTGTTACTTGAGCTTGAATTTGCTCTGGAGGTTGAGGGGTGGTAGCTGCTTACATTAGCAACCAGCAGGATACCCCAAAAAATTCAATATGCACTCACTGGCCACTTTATTAGAAACCCTACTTTGTACCTTTACCTTGCTGGTGTAGACTTAGTGATCAACAGCCATCCCACTAAAGATCTACTTTCCTGCAAAGGTTAATTCCAGGCTGCATCTAACATATATCTTACCTACAGTTATGCAGCTGATCCAGTCCATCAACACTCTCTGAATACATTAGCTTGGAGCTAATGAAGATAATGCTTCAAACCACTGTCATCAGGAAAGTGAGTTGTTGTGTTAGCCATCTATAGGGGTTTAGTATGGGAGTTTGGAGAAGGACACATACCAAACTGGGCTGGGAACCAGGCCTCCACAGAGCTACTCTTGGCTGGATGTTTTTAGGTGGTGGACCATTCCTACACAGATGTGTGTCCAGCACCACTACTGTACCTGATACACTCATACCAGCAGCACTACCATGAATTACTATGTCAGTATAACTCCTGTGAATGTTTACCATGAGGTGGGCACTCAAAGGTCTCTGAGTGGTCGACTGCGGTTGACAGGAAGTGTGTCCATGTTGCAGAAAGAAGGGTGAAACTTAAACTTAACTGCAACGTAATTAGACATGAATGCTGCTTTTCTTCTCATGCTTACAGCATGAAATAATTCCATCCCTTTATTTACACTGTAAAACATGATTTGATGTTTTAACTGGATATAGTAAGTTACCTTGTTGCCTTAAAATTTTAGGTTAGTTGAATAGTAAGTTTGCAGAGCAGTATTTGTGTTTATATTCTGTTCATTTCTTCAACCATTTTTTACAGCATTGTCACACTTCCAGGTTTCCTCTCTGCCTCCGATCCCCGGAAATCCATCTCCCAGAACCCCCTACCTGGTGACGCCACAGTCACATGTCCCTCACCCACCAATCCCGTCCCGTTTCCTAGATTGGATTCTCCCGAGTATTGATCACACCTGTTGTTTGTATAAATACTCCTTTTTCACACTGACCCATTGTGAAGTATTGCCACATTTTTGTAGCGTACCGAGCGGTCATTCTCTGTTGACCATGTTCTGGCTTTCTCTTCTCTGGTTTTCCTCTGGTCTTGTCTTGCCCTCGCTTATTGTCTTTTTGGTATTTCGACTCTCGCCTGTCTCCTGTTATTTGACTTTCCCTGTCCCTTGCACTTTGATTGGCTGGATTCAGTTGTTGAACCTCACTGCCAATCTGTTAAATAAACCCAGCCTTGATTTTAGATCAGCGTGCGTCAATCTACGACTTTGACGTCGTGAGAAGCATATTTTGATGGAACTACAAGTGCAGGCAATAAGTTACATGGATAAGCAGGTGGGTTTTACTGAGAGGTGAATTCTTTTTTCTGCTCCACTTTTTCCTGTTGCTAAACCACAACACAGCCAATCAGCATCCTGAAAGACTGCTGGCATAGCTGACTTGCTATCATTTGGAAATGTTTATAATTTCAGTCTGTTAAATCAAAGAGGTTAACCTACTTGATGGCCACACCCACTGGTTGGTCACTCATCTGATTGGTCAACCAGTAAAAATACTCATAACAGCACTATAAAAGACAGCTGCAAAGGGTATATAAAAGACTATGTGCGCAGTGTTTTGTCCATATTTCAAAACATTTTAAATAAAATAATATCGATTTGACTACAGGTCAACAGCAGTCCTGTGGTCAGAAACTGACCAATGATGAATGGGGTAGAGAGTGCATCTGTTCTGCATGATAACAGATAAATTACAGCATCTATGCTTGCATCTATATGAGTAGTTAGACCTAATGCAGTGACTAGTGAGTGGAAGTTGTCACGTCCTGTCTTGTCTTGCCCCTGTTTGTCTCCGTTTTCTCTGGTTTTCTATTTCTGTCTCTCTTGTCACTTCCATGTGCCTTTTGTTGTCCTGTCCCATGTGCTTCTGTTTGTTTTGGACAGATGTACAAGGTAGAGGTCTCTAATAAATGGATGGTGAGTATATAAAATTGAATCTGAAGGTCTTGCTTTGAAAGAGACATTACTAAAAAGTGAACAAGTCATATAGTGCACATCTCATTACATGTTTATTCATGTGCACAATGGTTTCTTAGGTTGAATACCATTCATATAGTGTGCTATATAGGTTGAAAACCTTTTTATCTAGCCCTTGCTCCTGGACTCTAAGTCATCATGCAGGTGTATTGATTTGTTCCATGGTGAGTCACAAGTCTCATGCTGTAGTGACTCATAAAGGAATGGCATGCACAAACCTCTTACTGATGTAGGACACAAGCAAGCCAAGGACAAGTACAGAACTCAGTGATCTGCCTGCAGTGCATCAACAAGAGGACTTCACATTGAAGTGGTCTTATATTTTCAGGCCCTATACCCTTTCACATTATGCAATGCCTCTTCATATTGCCATATCTAACAGCAGCGTTCGTTCAGAGTGAAATAATCAGGCTTCAAATCAACATATACACTTAGCTTTTTTTTTAAGACCCAGAAATAAGACACGAACAGCTCCACAGTCAATCCTAATGCACAGTACCTGTTGTAAACTATACATTTCCATGAAAAGCACTTCAATTTACCAGAACATGTCCCAAAATGAAATATATTATACGCTGTGCAATTATAATACAACTGAGTCACAGAGTCTTAAGTGTATAGCTGCAGTCACTAAGCTTACATTGTTTTGTTTCTAAGAAAGCTTAAGCAGCATCCCTGCAATATAAACCACAGTAAATACACCAATTTGCATATTAAAGCCAAAGTCCTCCCTCCAGCCTACCTCTCAGTGTTGCAGCTTCTATGCCTAATTGTTTCACCTGTCTCTCTGAATAATAAATCACTGGAAGTAGAGTTCTGCAGAAACAGCTTATGATACCATTCACTACCATAAAGCACAGCCAACATGCACCAACACAAAAAGCACATTAAAGAATAACATCTCACAGCGTCTACCATGGAATCACTGTGGGGCACTAAAGAGCAGCCGGACAACTTGGCCAACGCAGATAGCAGTTCAATGTGATAAAAAAAACCCACATTTATTTACACTTCACAGAAATTTGGGAATGAACTGAGACAGGGTGGCTGCTGGCGGAGCGAAGCATTTCCCCAGGGTTCCCCAGCCTGGCTTTGTTGGGCTCGGTTAGCGAAGGCTTCTTTCAGATTCTCTGCTTGGCTTAGGTTTTTCCTTTCTGGAGTCTTGCCGTCCATTATCTGCTTAGCATAAGACAGAGACAGAAAGAAGAGGTAGACAAAGCAGTGGTTAGGCAGACAGTAACTCACCTGTTTGTGTGACAAACAGTGTTTATATGGTGACCGTTGGTCGCCAGGTAAATGCTGACAGCTGACGCTGATCACTGGTGGCCAGTTGTGTGTACTTTGGGGCTGTCTGCAACATGGGTGCTAAAACCTTTCTGGTGCATTTGTTTTAGGAGGGCACAGGAGATGTCTATTTTGGTGATGGAGGTCCAGCCCACCACCGCATACTGTTAATGCTGATCACTGAGCCATTCTGACAGGAGGTAATTAGTCTTATGAGAATTACATTCACACCTATGTGTATCTTTTTATTTAACTTATTTATGTTATTCCCTGTCAGCACATCAGCTAAAGACTCCTACAGACTCCTAGAAACACCAAGTTTTTAAAACAACAGATATCATCATGGATCTTTGCCAGCTGACATTTGATATTCTTACAAACTGTTGGTTTTTTTTTTACATTCTACATAAATCTACATAAATGCAGATAAGACATTATATAATTAAAAACGCATATATTTGCATATTTAACAGAATCACAAAAATGGAGTTGTTTGGCGATGTACAATAATCTTGTTTATCTTGTATGTATTTTTTCATGCCTCCACTGTAGTTCTAAGATGTGGAGAATACAAAGTAGGTATGTACAAACATTTGATTGGTAGTGTAGAATTTCAGGTTTTGTGCACTCCAAGCTCAATGGCTGGCTGGGTGAGTGTGGATTGGGCTGATAAAGAGCAGGGACTGCAGATACAGCTGATAGATCTGGCAGTGAGTGGTAGATATTGCGATAAGTGCAGTGGAGAGTGAATGTTCTGAAATTTGCAGGTCTAAAGCGGCACAGTAAAGGTTCGTAAAGGTAAAGAATAGGTGAGAACCCAGATAGGGAGTATGGCTTATGAACAAAGCACACACATACTCAAACAGAAAGGAGAGAGGCAGTGACCGGCTCACTTCCAACTGATCCTTCTACTAACCAACCTAAAAGTGGTCCAAGAGCAAAATGCACTGGCACCCTCATTTAAAGTGAACTTTCTAAATGACAGCTAACAGACACTGACAATATCACCGGCCATCATTACTCACCTTTGTTTGACCTCTCTTTTTCTGCAGCAAAGCTTCTTTTCTCATAGGCATCATGCTAATCTAGGTCCTAACACAGTGTAGTAAGGATTGAACTTGCTGTAACTGCGGCAGCCGAATGCGTTATCAACTTCCCTGAAAGCACACCTGCTCCTACAGTCAAGTGTAGCAATGCATCTAGTCTCTTAAAGCATGCTTTTAATAAACCAGTGAACTGCCTGCTTTTCTTGACATGCGCACAAACTTACACACAGAGGCACCTTGCTACCAGAGCAGATTTGACAGCATCCACATCCTTGTCTTGGGATTGAAATAGAGCAGAAATGTAGTACAACAGTTCTATATGCACAGCATAAGGTCATTAACTTAGCTGAAAGAGTATCATAATGCCAGCTCTGCCACAACAGATGGGTGACAGGAGCACACAAGGTACAACAGAGAATGGAATATGCTAACAAATGGGACTGACCAACAAACAAGATATGTGGGGCAGACCAATAAGGGGACAGATCGATAATGAGACAAAGCACTGTACAGGACAGAGCAACAAGTAGGACAGACCAATGAACAGGACAAAGCAAGAAGTGATAGACAGGTATGGAATAGACCAATTAAGGCCTGCATGGCGCACACCAATGCATAGGACAGATCAGTAACCATGATAAACAACATATGTGACAGACCAACACGACAGACAGACCAACAAACAGGACAGCTCAGTGAACTGCATGGAGCAATGAACAAGACAGACCAATTAACAGAGAAGACCAACAGCTGGGACAAACCAATGAACAAGACAGATCAACTAGTGGAACAAACCAACAAGCAGGACAGATTAGTAAATGGGAGAAGACAAGTAGGACAGACCAATAAAGTGGACAGATAAACAAGTGGGAGTGATCAAAAATAGGGACAGGCTAATTATGGGACATTATGGGAGAGATCAATGAATGCAATGGACAAACCAATGACAATAAATGAGACAAGCTGATAAACACATTTCAACAATAAAACAGACTTATAACTGATCAGTATCAGGACAGGTAAAAAATGAGGTAAACTGATCATGGGACAGACCAATAATAAAACAAACTGATCAACAGGACAGACCAACCAATGAACTTCAAAGAAAGAATGTCTCAAGTAAAAAGGTTCAAAGACTACTGAAGCACTGAGTTCTCTATTGATCCCATATGCAGCTTCTTACTACGTCCAGCATATATCATTACAGGTAAAGTGAACTTTGCTAGGTAGTACTCTTTTCTTTTTCGAATTGAGTAAAATAAAAAGATAAAGTTCCGAAGTGAGAGCTGTAAGCAACTGCAAACAGTCCAAGACCTACACCAGCAGAACACAATGAAATTTAACTATTAAGGAATTTGGCACTGTAGTTATCAGTTTACTAGGTAGAGATATCTCTTTTTTCAGGGACATTTGGGTCTACACTTATTCACTGTAGCCTCAAGTGCATCTGGAATTGGTCACCTGTACACTATAATAATCCTTTACACTGTGAGATCAATCCATTAAAGAACAGCCACAACGGACAACAATCCAACAGGAAACAACAGAAACACTTAATAGTTTCTATGTTAAGAATACATAAGAATATGAAATTGAATAAATGCAATTACTTCCTGCTCACCTCTGTAAACAAGTGGCCTGGTCAGACCAAAGGATGGGACAGACACACAGCCAGAGCAGACAGGGAGGTGACCAAAAATAATACAATATGTTTCCTCTCTATGTTACTGCCTTCATAAATCACTCACTATACGTTTACTTTCAGACAGACAAATATGAACACAGTTCATCACAGCTCATTCTTTCTTTCTTTCTTTCTTTCTTTCTTTTTACCTTATTCAGACCTTTATCAAACTCCTTTCATCATCTTCGTTCATAGCTGGCAATCGAAATGATCTACCTCTTTGTGTATATCTTTTGTCCAATCTGCACCTCTCTTGGCTTGCTCCTTCTCTCTCAGCAGCCTGTGGGCCTCACTCAGTTCCTCCCTATCTTTTCAACAGGCCGTTGGAGCTATACACACACACACAGATAAGGATTTATAACAGTAGGCCAGGAAGCCAGACAAATGGAGTGGCGATAATGAAGAGTGCGGAGAGGAGAGGTGGCCAGGGAAAATATGTTCCCCACTTTCAATTAACGGCCTCACCTGACGTGGCCAAGACAGGGAGAAGGAAGGGAGGCAAAGGAAGGAGAGTTGATGAGGAGGAAACTGCAGACATGGTGGCCTGGAGGGAACTACATAAAGTAGAAAGCTGTTCAAAGGTCAGCAACATTTTGGAAGAGACAAAAGTAAATTCCAAGTTTAAAAAGTGGTGAAGTTTCGTAAAGATCAAACTAGTTTAGTTCCCAAATCCAACTGTACTCCCAAATCCAACTGGACCTCATCCATAAACAGAGCTAAATACTTTGCAATATAATGTTTATGAGCTGTAACACTGTGGTTTGTAAACCACAAATGAAGAATGTGGATTGAGCTTTTCAGCTCCTTCTCTCTCATCTCGCTGCAACACACTTTAATAGGGAAACAATGATCCAAGGTTTTCTCTCCTAATATCGATTATAATGTCTGAACTTGGCAGATGGTGTTTACATATCCAACAGCAGGACTCTTTTAAGTTGCTTGTGGTTTCACATTTCTCCTGAAACACACTACAGGGATGCTGGATGGAGGATTAATACTGGGCCACCAGTGCCGCCAGATTTCAGGACAGTTTAAAGGTGAAGTAGGCGGTTATTTATTTTAGAAACTCTTTTGTTTCTGTATTTCTTGAAATGCTCTTTACGTACTATTTACTGGTAGTAATCAATAAATCAAATGCTGTGACAATTAAAATGATTATTATCTGTGGAGGCCACTGTGCTGTTAAAAACATCCAATCATTGGATGACCTACCTGCCTAACACCCCACAACCTGCCCACATGCAGGCACTCTACATGTATATACATTTGCACATGTGCAGAGCTCATCTCAGCTGAAAGGTAGGAAGCTAGTTATTTACATAGGTTACATAGGTACCTACAACAGCTCATACTGCTAAAGAAAGAAAGAAAATAAAGACAAGCAGAAAAGACTTAAATAAAGACTTTTGATAAAGCAAAAGGTCCCAGGTGAACACTGGTGTGGCTTCACAGCAGTGGTGAAACCTGAGGGAAGTTGAAAGGCATAGAAAGCGGCACCAAGGTCCCTGTTGGACAGGTAGTTATTTGGTTTGTTTTCTTTTCTGGGAATTTTGTTATTTACCCAGAATTATGTAGCTATCTAAGTTAGTTACTTATGTTAAATACATTATGTATTAGTCCAGTGCTAATGCTAGCTAAGCTGTAAGTGTAAGCTATGGAGAGGTACTAGTGACAAACTGAAACGCAATCACTACAGGGGAAAATGTGAAATGCAATACAGACGTGGCATTGCTTTTCCATAACACCATGCTGAATTTGTGCCAAAACCTCCATTAAATTGTTTTCGTGTCGCTTGACCTCTCTACTGAGGAACAATACACAAGTATTTGCCTTTGCAAATCAAAATGCTGAATTTGTGTCAGAACTGAATACGATCACTCTGAAATTAAAGCAAGCGCAGTTGTATTACTTTCCATTGTGCAGAAAGCAATTCAGCTGTGCTTGATTAAGTTGCAGCTATGAGAGATTACTTATGACTAGTTTCTCAGCCACACTTCAAATTCAAACTGTGAGGACTGTGATTGGCCAGTGACTACATTTCACTATGGCATGAATTCTGCACAGCTTGGGCTGAAATACATTGATTCAGCTTTCTTTTTGGCCCATTTAAAGCATCAGACAGTGAAATGTAGTACAGCTGCAAGCTACATTGCTTTTCAAAGTTATTTGTATTCTGAAACATTCAGCCTTTTATTCTTGTAAATGTAAATCTACATGTATTGTTCTTCTGTTAGGAGGTCGAGCACTGTTAAATCAATTCAGTGGATTTTTTGCTTTTCATTTTGATGCATTTTCCTCATGTATCACCCGTTTAAACACAATCTTGTGTGCATTGCATTTTAACTTATGAATGCATTTCAATGAGACATGTTTGAAGCACCGCACAATGGAAATTCAATTGTATTACTAACTGTGTTGAATTCATTTCACAGTGGATTGAATTAAGCTCTGACACAAATTCAACATTTTGATTTGTAAATGCAAACTGGTACAATTTAGTAAACAATATACAATATTGAAAACAATATAATGAAAGTTTTATGTTTCATTTTGGCACATATTCAGTGTTACTAGGGAAAAACAATGCCAAATTTGTATTGCATTTTCCTTTTTTCACTGTAGTGACTGCATTTCATTTAATTTCTTGTATGTAGTCTGTATGTGTATATGTTTGATGATGTCTGCATTGTAGTTTTGAGCGAGTGTTGAGTTTGATGGTATTGAAGTGTCATCATGCCGCACTGTAAGTAGTTTAGTCTAAAAAGAAATGAAATGTTATTATCAGGCTGTATAAGGTTCAGATGTACAATAACCTTTCTGTTGAAAGTCCTGAATACGAGTGGGTTAGTTTCCAGGAGGTTTTTGGTTTTCGGCCTAGCCAGTTCACAGTTGGCCTAGAAAAAGAAAAAAAGGTATAAACTATTTAGTATGACATCACTGTTTGTCAAGAATATATCTGCTGTTAAGATTGCAGCTTCTCCAACTGAAAAGAACTTCCAACATCCCTAGCAACTTTCTTTGCATATCTATTCTGAGAACTGTATTGCTCAAATGTTGTTCTTTTATTGCTCAGAGCACTAAATATTGACTCACCTATTCCAAACATTCTAAACATGTAATTTTCCGTTGTTATCTCTGCTGTTACTGCTAGTAGCAGAGTGTTCTATGAGGTATTAACATGATCACATACACCAGATATTAAATACACAGACCAACATGGCATAACTGATGGCAGTTCAGTTAATCATCAATTCTATTTTCAGATGGCAGACAAGGTGATGATCCCTATGTGGATGTTTTGTAGCATAGTTAGAGGTGTAACATAACTGTGCTATCTTTATCTGTTTTATGCCCAAGTAAAAAAAGAAAAAAAAAACGAAACACTTTTGGATTGTTATAATCCTAAAAGATCAGAAACACTGGCTGGACATATAATTTATTGGAATGTACTACGGAGCTGGGACACAGTACTACTGCTAATGAAAATGCAGTCTTAAGTGGCATTTCATTATAATCCCTTTGAATTCATTATGACTTTCTTGTAGGATGTTCATGTCATTATGTCAAGCAATGTCAAAAAATGTGCACACTGAATGTATAAGTTGATGTATTTTTTAATAAATTAATTCATTAATTCTTTGGAGACCCCAGCAGAGAGAGATATACTGCCGTAAGCATGGCATGTGTTCTGCGTGGGTTATATGGAGTGGCAGCCAGTAAGTGACTGGGGGAAGTTTTAAAAAGTAAAGGTGAAACTAAAAGCTTATTTCAGGCAACAAATGTGTATACACTGATACTTTTTTGGGAATTTGTATAGAAAATGTTTTTATTCTGCAGTTCATGAAGGCAGGAGGCAGGTCAGCAAACCCCTAAAGAATAGCAGAATGACGACATCCGTTTTTATTGAAGTTCCTTAAAGGAGCCATACTTTTGGAAAATGAATTTAACCTCACTTTTTCAAAATAAAAGAGTCTGATGTTGTATATGAACACTCACCCCAGTCCACACAGTCTATATATGACAACAAAGCTGCAAAAACAGCTAGTTAAATTGACTGCTTTCATGATGCCTGCTGACTGTATCTGTTTTGTCACAAAAATGTATGTTTAATCCCAGGGAATAAAGAGAGGTTGGAAATTGGACTTCATTATGACTGTTTCAAGTATATAACATCACATGAACAGTGTAAGAGGACCTTTAGAAAATTTAGAATTTGGGCTCTTTTTTGTCTGATCCTGTAGCCATGTGATCCAATTAGCTAAATATGTTTAGCGAGGCTATGACCTATAGATTAGGTTAAATCAAGGGCAGCAGATAACATATTCACAATTAACAACAAAACTGTCAGTGAAATTTGTGCGGGCTCACTTTATTTTGTAGACTGTATGCATCTTTGATGAATAGGTTGCATATGATGTTTTATTGCAAAATCATTCACATAAATATGAGAGAAAAAAAATTACTTTTTGGACTTACCTACAGGGGAAGCTGTTTCAGTTACACAATAATACACTCATTGTTTGTGCTGTTATGTGAGATATTGACACTGGTGTACTGCAGTCATAAGCACAAGGCCGTAGGCCACGTAATGAAGATCAGTCCCCCACTGCCGACATATCACGTTATAGCATGAACCTCCAGTTTGTTATTGCTATTATGCTACATTTTCGTTATCACCTTAATTGTTACATTTGAAGATAAAGAGGACAGATCAATTTGTGTGTTTGTGTGTTTTATTAACTTTCCACCAGGTTTAATCGTTCCATTCAATCAGGCACCCTGCAGCTAAAACATCAGTTTATGCCCCAGTCATAACAGTCATAATTAGTTTATAGTTCATAAATTCCCATCATCAGGGTTACAAGCATCGGCCGGAACATGTGACAAGCGATGTTACAGGTTATATTAATCCCATGGCTACACAGGCTGCCAAAGCTAAACGCGCTGCCAAAGTTAAATACTTATTTTTATGTGAAGCTGAACTTATATTTGCCTGCTCTGTATTCAACTTATCCAGCCTGCCTTAAATGGTGCAACAGATCAAACTCTCTCTAATTGCTTGATCTAATTCCGTGTCTGAAACCACACAGTATACCCTACGTATGTAGCTACCTACCTACCCACCTACCTTCCTACCTAGCAGCAATACTAATGAGCACTGATCTGTTTTAAACCCATCGTCTCTGTGTTTAGTGTACTTGTGTGCGCTTTGGGATGGCGCGCGAATAACAGCATCTCCAGCATTTAGGTTTCGTTTAATTTTAGTTTTCATTTATTATTACTACAGCAATGAATGAAATATAGTAAGTTCATGCTGGCAGTCTTTTACCTGTATGATTATGACATTGCTGCTTTGTTATGGCAGCTGTTTTTGTCATGTGAGTGCTGGTGTCATTGCGAGGTTACGTGTATATGTGGCGGAGTACTACCTGAAGAGCTTCAGTCAGAGTGATATCATCATGCACTATTGGCAGTCATACAACATCTCTTATAATATCATGTGAAACTTGTATCATGTATCAGTCTACTATTGTTGACCAGAGGAGGATGAATCTCGGCTCCTCTCATCTTTTTAGGGCTTAATTCTGCTGCTTCACTGATTTCAGCATCCATTGACCTCTCTGTCCTCACAGTGGGGCATGTTTCAAACAAACAGGCTGTACTGTAGGTCACATCTCTCTGAGCATGACATCTTTGCCCTGGCTTTTTTCTTGAGATGGGCGAAGGCAGCGCTTAACGCCCAAACACAGAATAGCGGTTTCAGAAAGTTCCTGGCATTTGAGAGAATGCGTGAACTTGAAAGAACAACTTAACAAGCTCCAAATGCCAAGAGAGATGTCACACGCTGTTATTGGCAGTCAGAGCGCCCTCACTTTGATTGAAATAGACTAAAAGCAATAACTGTCGGAGCTTTTCATTTTTCTTTTTTTTCCCATCTTTTCTCCCCCGCCTTCCCTCTCTCTGCAATGCGCTGTGCGCTCATTTCTGCTGGACTTGCCATGGCAACAGGAGGACCACGATATGGAAGGTTCAAGGATTGCTCTTGTTCCTGCGGCTTTTTAATTACGCCAGGCTACTGTGGAACAGATGCATTCGGGAGCTGTACTGACACCCACAAGCCTGGAGGAGTTATACTCCTCCTCCTCTTTCTCCTCTTTCACTCCCCATCTCACTCTCTCTCTCTCCTTCTGTGTCTTATCTGCAGTTAGATGATTATTAATTGGGTAAATATGCCTCCATAAAAGAGCCTGAGATAGAGACCGAGTGGGGGGAGGGGGGAGCACAGCGAGCAAATGAAAGGATTAAACAAAAGTAGAGACTGAGACTGAAACCAAGCTAAAGCAAAGAGACAGAAGGCTGGTGGAGGGAGACGGGCACGGGCGGCAGATCCGCTTCCCTTGCCGAGATTTATCTGAAAGCACGTTAAGCTACATCACATGTAAAGAGAAGGCTATGAAGGGTTTAAACAGGTGTGCTTCACAGTCCCTCAAAGCCTCCTCTTCAGCAAACACCTACATGCCGCTTAAGAGCAGTGAGAGACCGAACGTGGGCCAAAAGCAGACAGCAGCACCTGCAGCCAAGAGACAGAGAAATTCTTTCCTCCTGATAACATGAGAGAAGTGATTACAGCTCATTAGCAGCTCTTAGAGTTCAACAGTGCAAGCACAGACCCATGAACACACTTGGTTAGTCCTCATTGTTTTACATTAGATACATTAGTTTGTATATCCAGTCCTTGATAATTTACACCTGCCATATAGGACTACATACACCTTATACACACTTTTATAGGGTTACGCTACAAAAAAACAAAATGAAAGTACACTTAGCACGCAGGTAGCAGCAGTTTAAAGACATTGATTACCACAGGGATATTTGCATGAAATGACTTTGTACTGGCTGCATTTTAGGCATGTGGGAAGAAGCATCATCGGACAGATTTCTCCTGCAATGTGTGTCCCCATTAGACAGATCAATCGTTCACTTATTGTCATTTATTGTTTTGTGCTGCTGAAAATGACGTGCACCCCATCCTCCTCCCAGACCCCTCTGTGGGTTTCAAATGCCCCCTATGATTAGGTTCTGGCACCAGGTCTGTCAATCGTCTGTCCATCAAAGGAACTCACTTGTAACTCAGAAACAGGCTGAAGCTTCTCCACAAGTTGCTACTAAACAAACAAACAAACAAACAGTAGTTCATCTACTGTTTTTATTTCCCTATTACCAGTCTATAACGCATTATGTGGTCTTTCCAATTACTCCTTTTTGGTTACATTCCTAATAACTGATAAGGATGTACAACCCCAAACCATAATAAATATCTGGGACAGAATTAAAAAACACAAATTAAAAAAAGTGCAATCTTTCTGACATTTACTTTGACTTTTATGTTATTGCAGACAGTATGAACCCAAGATATTTCATGTTTTGGTAAATTTCATTTAATTTGTTAATATACTTGCATTCCTACATTTCATACCTGCAACACATTTCAATAAAGTTGGGATGGTAAAACATTTATTACTTTGGAATTTTGCCATTGCTTCTCACAACACTTAAATGATGCTTTGGGACTGAGGATGCCAAGCGGTGAAATGTTTCAGTTGTTATTTTGTCCCATTCTTCTTGTAAACAACCAATTGTGCAATGGTACGGGGTCACCGTTGTTGCATTTTTCAAAATCCTCCACATATCTCTATTGGGAACAGGTTTTGGACTGCATACAGGCCAGTCCAGTACCCGTACCCTCTTTTTCTGCAGACATGCCTTTGTAATGTGTGCAGCATATGGTTTTGCACTGTTGTGTTGAAAACTGCATGGATGTCCCTGGAAAATATTCTTCTTGAAGGCAGATCTGCCTCTAAGATCTCAAAGTGTGTTTCTGCATTGATGCTGCATCACAGAAGTGTAAATGACCTTTGCCAAGGACACTGACACACTGACCCCATACCATGACAGACCCTGGCTTTTAGACTTGTTGCTGATAATAATCTGGATGGGTCTTTTTGTCTTTGGTCTGGAGCACTCTGCATCCATTTCTTCCAAAAAGGATATGGAATACTGATTAGTCTGACCACAATACACATTTCCACTGTGTGATAGTCCATCACAGATGTCTCCGAGCCCAGAGAAGTCAACGCCACTTCTGGAAATGGTTAACATAAAGCATCTGTTTTGCAGAGCAAGTGGCATGTGTATATGCATGTCCATATTGTAGTGCTTTACAAAGTTTGGGCGAAAGGAATTTCTTTGCCCAAGTGGTTATTTATTGTAGAATGACGGTTCTTGATGAAGTACAGTCTGAGGGCGCCTTAGAAATTAACTGAAATTCCTCCCAATTCCTTTAATCGTTTAATGATATTATGCACTGTTGAGGGAGAAATATGCCAATTCCTTTTAATCTTTCTTTGATGAACACTGTTTTTAAACTTTTCAATATTTTTTCACGTATTTAATGCCAAACTGGAGATCCTCTGTCCATCCTTGCTCCTCTAAGACCTTTTGTGATGATTACAATCACCTGTTGCCATCACCTGTTCGAAATCACATCATTATTGTTTTTAACTTATTAGCTGCATTGAATTTCCCCTGTCCCAACTTTTTTGGAATGCTTTGCTGGCCTGAAATGTACATTAACAAATGAAATTAAGTTGATCAGACAAAACATGAAATAATGAAAAATAGCACTTTCTTTACTGGGACAGTGCTGTACTTTTTTATAAGTATATGCACCTGGACAATTCATCCTCAGACACATACGTTCATAATAACATGCGCTCATGCTTGCTTTCACGTAGATAAATCATTTTTAGATGCAATTTCAAATGACAACCAGCCATTGTATGTCTTTTCTATGGCCATGTAATGGATTATGGCTCATAAACATGTAATTGCCTGTAAGTATTCTGACAAATTGCATCCATTTTCATGGAAAAGTCACTCTACCGCATTCTGTACCCAAACTATTCTTAGTTGACTTAATACTGCTGAAAAAAACTCATTTTGAAAAAAAGGCTGAAAAAAAAAAGACATTTTGTTACTCGGGCACATGCTGTACATGCACAATACAAGCGACAGCATTCCATATCTTCTCTTGCTATCATATTCTTTTTCAGTAGGAGATTATGGCAGGATTAATCGCCTATTCTATGCACACACAATCGGAATGCTAACGTCCGCTTTATGCAGCGTAAAATGGAATACATAAAGCCACCGGTGCTGGGTTTACATAAGGGATCATCTATGGGTTCAGTATTAGAGTAGACCTAGGTATGTGGAGTCGGTATGTGTTTTTGTTTGAGTGAAGGAGTGTATGTTCCCCAGAGCACTGCTGTTTTAAATGGGGATCAGGCTTCCTCTGCCACTGCTACTGCTGTATGTGTGGTGCTGCTGCATCTAAGACATAAACCATTTTCTCTGAGGCTGTCTGTCGATGGAGAAAAGGGCATGTTATTAAAGAGAAAGACTAAAAGCAACATATACCCATCCACACACACATACACACACACACACACACACACACACACACACACACACACAAACATTTATACAAACATCCACACCCTCCTTAAACACAGTAAGCAATACTAAATTTAAGGAGATTACTAATGAACAATGACATATGTACATCTAACTACAGCATAATATTCAGTGGTGTACACTGTAAGAGCTAGGCCTTCAATTCCAGGCCTAAACTCATTATTTTCCATAATGGGCGCGAGGGGAATCTAAGAGTGATATACTGAGAATTCTAAAATGTTTCCCATTTTTTTTTCCAAAAGAAAAAAATTTGTTTGTTATCTTGTTCCTCTTTTCAAAAAGCTAAAGGACTTCATTTTAGCTGTTTTCTATTTGATCAAAGACTCCAATCATCAGTCATGCCTTTCAAGCAACAGCCATATGCACACAGCTGAAATGTAAAAAAAAAATTAAAAAGGTCTAAACTAAAGTATGATAAACTGGAAGTTATGAATATTGTGAGAGTTTTGTGCTGTTTATCAGAGAGTTGCTGCTTTACAGTTTCAATTTCCATTTCCCAAATGCTTTAGCAGACCATGCTAACAGTATTCCTCCTAAAAAACAGAAATACGCTTAGCTCTGTCTTCATATTAATACATGAAGTTGATGAGAGGGGATGGTAGAGTGTTATAGTGAATTAGTTATAGTGAATTATACTGCCTCTCTATGCATAAAACCACAGAACTAAACAAATAAAAGTGTAAGTATTTAGGAAATAAAAGGGCAGTATTTAGGAAATTTAGTCTTGTCAGGAAGATTATCTGGAGTTAATGGAGACGATTGTGAACTTGTGGTTAATAACTGTTGTTCTGTAGTAGCTTCTGTAGTAGCTTCCGTCCTCACGGAAGTTGTCATGGCAATTAAACAGAAGATAAGATTTCAGAGTTAAGATGTTTCTGTGATAGATGTCCCCTGGTTTCACCTGCACACTTTAATGCTAAAGTGATGGTCAACTTCTCTTTGATAAGCATCTCATTATCAGTCCTAAAAAGAGCTATTTGTGGTAGAGTATAAGTCTTTTCAGAATCGCTAGACTTACAGCCTTAAGTCAAGGCTGCTCTTAGGCTTGCTACGACTATCAAAACTCCAATCAAACATTGAGGGGCAAGAATGAGGATTTGATTATCAGTGATAGCCCTGGGCCTGATCCCTATTGAGCCTCTGAAAAGCCTTGTTAGAGTTAATCACTCCAAAAAGAGCTGCGCATGATATAGATTAAACAGTTTTAGAGGAGGTACAGCCAGTGACAGGGAGGTAGAGCCTGCTCAGAAAACAAGAACAGTGAAGTAATGAGTTAATTACATTGTGTATTAATGTAATTCCATAACATGTTGGAGGCAGGGGTGCTCAGTTTAAGCATTCTGCAAGATTTCATTCTGGGATCTGAAACAAACCCCCCCGAAAATGCCTGAACTCTCCCATGTTGATTTCTGTGTCGTGTGAATGGTTCAGAGATGCAATTTTTCCAGTCTACTGATTATCACAGACGTCCTGATATTTTTAAGCATGTTCTTGGCAATGAGTCTTGTAGTGTGAGCACCTCTAGTAGAAGCAGAAGGTGTAGAGATGAGCAGAAGCCAATGGGAGTGCAAGAAAACCCTTAAGCCAGGCACACAATATGCAATTTTAGACTGGTTTAAACACGATTTACTTGTAAATAATAATAATTACATAAGCAGAGTAATTTCAGCTTTTGGAAATTGATACCGGATTAATTGTCCAAACAAGCTTCGATCAAGGAGTCGGTGGATGATCAAATGGATTTCTGACATGTCAAGAATTTTCTCACAAACTGATTTTTTTTAATTCTAAGCCAAGAACCACACACAAATAAAATTACAACCACTCCCCCTACACAGGTAAACCCCACTTGAAGACAATTTTAATTGTTCCACATATGCAACCATAGGCAAAAGATTCAGCCTATGTAGTACCAAAGTCTGTATGGATCATTTTACTGAACCCGTCAGAGTTGAAAGCACGTTTTTCACTTAAACTGATGTGGAATTTAAACGTAAGTACTTCTGCTTTGAGTGACCCAGTATCTTAATTTAAAGTTTCTAGCTTTGACCAGTTGTACACACGTAAAACACATATTTTTTATTTGAATATAAAACGTTTACTTAATTGTTACTTAATTGCTTAATTGTTTCTCTAATGGCTTACATGGACACAGTTACGTCAAAACAATGAGATCTAACTACTCACCATGTGGCCATAGAGGAAGGAGGTGCGGTCTAACTTCCTGCTCTAAAATGTGTTTCAGTTGTGACATAAAAATGTAGGATTGCAAGGGGTTTTTATATCTACAAAAGGTGTGAGAAATCCACATCTTTCAACGTCACTATATAAGAAATAAAAAGATCCAATAAAGTTACAATAACACAAGCTGCCCTAAAAAGGTTTCACACTTCCCAACAGGAAGCACTATACAAATGATGGTTTTGTATTTAGTTTATTTTCTCTGTTAATGCTTTGGGTTTAAATAGTATATCATAACATAATCTTTGTAATGTGTAAAGTCTGAATACTGTGACAGTGGGGGTGTGGTCAGCTGCCGTCTGTGAGGCAGAAAGCTGGTTTGAGCGAGGGACCGGGCTAATCGTCTAATGTGTCTACTTGTGGACAATGGCCTCTCTATACTATTATGTTTTTCTTTCCTTTAGTAGGAAGGGCTGAAAAAAAAAGGAACAGAAAGTAGCGAAAACTTGTATTTTCTTTGCCATGAGAGCTGTCTGCTCCAAGCCCTAGTGATATCTCACCAGTTGCCTCCACCATACTCCCCCCTCATTCACCCACAGGGGTATCACAGTGGTGCAGAAACCTGGGAATTAGGAGTATGAAGCTGCCACGGAGGCCTCTGCACTGAATAAAGTCATTAAAACCTTCACACAGATTCAGCAGAGCAAACATCAAGCAGTACTTCGGTCTTCCAGGAGAAGTGCAGCTGATTCCAGGCCTTTGTGAAAGGAAAGAAAGAGGACCAGAAAAACGACGTGGAACCAGATTAACCCTTCAGCTGTGACCACAATTCCCCTCACAAAGATGACTTCAAAAGATGACCCTTGAGTGTTGTGGATCTTTGGAGCAGGCTGTGGGGGACAAGAATGACTGGGTGGCTCAGCTGCTTGCCTTGCTTACTAAGGAGGCTCAAGTGGCTCATTGGCTCCAACTGAAGAAAAAAAAAGCCATCCTCTGAAAAAAGCCATCCTCCAGCAGGTCTGCTGGACCCCAGCACAGCATCGTCAGTGGTTCTGCTTGCTAACGATCCAGGAGTTTGACCAGCCCTTCATGTTTATACAGTAGCTGTAGAAGATGACTTCTAGCTGAACTTGGAGGTACTTATCGATCTGGTGGTGATGGAGCAATTCATGGCCTGCCTGCCCAAAGAAACAGCTGTTTAGGTGCAGTGCCACTACTCCAAGTCCCACAAGGGGGCCACCGTGCTGGAGAGGTGCCTAGTCAACCACCATTGGCTTCTCTCTCTCTCTCTGCCACCTGTAGCAGCTCTGTGAAAAAAGGAGCATTTCGCCCAAACCTTTCCCCCATTCTTGTACTGCATGTACAGGGTCTTCTCCTGGAGCAGTGTTCCCACATGGCAGTGGGCACCACTATAGATTTTCAGGGAGAAAAGCATAGTGTCAAGGTAGCAGTTAGACCCTGCCTTACCTATCTTCTGATTTTGGGTACTAATCGGTCAGAGTTAAGGAACTTTTAAAGGATGGGTTCCCTAATGAGACATGGCATGTAACTTCTGGGTCTGTCATGTAGCGCTCTAGAGCTGGGGTTGCTGGGGGTGGGGACTTGGAAAACGGAGCTAATCCCGAGAGAGAAACCAAGCTCCAGGGCACTACCCTCAGGGTTCTGCTAGGGGACTTCCCCCCAGAGCAGTCATGCAACGATACCCTGAAGCATGCCTTTGATCGAGTGAGAGTAACTGATGGACAGACTCAAACTGGAGCTTGTGTTGTCATATCTCTACTTTTCTATAATAAAGGATAAGTTGTACATAAAATGAGTGACACAAAACACTGGAAGAAATCATAACCCAGTTGCTAGTTCCAACGAGCTGTAGGAAAATGCTTTTCCATGCAGCTCACAGCAGTCCTATGGTAGGTCATATCAGTAATTTCTATGGCCTGGGCATTTACAGTGATATATGCAGCTGGTGCATGTCTTGCCGTGAATGTCAACTAGTTAACCCACTGGTAAACCAAAAGCGCAATTGAACTCCCTTTTGAAAGAATTGGTATAGATATCATTGGGCCATTAGACAGGAGTACACAAGGGTATTGCTTTGTTTTTGTCTTGGTCTGGCAGTGCTTAGGGTGTTAAATCAGTTTGTACAAACAGTGTGTTTACAATCCACAAATGAACAAGCTGGTTGAACGTTTTAAAAAGACTCTGAAAAATATCATTCCTTGTGCATGACAATGCCATAAACTGGGATAAGTGGCTAGAACCCCTGTAGTTTGCTGTGCAAGAGGTCCTCTGAGGCTCTTCATGGTTCTCCCCCTCTAAATTTTTGTTTAGGCAAAAGTCTTGTGGAGTCTTAGACATGATTATAAGGATGGTTCTTGACATTGTAAGAATGAAATCAGTATGTTCATGATCTGAGAGCAAAACCCCAGACACGTAACTCACTTGCTCAGAGCTCAAGAACAACAGAGCTGCACATGCAATAGGGGCAATCGGCTACAGGAATTTAAATCAGGGGAGAAAGTACTTGCTTTACTTCCCACATCAAACTCTAAATTACTTGCCAATTGGCAACGTCCCTATGAGGTCACATGATGAGTTGGAGAAATTGACTATGAGATGAAACAGTCTGACAGAGGTGATTAACTGCAGATAAACCTGGTGACTGCTGTTTATGAGAGAGCCCAAGAGTTGGGACTGGAGATTCCCAAAACATTCAAAACCAAAGGCAAACTGAATTTTTCAGTACTGTATCTATTACAGAAAAGTAAACGCTGTGTCTAAATTTCCTGCTTATCCCATGTATCCCATGTAAGTATTATGCAACACTAAATTTGACTAAGGCTTACTAGTAGATCCCCTTGACTCCAGTCTCCCACAATAAAACAGCATCTTCTCACCTTTTAGTTTGCATAAACTTGGCACGCTTCTATTCAGCCCGTTTATGGGTCCCACTACGTTTTGATGGCTCATGGATAGAATCCTGCAGGAATCATTCTGTGTATGTTGCTGATTATTTGGATGACATCATTATTTATAGTAATGACAGGCAGCAGCATATGCAGCATCTAAGGGCGGTTCCGGAGACCTTGAGATGGGTGGGGCTCACAGTCAACCGAAAGAAGTGTACTATTGGGCAGGTGGCTCGGGCTTTCACTTGGGCCACAGACAAATTGATAAGACTGCCATAAATACAGTCTGTCGGAGGTCCAAGACCAAAAAAGAGGTGAGGCACTTCCTGGTGCTGGCTATTATTCATTCCAGATTATTCAGATGTCACCAGACAGCTGCCCAATCTCACCTAAAGGGAGGCGGGTCCAGTGGACGGAACAGTGTTAGATGTTGGAGGTCTGCAATTGCACTCACCTGATCTTGCTCAGCCTTTTGTCTTGCAAACGGGGGGTGGGGGGGCTGTTAAGTTCTAGGTGGTGGATGGGGAGGACTGCTTGGTGCTAGGAGGTGCTGTTAGTTACAAGTTCTTGGTGAGCTAAGAAAAACAACCCACAGAAGAGCTATATTTATAGCAGAATGGCCCACGATCTGCCCATTCAGGAGATCTACCTACTGATGTATCTTCTGACAACATATAATACAGCAAATCCCATAAAATCTAGCCAATACAAAAATAAGGCATGCAAACCCTGCTGTGATAATCAATGTAGTCTTTTACACCAAGCATGTGTGGCTAGCAGAAGCAACGTTTATTTTTCCCATGTGCATCCTTAAATATAGGTATAAAGCATAGTGGGTAAAGGATAATTGTGTAGTGTGCAAAATAGAGGGAAACAGTGGTTTGCAGCCCTCACCAATTGGTCTAGTCTGAGCAGATATATAGCATGAAAACTGTGTAATATCCACAATTCACACTAAGCAACACAAATAACAATACATCAGCAACAACAGAAAATAACTTTGATGGGGAGTGTGATGTCTCCCGAGAGATACTTTGAAAGACTACAACCCTAAACCCATGAGTGGTCAATATTGGCAGGCTATAGATACAGGACTTCACATTTAAAAATGACTTTAGGACTCACTGTAAAACTTAACAAGTTAAAGTCTTACCTGAATGTTTGTTAAATGCTCTAAATGTCTATATTTGAGCCAGAGCTTAATGGATAATGCTAATAGCTTGGAGCTAACATATCTTCCCGCTGGGTATCTAGCAGAAAAAGCACTGTGCTAATGGATGACCAAAGGCCACATATAAGCTCATTAAAAAGTTTCAACACTAAACATTTTCTGACAGTGTTGACCTCTGTAAATAAAATGAAAACGGTAATGAAATGACTGGAATGTCTGACCCTTTATTTCATGTTTGCATGCTTCTACATCAGTCTGAGGCTCTTCACAGCTTTTGGTAAAGGTCACACCATTCTATGAGATGGGCTCTTATGAGTTTTTGGCTCATTTCCAGATGAATGTGGCAGAAATCAATACATCTAACTGGCTTGACTGAGTGAGTTTAAACCAGTGAGGTTTGGTGAGTTACTACTGCAATGGCTCTCAGTTTCAGCTCATTAAAGATGTCTTTTCATGCGGTTCCTTATTTATCATTTCTGCAATTAGTGATATCGCAATGCGCAACATACTGTTATCCATTTTATATTCTTCTTCTTTTTCTTTTTCTTCTTGTTGGTTGAGAGACTAGTCCCACAGTTTTCGAGATATCTACTTTCGAGAATGGTGTGCTTGTATACAGCTAAATCTATCTATCTAACTTTTTGATCTAACTTTTTGGGACTCCTGTTCATTTTTGGCCCACAACCAATCAGTAAACAACCATCACACCATAGCCGCTGCCTGGAGGCTTTTAAGGCTCTGTTCAACCATATCAAGATAGTTCTATATACGCAGTGCACTTTAGGTTAGATACTCTATATGCACCTTACACATTACATATTATTGTATATAATGTATATTTGGTGCGCCCACAATCTTTAATCTTTATTAAATAAAATTTAAAAAATATTAAATGTCAATTTATTGTCAATTTATGTTTGCTATTTTGACCAGGATACATTTCTAATATAGTACAGTAGCAACATCAGAAAACACCCTTCATATATTCATATAACCCTCAATACAGGCATTGTGGATTGTTTCAGATCTGATGCAAGAATGGGGCTTAATGCTCTGCTCTCTCTCAAAGACGAAAACTTTAGGTGCTGTTTATATGATGGTGACAGCTTTGGTGGTGTACCAGGTCTTGCAGGAGATCTATATTCTCTAAATTCTCTTTAATATTTTTTTGAACTTAGTAATTTTTCAACTTGATTTTCTTTCTCTCTCAAATATTTAAGTACTGTTTATGTGATGGTGACCATTTTGATGATCAACCATGTCTAGTATGCTTTAAGAAGTCCCATTTTCTCTTTTAATGATAATTTGAGCTATCAGCTCTAGCTCTTATTTTTTCATGTCAGAAATGTCTCCTGGACAAGCATCTTTACTGAAAATTAAATAAATGAAGAGCAGTCTCTAACTCCAAGTTCTGTACACGTTATGGTACTTACCCAATAAAATTATATTTGGTATTTTAATCATCAAAAGAATTAAATTGCTTGCTATGTAATATAATCAGTACAGGCAGCCCTAGTTTTGGGTTTATTTTGATCTTTATAAACCACCAAAGATGGGGATCCTTTCAGGTTACAGTTGAATTATCCAGATATTTCATAATAATAAACTAAAAAGAGAAAATTATATAAAATTTCTATTCCTTTCAGTCTGTGCTGTGGTGTTCATGAAAGGTCTTAGGTTAATAACAATGTCTGCACTGCACCAGCAAAGATCCTCAGTGCTAATATTACACCGGTGAGAATCTTCAGTAATAACATTACAACCATGAGGATCATCACCTTCTCAAAGAGTCTGCCTTTAATTAAGATGAATATTTGATTACTGGTTCCTTGCAGCTCTCAGGGTAGATGCTGCTTGTAGTATTCATTATTATAATAGCTGTTGAGAGACGTATGATGGGCTGGAGTGTCTGTGTGTTTGGTGTGTGTGTGTGTGTGTGTGTGTGTGTGTGTGTGTGTGTGTGTTTGATACTGAATGATCTAAGTGCCTGTGCTATTGTCTTCCCACTCTCCACAGAAAATAACACATTCAGTTCAATCATTTGTCAAAGACTGAATTCATAATGAACCTAAATAATATAAGAATAATGTAATACTAGTAATTCAAACACTGCTTGTGTCCTGCACTAAAGAACAATGCTAAAGTTTTTAATATTTTACTTAAAGCAGTTTTGGAAAAAAAAAACACAGCATGGGTTTGTTCCCTATGAGAAATGTATCAAAGTAGCTCATCTCCCATTTCCAATCAGGAGAGACATGTCATATTCTGTGTATGACTGGTTCAAATAATCTTCTAGTCTATAGAGCACAGTATAACTGGCTGAAAGATGTTGCACTATGGCCAGAAGTATGTGGATGCCCTGTCTATTTTTTAGATTTAGGTGTTGCAGCTAAACCCATTTTTAACAGATGTATAAAATCAAGTATATAGTCATTCCATTTCCACAAGCAAAGAGGCAGTAGATAAAGAGCTCAGTGACTCTACTCTTTTCTTTATTTATATATGAAATAATATATATAAAAGTATATGTATAATAAAACATTAGTGGCCATAAGGTCTGGCTTGATATGGTCTCTGTAGTGATTAAAAAAGCCATTACCCACACCAGTGTATGTGTTGTTGCCCAAGTGTTCCCAGCTAACTCCACTCATCATGGCTGCCTTGCATCTGTTCCTTGCTTCTGATAAAAATCGTTACACACTGTCATATGATACCATCTTTGCCACAAGCCAGTTTGTGCAATTTCTGCTCTGCTAGATCTGCCCCAGTTAACTGTAAGTGTCATTACAGTAACAAAGCAGTAGACCATGCAAACTCATAGAGCAATGCTGCCTTGTGCTAAAATATGCAGTAAGTAAAAATGATCTTATAGAAATTATCTTCTGTTGCATCACTCGCTACACAGTTTCAAACTGCCTCTGAAAATCACAATTACAAGAAGTGCACATGAGGAGCTTCAAGAATGGGTTTCCATGGTCGAGCAGCTGCACATAAATCTAAGATCATTATGCACATTATGCCAAACGTGCAGAAACAATGAATCATCCTTGTCTATCTGGCATTCTACTGGATGAATCTGGGTTTGGTTGATGTCAGGAGAATGATTACCTACCAGAATGTATAGTGGCAACTGTAAAGTTTGTCAGAGGAGGGATAATGGGTCTGGGGCTGGTTTTCACGGTTTAAGACTCTTAGTTCCAGTGAAGTGTGATGTTATTGCTACAGCATACAAAGACATTTTATACAATGTCATTACATTATTTATGTTCTTCTTACTGTGGGGCAACAACTTGGGGAAGACCTGTTCTTGTTCCAGCGCAAAGTGATATCCATAAAGTTATAGTTTGATGACAATAGTGTGAAGGCGCTCTAGTGGCTGACACAGAGACCTGATCTTTAAAGCCTTCCTCAATGAGTGCATGATGTTATAGCTGCAACTCCATATTAATGATCATAATGTTAAAATGGGATGTCTAACAATGTCATATAGGTGTGGTGATCAGGTGTCCACATACTTTTGGATACATAATGTATTTCCTTCAGTCATGCACCATGGATTAACATGAATCACTTCCACTAACTTATTTTTTTCAATTGTTGAGGGGAAGTGATTCATTGTGAGTCATGGTGATTCATGGTGCATGATTGAGAGGAAGTGTGGAAGAGCTGGTCACAAATTAGCCTGGGATAGAACAGAGCACAGATTTTTTTGGTCCAAATAGAATACGCTTTTGGTCACCTTCTCGTATTCCCATAGCAATAGCATCGTCAAATTTTCACAGCAGTTTTCACAGCTATTTCCTGATTTTCACAGCTATGGCAGATCTTTCTCAAAGATTTTGGTGTGTTATTTTCCCATTCTTTCAAAAACTGAATTGACACAGAATTCACAAGAACATTATAAGGCACCCTTTTGGTGCCAATAATAAGAGACTGGCATTGTGTAGCACATAAACAATGTGTCACAGTTCAACTAAATTAAACTTTTGTTCCAGTAAAATGTTAAATGCTTCCTTTATATTTCTACTTGAGGTAAAATGTACCCCTTCTGCTTTATTAAGAGCAGAGTTGTAGCTGCATGGCTATAGTTAGCCTTCTAGTATCTGCAGCAGTTCATGCAGTAGAGTGAAAAGTAGGATATTCCACTTTGAAATGCAGTAGAGTGTACATTATGGAAATAATGTAATGAATTACAGATACTTGATATTATAGACTGATTAGTCTGGTTAATAATCTTTCACAATTTTACTACATAAATTCATAACACCATATTTAAACTCTGCAGTCAGGCATCATTATAGTGTCTGTCTCCAGAGTACTTATAGGAAAGTCTCTTTACTTAGGGATCACTTTTGTAACACTGGCAGTTATTTCTGTACAAGACCAAACTCTTATTTCTTTAAATGGGGGTAGACCAAAACACTCATAACTGAGGGTCAAATGATTATTTTGAACATATTTGAAATCGCTGGTAAAAAAAAAAAACTGCCAAAAACCTCATAAATTATTTTAAGCATTTGGTGCTATAATGCACAATGGTTTGTTTTGGCTACTGCACTTGCTCAGGTCTTCTTAACAAGGAGCCAGCTGCTAATTTCCTTGAAGAGCAGTTTTCTCTGCAAACAGACCACTTGTTGAATGTTACAATCTCTCCCATTTATATTTCAACTAGTAAACGGTCTTGCTCTTTATAACATATCTGATTGCTCTATGGTGAAAAAATAATGCTATTTTTGAAAATCCAAACCCAATACACTTTGTCTGATGTACATTTTTTCACTGAACGTCACTTGATCCTCTTAATTATGAGAACAAATACATGGTAAGTCGATACCATTCTTTCACACTGAAATGATATTACATGAAAGTTATTAAACCATCCATCAGGTTACGCAAATCCCTAACTAGTCTTTTCTGGTTAACAGAGGATCTTATAAATAAATGTTATAAATATATTTTAATAAATAATAATAAAAATAAATGTTTTTTGTGATTAATAGTGCCACCCCTTGGAATTTGTTTGGGTAAATCTGCGTGTGTCTGTGCGCATGTGTGTGCGCGTGTGTGTGCGTGTGTGTGTGCGTGTGTGTGTGTGTGTGTGCATTGCTATGAGTATGTGTATGTGTGTCTATGCAAAGCATTAGAAATGACACTAGTATGTAAAAAAAGCAAAGGAAAAAAAGGCCTGTTGCATAACTATGGTGCTCTTAGCTAGTGTCAAGGCTACTCTGTGTGACTTTTCCCTTCATTCCCCCAGCTGAAAGAGGATAGCAGGCCTGAGGGGTGGGGACTCACAGCTCTCAGCCCTTTTGAGGAAAGCTGCAAGGTATTGTGAGCAAAAGGCCTGAGAAAAGAAAAGCACTTTAGCCCCCTAGTGAGGAGATGGCGAGAGAAACACAGGCTCTCATGCTAATGTCACATTACGGTGAGAAGACAAATGGAGTCTGGCAGTGCACTCTACTGGGGCTGAAAGGACAGAGAAACAGCCAGAGGAAGGTTGAGGCAATTTGAAATTCCTTCAAGGGCTTTCGTCACTGGACGCCGTGATCCGATTTGAGAGCCTCTTTGGCAAGAGGAATGACCCTTGACAGTTACAGATTAATTTAACGTGTGCGTGCGTGCTTGCGTGTGTGCGTGTGCGCATATCTGGGCCTGGCGTAAGTGTCAGCAGTAGACAGGTAGAGGCGAACTGACACTGGGTCAAGGAATTTGCAGTTTAAACACAGTTTAACTATATAGAATATAGCTTCCAATTCTTTCCACATAACATTTATTCCAGATAAATTATCTTATCTGTAAACGGCAGAGACTACATTTACAGTTACAGGTAACGCGTCAGCTTTTATGAGCTGTTATCTTTAAAGCTGAAGTATAATCTGGTTTAACAATTTAACTGAAAATGCTACAAAGACAACATAACAAACGTTGAAAATACGAAAGTGTAACATCATTAAAATTCTTTCTGTATGCAAGAGACAAGGCCCAAAACCAGTACTGGAGCCAAAACCAGTCTTCGGGAGCTCAGAAATTCTACTTTAAATAAGAACTGGAAGGCAGTTCACTTTCAAAACATCAGTAATTGGGCTTCTTGATTCCCACTTATTTTGTTAAAAGAAGAGGTGATGAACACAGTGATAAACATGAACCTGTCCTGGCTGTTTTGGCACGAGTTACTAGCATCATATTTAAAACAGATATTTATAAATTAAAAAAAAAAAGACAATAGAATTATTCAGTTTCACCATTTGATGTGCTCTCTTTGTATTATATTGAATTAAATATAGGTCTTTGGTTGTTGTTCAAAGTAACCACATTATAGGTTATGTGACCCATTCTTAAACAGATTCTAAGTATTTTATTGGTGGGACTTCCAGCACTAAGGTGATCAGTACTGCTCCAAAGAAGATGCCCAAGAGTAATTAATCTAATACTGACCCATAAGCTTTATTTCCAGATTGAGGCTGATGAATCCTTCATCATCATCATGTGTGTTGTCCTGTGTCCATCATCATCATCATGTGTGTTATCCTGTGTTCATCATTATCATCATGTGTGTTATCCTGTGTTCATCATTATCCTTATGTGTGTTGTCCATCATTATCATCATCATCAACATCATTTGTGTTGCAATCATCATCGTCATCATCATCATCATCATCATCATCATCATCATCATCATCATGTGTTTTGTCCTCAGTACATCATCATCATCATCATCATCATCATCATCATCGAGTGTTGTCATGAAGTCATCACCATCATCATGTATGTTGTCCTGAATCCATGATTATCATGACGTGTTATGTTCTAGATCCATCATCATTATCATCATCATCATGTGTGCTGTCATCGTCATGTTATGTTTTCTTCAGTTCATTGTCGTTATGTGTGTCTTGAGTCCATTATCATGTGTGATGTCCTGATTCCATCATCATCATCATCATCAGTTTTGTTGATAGCATCACTATCATCATGTGTGTTGTCCATCATCACACTAATCCAGCTATTAGCTCACTGCATTAGTCTTCATCTGGCAACAAAGGAGTTAAAATAGCAACATGATTTACACATCCGAGCACTCAGCAGCTCTTGCCCTCTGAGTTAAGGGAGATGTCCACCAGCTTCTCCCGCAATTCTGCCTGTAATCCAGTTCAACAAGCACAATCCAAATCCCCATTTAAATTCCCAACTGCACAAGATGGGTCTGGAGCTTCTCCTTGTGCCTCAAACATGCTCAGTTTAGTGCTGATCCACAAGACAAGATGATCTTCTGAAAATGAAGAAATCAGGCACTAATACATATCTAAACATAAATAACACTAAAAACAATATATATCATTATAATTTGAATCATTTTAGCTGTCTTCAATTTACATTGATTTTAAAAACAGCTAATAGCAATTTTTGGCATTCAACATTTCAGTGTCTCTGAGACACTCCAAACAGTTTCTGAAAAGGTTCTGGATCTGTATAAGCAAAATTTGCTTCATTTTGCAGGTCTAAGTAAGTTTTTGAGCAAAACTAAACCACATTCATAAAGATATGAAACTTCTATCAGCATTTACATGTCAAATAATGGCATGTATGGAGTAGCCCAGGATCTCCTGAAAATAACCTATGCTATGTATGACTGTTTCATGTAAATACTTTATAACTGTATTTGTAATTGGCCAAAATACCAAAACATTACACAATATTGTCCAGGAGTTCTAAGAGTTAACAGTGTTTACATGTTACATCAATCTCTCTTTCAAAAAGTGAAGGACATTTGGTTTTGCATGATAAGGACCCTTTAGAACTGAACCATTTGTCAAATATTCACTATGAAATCCAGAAGATGTGAAACTGTACAGGACACTTGACAGTTTTTTTTCACTGAAAGTCATTGCACTCACTTACCACAACAGCACATGACTTAATATAATGATAAATGTCTCATAGAGAAACCTGTGCCTATGCTCATTTTCAGTGTTCATAACTGTATTTTTAGGGTCTACTAGAATTGATTTACATGCTTCAGTTTTCCCCAAACGCAACATTTTTCTCATACTGCACACTCTCTGTCTAAAATGTTTGTCTGTTTTAGCCCCTGTGTCCTTAAGACCCACCTTCCGATGAGCCCAGTGTGCTTTGATTGGTCAGCTCACCACCTCTGTTTTGACTGGTCAACCACCAGAGCGGCATCCAGCTACAAGTCCCACCCCCTCACCACTGAGGCTGTTCTTACAATGGTGTTGATCAGTTTGACCCAGAGTCCAATCCAGATAGCCAGGTTGAACAAATAGGTGATCCACCTCAAGTTAGACTAGAGCAGGATGCTTCAGTGATACAGAGTGGTAAGTTGTGTGCATTGTGAAAGGGCTCGCAAAGTTTGCCCGTAGGCGGGCAATAAGGATTGTGCTATGTGATGATGTTACCTTGTAACAGAGAAAAAGAGCTGGAATTTTAGCAAGGAGTTTCAGACAGCTGAGAAAAGTGGTTTCTGTGGGAGAGAGTTTCTCCCTCAGTTTCTCCCATGTACTCTGGGCTTTCTAATTTGGCAGGCTGTTTGCATGTACAAAAAGCTACATAGCACATAACAAACAGAAAAGCATAGTAGGTCCTCTTTAAGAGCACAGTTTGCTTAATCCTAAGATCAAGAGAGGCTGGAAACTGATAAGGTAAAAATGAGTTATGACCGATTATGGTGTACAAAAGGCATAAGGAGAACAAAGCACAACCTGTAGAAACAAGAAACTGATGATTTTTATGTACAAATGTTATATATATTTTATATATATTCTTATATATTGTCATGTATAATCATTAAAGCAAACTGGCATCTAATGAGAGTGTAGTGAGAGTGTACACTTACTCTATTCCACTGCCATAGTTACAAGCTGTATGATGCAACAGGGCTAATATTTGAATACCCCAGTCATGACAACTGTATTAGTCAATGCAATTTACCAGATCACCTCTCTATATCTCTCTCACGCTCTCAACCCACTTCCCCTCTTCATCTTTCGTTGGACGTTGCTCATTCAATTAGATAATTAATGAGTCATCAGATCATGCCGTCAGAGCTGTAGCTTAGAGAGCCTGATAAATACTAGCTTTTATTCATCTGCACAATGCTCATTAACATCTGTTTACCAAACATCTCAGCCTTGAGGGATAATAAAGCTGTGAATTTCATCAGCAGAATCAAAAGAAGTCTGTCTATGCCTGAGATAACCCAAGCAAAACATAAAAATGTCCCCAAACCAGGTAATGACATAATATATCACTTCTAGTGATAATCTTAAACTGTGTAGGCACAGATCAGATTTTGGCTAATGTTACCACACCAGTGTCAAGCTTCCCTGGCTTTATCCTGCCGGTCTATCTCTCCATCAGCTATTTTTCTCCCATTATGTAATCGCAAATAAACTGCCTTTGATCTGCCACCCTGCAGGGTGGGTCATTTCTTCACAGGAGGAGGAAATTATACCATCGAGCCGCCACTCGTGCTAAAGGCAACAGGGGCTGTTTTGTAGGAAAGGCCCTATCGGCTCTGTCGGAAAGAAAGAAGATGGTTAAGGTGAAGAGCCTGAAATCTCTGGCGTGTGTCCCGGCCGTATCAGCCTGCTGGAATTGCCTGACAAGTCATCAGATCTCAATCAATTACCCAAAGCCATTTTAGAGAAGCGCATATCAAATGGTATATCAATTAAAGTGTGATTAGCATGAAATGTGCATTGCAAATGGGAGGAATAAATTAAAGCATGATAATACATCTTGAACTCATTTCAGCAGGTTTTGGCTTTCAAAGCTTGAGCTACAAAGGCATTCACTCTTCTCTTTTACTGCACACTTCTGCTCTACTTTCCTTTCCTTTCTTTTCCTTTCTTCTCTTTTTCTTTCCTTTCTTCTCCTTCTTTTTTCTTCTTGTTTCCTCCACTAATCTTCTTTCTTGTCTTTTCTTTTCTTCTCTTGTTTTTACTTTCTCTCTTCTCTTCCTTTTTCTCATTTTCTTCTTTCCTCTTCTTTCTTTTCATCTCTTCTGGTCTATTCTCCTTTTCTGCTTTTTACCTGTTTTTCATTTTGCTTCTCCTCTTTTCTCAGCTTCTGTTCTTTTCTACTTCTCTTTCTCACTCTCTTCTTGCTATCTTCTCTTCTGTTTGCTTCATGTCCCCTCATCTTGTTTCCTCTGCTTTCATTTCTTCCACTTTTCCTTATTCCTTCATTCTCTTCTCTTCTCTTCTCTTCTCTTCTCTTCTCTTCTCTTCTCTTCTCTTCTCTTCTCTTCTCTTCTTCTATGGAATGTGAATGTATGGCTGCAGACTCTTCCTCTATAAATGAGAATTTTACTGTTGGCAGGATAAAGAGGGTGCAGAGGCCATCTGTTGGGATTATGCTGCAGTGTGAGAGAGCAGAGGAGACAGCATTCATGGGCCAGAAGCCAGAGGGAAGTTGTTTGTGCTGTTTTTTCTCTCTTTGTAGTGCAGCCTTGCTTTGCCTTTGGTGCCTGCTGCTTTGTAGGAGCCCAATATTCTCATTCTGACTGATATTAAAGAAGAAAAGAGGGAGAGAGAGAGAGAGAGAGAGAAAGATGAAGGAGAAAGATATGGAGAGAGAGAGTGAGAGAGAAAAAAGAGGGTGAGTAAGAAAGACAGACTGGCTAAAAGAGAAAGAGAGAGGGCAACGAGGGAAGACAAAAAAGATAGTGAAAGAGAAAGATAAAGAGAGATGCAGAAAAGGAGTGAGAGAAGGATGAGGGAGGGAGAGCAATGGGGTAAGTGAAAGAAAGATGAGGAGAGAAAAGACAGATTGAGAGAAAGAGAGAGATGGGGAAAGAGAAAGATTAGGGGAGAAAAAAGATAGGGAGAGAGAAAAGAGAAATGAGGAGTGAGAGACAAATGGGTAGAGGGAGCATGAGATAGAGAGTGAGTGAAAGAGTGATTGGGGAGAGAAAAAAGAGAGAGGAATGAGGGAAAGACAAAATTATGAGTTCACACATTATTTTATGGTGAGTGTTTGTATTTAGCACTTTGTGAGACTTGACCGTCCTCATGATATGAATCATGAACATTCAGGACATGTGAAGATATCTGACTGGTCCTGATTCTTCTTTTAACTTCAGCATTTTAAGCTCAGCCTGTTCAGGTCCAATACTACCTGAGTGATTGATGCCCGCACCATAATAGCAGTGCTAACGTGAGTGAGTTGCAATCACTTATCAGCTCTGAAATACACAGCAGACGTTTGTGCCCAAGCAGGTCAGAGCATCCATATGTTTGCTAGACTGCAGAACATATGAACACCTGAAAGCTGGCTTTGGAAAGTGCTTAATTAAAAGCTGATTCTTTTATTCCTTGTGTTTTTCTTTGGCAAATGTCCCTGACACCAAGCACAAAGCACAGCTTTTGCAGGCTGATCCACCGCTCCCCACTGTGAAACAAAATATTCATGCTGCATGGAAATTCGATTTGATTGCAACTTTAAAAGATAAAAGACTAACTTTGTGACTTTACTGAGCCTAATTTTGGAACCCAGAGCAATCCGCTAGTGGTCATCATTTCAAATGCAAGGAAGAAAAGTGGCTTTGAATACTAATCTTCTAACTACGCTTCACTTTTTGCTTTGGAAATAGTACAATTAGGCCATCTGTACCTGTATCTGACATGACTGAAGTACAGAACAAAAGAAGGAGAAGCTGAATCAGATACAGAGGTACAGAAAGTCTGGCATAGCTGAAAGACCTGTGTGGAACAGAAAGCAGCAGGAAACAAACATTCTTGAACACTCACCCACACCAAAGTCATGAAGTTGTGGAGCTATGCCTCTTGGATTTGTTTTTATGGAATCATTGGAAAACAAACACACACTTCAAAATGAGAGACCACTAAAGAGCCAGAGAGAAGATAAAAACACAGCTTGAGACCTGCAACCAAGATCCATGTGCCATCTGTGAACGGTTATGAGAGATATTGTGATTATATTACTACATATTGTGATGCTGATACAGCAGTAATCTACTGTATGCCTTAAATACAGCAGACTGCTATAAAAAGTGAGGCTTTCTGGCAAACGAGTAAAATACCGGATGATGGATTTTACAGTAACACACTGCTACATTCAAAGCATATTGGAAAAGTGCACTCTGAATATTGTAGCACTGAGGGCGGAACTATACTTTATATTTCTGTTGGTTTTGAAATTAATCAGCTTGTATTTCTTCACCTACAATTCATCTCATTTGAGTTGTTAATATTTCTTTAATGTGTCTCACGAAGTGGATGATTGTACTGGTTGAAAACACATTTCAGTTTTTTATCTGATCTGGAGTTTAGACTAAAATACTTTCTGCTTTGAGGGACCCTATAGACCCTATAGTACCTACAGTTTATTAAAATAAAAGACTGAACATTACATTTTGGCAATACTGAAATGATCGAACACACCCAAAACTTTACTAAAAGTTTTAGCTATGACAGTTTTAGCCTGAACTTAATATATACACATACACACACACACACACACACACACACACACACACATATATATATATATATTAATAAACTCATTTTTCTAACTTCACTTTAAGAGAACTCAAAAACATAAAAAAGGACATGATGCTCTCAATACTATCTCAGTTAATGTCTTTGTTAATGTCAAAATATAATCCTTGAAAATAGCAGAGCGCATGTGGGAGTGTGGTTGTTACTGAGCTACTGTGTAATTCTCAAAAATGTCTCCAGTGGACCTCAGCATTGTAAGACCGCATACCGTCATGTAGCAGAGAGGTGCTGTAGAATGGCAGCACAGATTGAGAAGAAATCCCCTCGATGAAGTTTAATTGGTCCTACTTTTTTTGTATGGTCCCCTATAGATGATCTACAGATATTTAAATCATTAGCAAACTTTCTGGTGATACTCAATCGATTATCAACAACATTATAGTCAGGGTTAGGTTTAGGAGTAGGTGTAGGTTTTGCCTTAAGGTTAGAGATTTAGGGTTAGGCATAGATTGAATAGAATCTTTCACACTCAACTTACACTGTGCATCTACAAAGCTTCTACTGTGGACTGTGCAAATAAATTGTTACCAGTTCATTAAATCAAACTTTTACCATCATTAATCATGCTTGGAATCAATTTACTACCTCTTCAAAACTGTCTGTTTTTAAACTGAAAGGTACAAGGTAAAAAAAAAACTAGGCTATTAATGTTAGCTAGATGAGGTAACAGACTGTTAGCATTTGTCTGTTTTTATTAAACACTGACCATCTACTGTGGCTCGTTGTGGACTTGATATGGTCTCAACCATGTTAAATATAAAATAACAAGACTAAGGTGTTTATTCGCCTATACAAGCTACGACTTGAAAACGTGGCCCACTGGAAATCTAACTGGAATAGTTACGTCCTCTGAGGTGTTCACTGGGAAATCACATAGCAGAGATGCCAGTATGAAGGTGGGGTTGGTAGGTGTTGTTTTCCTAGTGGATGGGTAGAAGAAAATCCCAATACTCAATTGAATCTCATGCCTTCTTAAGACAGGAAAATATGTCAATAAGGCAGAGATTCTTCATTAGCCTATATGTGAACTGGCAAAGAAAATGTAGGTTTGTTTATCTGGTCTCCTTTAAATTAACCGTACTTCTGAAGTGGAGGTACTGAGGAGAAATCTGGAACCAATTTAGCTCACATGATATCAATTATCTTTTTCAGTATAATACATTGCTGTCACATTTACTATATTTATCTTCATTTGCATCTGTTCTAATACCAATATGTTGATCTAGCCCAGATAAGTGGCTTCAGTTGATGTAAGACTTTGCATACTGCTATATATAACATATATCATTTGAGATGAACAAGGCACTCAAGTGCTTTTCAGTGAAATATGTGTTTTTAAACAAACCTGTAGTTAAAATGAAGAACTGATTTGTAAATGTCACCATGTCACACCACTTTACCATTTAAGGCCTCTTAGCTTGAATCCTTCTTCCAGTTTTGTCTGAAGTTGTTAGAAACATTGGCATATGAAAACGGTTGGATATTGGAAAGAGTTGCGTTTGTCCCACCCAAAAATGATACCATAGGGACAAATCTTATTTTGATAGAGCGTTTTTCCAGCTGATCGGACAGCCTTTCTATATCATGTTATGTTGTGCGTCTTCTTTTAGTCTCCATTCAGTTTCACTGGCCTCAGCTCTCACCTTGTTGGAGCGTCACTAGCTTTGAAACTGAGGTCATTAATGAGAACAACGAAAAGCAACAACAGCTATTAACTAATAACAGCATAACGGGTTGTTATGGAAACATACTATGAGGGTTTGGGTAACGTTAATATTAACCATGGTCAAAAAGCACTGTGAAATGTCAGATGAAGTCTCTGGCCCCCCTCCCAAACTGCATGCTGCCACACTAAATAGTACATAGTACAGTAGCTTTAGTGTAAATATACTACAGATTTTACACATAAGGACAAAACTATATCATAACTGGTCATTAAACACTAGTTAAACATTATTTAAACATCATGTATCAGATTATCAGAAGAATGCTGGTACAAACAGGAGAGTGACAGGTGAAATAGATTATGGGAGTGAGTATTAGTAATGAATATGTGAAAGTTTGTTTCTATTATCAAACATTTTGCACATACAGAAAAGGTCACAATAACTGATCACCTACCAAGTCCAGTATTGCTATGTTTGAAATGTCATATACATATATAATTTTTCAGGAGAACAATAATGCAATAGATAAGACTGGAGGAAAAGGAGGCAGAGGTACAGGGCACGATGTTAAGGTTTATTGTTTGCAATGAATTAAACCTACAAAGAAGAACAGGCAAGCATGGTGGTTGATTTGTCTATTAATAAATGGAAGATATTGATTATTTTGTTAATTTATTTGCTGTTTATTGTAATAATATTACAATATTAAGGTTTCTCTCCAGCATGGCTGTGCCTCCCACATCAGCATAGTGAGCCAGTAGCAGGATGCAACAGTATTTTACACTTCCTTTTTAGCAGAAAATAAACATCCGGATGTATTCTGGACATCAGTGAAAAGCAGTTTGTTAGTACCTTACTGCTGGGGGATTTTATACCATCCACGGAAGCTTTTAAGTCATTGCACCACAAATAAACATGTTGAACTTACAAGAACTCCAGTCCTTAGATTACATGATCATTTTGCCAACATGCTCTGGTGCCAGTATTTTAACGTCCATCAGCCTTAAGGTTCATGTGCGTTCAGTCATTAATATAAATACACTCACTGAGCACTTTATTAGGAACACCTGTACACCTACTCATTATCCAATCAGTCAATCACGTGGCAGTGGTTCCATGCATCAAAGCATGCAGACACATTCTGGAGCTTCAGGTAATGTCCATGTCAACCATGAGAACTGCGGAGAAATACGATCTCAGTGGCATGAATGTTGGTGGCAGACAGTCTGGTTGGAGTATCTAGAAATACTGATCCTCTTGCTGATGTTTTCACACACAACAGCATCTAGAATTTACTCAGAATGGTGCAATAAGGGAGAAATATTACAGTGAGTGGCAGTTCTACAGACGGAAACACCTTGTTGATGACAGAGGTCAGTGGATAATGACCAGATTGGGTCTTGCTACACCTGGAAATTCTACAGCAACTGCATGAACAGAAACCAGAATTCTAAATAATGGTTTCCAACATCCATGCCATGAAGAACTGAAAGCAACTGTTTTGGGAGCAAACATTAATCCAGTGATTCCAAATACACGGGCTTTCACATACATTCTAAATGAGTTGAACTGAAGCTAAAACAAAACCAACCAACTGATTAGCTCTGAGAAGTTTGTTAATCAGTTTATTTATGTTTCACATTTCTATGCAATCATACCAAATGTATTTACTGATAGTTAATTACACTGTTAGTGATACAAAACAAAGCAGAACCTCATTTGATTTACATTATGTATTGTCAGCTTTGAGTCTGCATTTCCATCTTTTTCATTTGTTTTGATGATAAACTATGACATAAACATAACAAAGATGTGTAATGCACAGTAAGGTGCAGCAGCAAGTTGTTTTTTTCCATTTCTGCTATATATGACTGTACAAACAGCAATTTATAATAAAACTTCCTCTTCTGTTTACAACCACAAATGTGACGAATTTCTGTGCTTGTTTTAATTAGCAGTTAACTAATACTAAGGGTAAAAAGCAAATTAAACAAAATTAGAAATAATAAAAACATTAAAAAAATTAATAGAGTCATTTAATTCTGAGTGAATATGAAAGCACTGAATTATTACCACAAGCCACAGCTCTTTCTGCAAATGAATACAAATAATAATCCAGATAGCAGTCCAACCTCTCCACAAAAGGAGTCAAATGAGATCAAATTTCAGTATCTGAACACTGCAGTTGTGCTTCCTGTAAATGGTTGGGTGAATTAGCAAAGTAGTAATTAAGTCCTAAAATAATACAGCAGTGTTCTATCATAACTGCCTATGTGACCATTATCTCACTTTATGACTTTTCACTTCCCACTTCTGCGGTTCAACATAATATTATTCAGCTATTTTTCCTAAAACTATCCCATTATAATCACTGCAGTAGCAGCTCCTGCACAGGTTCAGCCTCTATATTGAGGCGCCTTGTTGTAGAGATGTGGTAACATCTAATAAAACATCTACAGCAGGGCTATACAAAGTGTGGTATAAAAGTTGCCTGATCACTAGTCTTGCTTTTCACAACATCATTATGCCAACAACTACCTACATTGTCAGGAAAAAGCCATTTCACTGACATGCAAAAGCATTGTTTTAGGTAATGTGGGGGTGGAGGTGATTGTGAAAACAAATAGAAAAAAACAAATGGAAAAAATGCTGCATGGAAATACATATAAATGGATATGCGCAAGGGTGTTTTAATGCACGGGTTTACCAGAGCTGTTCAGACTGACCGGAGGTGTATCGTTTTCTGTGAGTGCTGTCACTGTATTATGGCCAATCAAATCATATGCTTTCCACCAAACTCCGCCTTATCTCAGTCTCCCAATCTCTTCACTGCAACCGCCGATATCCCTCCAGCCTTCATTTCAGTATCCAGGGGCAAGTGTTTGAATTCACAACTCGAGTAGCGGTTAAAAGATAAAACTGAGCGTGTTTAAAAGTGAGATTCCATCCTGTACAGTCTGTTGGTTTCTACCCATCCAAAGACCAATACTACCAGTGTCATAGCAAACAGCTAAAATGAGGACCTGAACTGACATTTTCATGATTTGGTTCTGGTTTGTGTAGGAATAGAGTGCAGTGCTGGAGTCAGCATATGTACCTTCATTATAAACAAAGGTTGTTTTTGGTGTGTAAGTAGACCCATAGGGCCCATGACCACCTGTAGCCCCAGGGCACATGAGTAGGTTAAAGCACCCCTGGTGTACATTGAGGCAGTCTCAATGTAACATACAAAAACCTGATGGTTTTGTGTGCAAAAGATACCAAACATGCTGTTACCTTTAGTGGGGCATCAGAAGCTGAGACTACCCAACCCATAGTCCAGCAGCCAATGAGAGAACATGTATAAACCTTATGCTTTGGCCTTCCAAGACAAAAAAAGGTTCATGCATCCCTGATCTAATGTTTCAACAGCACACAACAATAACAGGCCACTTCACGAACATAAGCATGCTGCATAGCAAAATATACTCTCATGCTGAATTGCTTTCCATACAGTATCATGTAATGAGAAGGGCTAGAGGCACAATGGCTTTGCAGCATTTACTGGCACTAACCTAAGGATAGGCACTGCTGCTATGCTAACCCTGAATGTGCAGTAAGGAAAAACAAACAAACAAAACCAAAGCACTTGAATTCTAATATCATGGCCATGAATCAGATGTATCCAATCAAGGAGCACATATAAAAGGTTATGTTCACATTCGTAGGCTGAAGTGCCACAAATCCAATTTTCTTCTCTTGATGTGACACAGATCTGATCTTTTCAAATATGACCTGAGTCATTTTCATATGTGGTCATAGATATGATGCATATCTCATTTGTGGCATTGCAAACCTTAATGAGAACAGTCAGATCGAAACCCATGTCTTTTTCCACTGCTCATGTGCCGTCATTCAGTGTGAAAGTGGAAGTACCATCAAGTCAGAGACAGAACCAGTAAACCTACACGAATGCAAACCATTGAGTTGAGAGATTGCATCTGAGCAAAAAATCAGATTTGAGGGATGAGGCTTGTAATCTAAACCTAGCCAAAGTGGGTCAGATTTGATTTGAAAAGAAAAGACATACGCATGTCCACCCAACCTCTGAAAAAAATGAAATGGCTGTCATATTAAGACAAAAAAAATCTAATTTGTGCCATTTCAGCCTAGTAATGTGAACATAGCCTAAATTCGTACAGCAAGCCTAAATTCATGATTCGTAGGTAAAATCTTTGAGGTTTTCTTTTTGGCAGATTATGTTTCTTTTACATCAACATACATAGATGTTTTTAGTTATTATGAAGACATCTACATCTGCGTTATGCTTAACAGTTTCAAATGATGATATGTCTAAAGAAATATATATGGTGATATACTACATATACTATATATACTATTGATGTATGGCAATACTAGGTGTTGGCGTGCATATATATTGGTGTGCAAAAATCTCTTCTTATTTTGCATTTAAAAGCTCTAGTTGCCCTTTCAATTTTGTGAAGATTCATGACAGACCAATAGAACTGGTCCAAAAGTCCTCAGAAAAAAAGTGCAAGTGTAAAAACATTTAGAGAGTGCATTACTTAAAAGACAGGAGCAGCCATTCTTTTCCCTTCTGAAACGGAACAATCGATCATAGTTCTCAGAAAACGTCCCCTTCAGTTCTGATGCTAAATTGCAAACAAATGTGTTCTTGTTAACCATGTTCTCAGGGCTAAGTCCTTCAATAGTTACCATATATATTTGATCTTTGATTTCAGACCCCCCCCCCCCCCCCTCTCACATGCACTCACACACACACACACACGCACACACACACACACACACACACACACACAATGTGCCTCAAACTGACTTGAGGCAATTAGACTACTTCTAGTCAAACTCATTTGGATTCACCTGAAAGAGTAAATGAGTCTTCAGAACAGTCACAGTTAGGAACCATAAAACTACCCATTGCTGTTCTTGGTCTGTTTTGTCTCAATGGACACCTCAACTCACTTACAAGAAGAGTAGAATGCTAACCGACATACCAGCTAACGTGCCTGCTTTGGCAATCATTACACTGAGTGTCTTGGACTCACGACTACAGGTGGCTGAGGCTTCACCAGAGATCATCGCAGGGTTCCAGGTAGCAGGATGGTCTTATCAATGTATAGTGCACCATACCAGTTGTGTGAATATTACTATAGCACACTGTTGGCAGCAGTGGATAGAAGAAGCTACACACCAGCAAAATGAAGTATCTGGGAGACCTACACAAACCATGGAACCACTGGATTGTCCGACATGCAGACATTCAGTGAGCAGTGATGCCCTCCATGAGTCATCCTGTTAGTGCCAGCATCATCGGCGGACGGACGACATGCACGCAAACCATTATGATGCATACCCTTAAAACCACGGCAACATTGCCAAAGACTGCAACGGTGTCATGCCAGACATGAGGTGGTAGGCCGCGTAAAATGACAGAGCGGGGTCAGAGAATGCTGAGGGGCTTGGTGGGCAGAGGTCGCCAACTTTCTGCAGAGTTAATCGCTACAGACCTCCAAACTTCATGTGGCGTTCAGATTAGCTCAAGAACAGAGCATAGAGAGCTTCATGGAATGGGTTTCCATGGCCGAGCAGTTGCATCCAAGACTTACATCACCAAGCGAAATGCAAGGCGTTGAATGCAGTGGTGTAAAGCACGCCACCACTGGACTCTAGATCAGTGGAGACATGTTCTCTGGAGTGACGAATCACGCTTCTCCGTCTGGCAATTCAGTCTGGACGACTCTGGGTTTGCGGTTGCCAGGAGAACGGTACTTGTCTGACTGCATTGTGCCAAGTGTAAAGTTTAGTGGAGGTGGGGTTATGGTGTGGGGTTGTTTTGCAGGAGTTGGGCTCGGCCTCTCAGGTCCAGTGAAAGGAACTCTTAATGCTTCAGCAGATCAAGAGATTTTGGACAATTTCATGCACGCACCTTTGTGGGAACAGTTTGGGGATGGCCCCTTCCTGTTCCAACATGACTGCACGCCAGTGCACAAAGCAAAGTCCATAAAGACATAGATGAGCGAGTTTGGTGTGGAAGAACTTGACTCGTCTGTACAGAGTCCTGACCTCAACCCGATAGAACACCTTTGGGATGAATTCGAGACTGTGAGATAGTGGAGACTGCGAGCCAGGCCTTCTCGTCCAACATCAGTGTCTGACCTCACAAATGCCTCACAAAACCTCAAAAATTCCCATAAACACATTCCTAAACCTTGTGGACAGCCTTCCCAGAAGAGTTGAAGCTGTTGTATCTTCAAAGGGTGGGACGACATTCAAGTTCATAAGTGTGTGAAGGCAGACAAACAATAAGGGAGGATTAGCATACGGGTTAAACTGAAATTGAAAGGGCCATCACTAGTAACTTGGCGTGTTAAGCAAAAACCATTTGACTTTTGTGTCATAAAACATAAACCATGTACGCTAATCATTTTCCTTAAATGACAATGAAGTGAAGTCATTTGATTGCCTGAAAGGCACAGTTCAAATTGATTTGGTAAATTGAAGTTCCCAATACTATTTAGCAATGATTAAAGCATCTCTGCTGCTCCTAATTGGTCCTGAGGCCGCAACTCCAGAGTGGAGAGCAAATCAAGGCCAAGCACATTCCTAAAGAAGCTCCATTATTCCTCTGTTTCACCCTGATATCTCTCCTCCCCAGCCGTTAGCCTAATTATCATGCTGCAAGCCTGTCGCAGACCCTCTCTGCTCTACCATCAGCCACAAAAATCATAGTAATAACTGCGACCGGGAAAAAGAGCAGATACTTAGTTCTCAGGCCGCAACGTAAACATCAGTAATGGTGGTGGGGCATTATGGGAATTTCCCCATGAGCCTTTGCAGAATAGCGTAAGCAATGTGCAACAGTGGCCCCGATGTGAGGGATTAATGGGAGCACATGAAGGCCCGCGAGCCTCAGGCTGACAGAGCAGTGGAGAATCCCTCTCCTACATGCTTCCAACTGTATCTTGCATGAGCCGGCATGCCATTAAAGATTTAGAAATCACAGACCTTCGCTATCAAAGTCACGCCATGCTAATCCCAGCAACTCCCCCAGCAATCAAGCTGTCACATTCTCAGAAGCAAGAGCATAAGAACAAAAAAAAGAAAAAAAAACTGTTAGTGGTTTAAATATTAATATGTTTTCTTTTTGTTGATTTCGTTAGTAATTGGCTTTCGTTAGCACAGAGCTGTGAGCAAGGATTATGCATCAGCCTGGGTGGCGTAAAAGTGTCCACTAGAATGAGAAATGCTAATTTTAAAGCAAAGGGACGCTAATGAGCACTGAGCTCAAAGAGAATCACAGACTATAGAGTGAATATTAAACAGCGATTTTAATTGCTTTGAAAGTCAATTTGTAGAGATCATTCTGTCACGTTCTGTGATGTCCAGACGAGACGCCCATGAAGAAACCCTGTGCAAGAGAATGAGCCTCTTTGCTAAATCTTTTCAGCATAATTAGCATTTAGCACTAGTGCTGTCTGCAGACAGGATTTAACTCTCTTTCCCTGTATTTGGAAGCACTTGACATTATCAGTTACCTTTTGATTTGACCTCTGTTTTAAGAAAAGAGGGCAAAGTGTTCTCTTGTTTGCAAGGCTAGCAATAAAAAAGAAATGAAAACACAATAAAATCCTTTCTTGGATCAAGACAAAGTCGAGCTAGCGAGAGCAAAAAAGCTATAAATGGACGCATGTTCACAGCGAGGAAGATTACATTTTGGATGCGGGCTGTGAGTATGCTGAAGTGCCAGTCATTTCCAGCAGCAGAACAGGGTCATGTTCCTGCAAGCTCCCACGGCTGAGATTAAACTCTCAGTCACTGGCTCACTCAAGCCTGAAGCGCTCCAGCCATCCAGCACCCAATGCTCCAATCGTCATTCCAATTAAGAACCAGGCCCAAGGGGAGCACAGCTGACCCCCTGCCCCTCCTCCTCCGCCAGGTCTGCCGCGCTGTCGCACATAAACGAGAACCATGCGCAAGCAGCTAAAGGAAACCTTTCTGAAATGAGAGTCTATATAGGGTACATGTCAGCGCTGATGGGAATCATTCACTGCAGTCAGTCGCTTGAAGAAATAAAGGGCAACATCTGAGTATAGAGAAGACCAGTACAGCACGTTCCAGAAAAGTACAAAATAGTATAGTTTATGGAGGCATATTGAATAGCTCCTGTACTGTTGTTGACTACATGAAAAAAACTGTTGCTGTCATAACAAACAGTGATTTCACAGTAGAGGGAAAATGCTATCCCTTAAAGATGCCTTGGAATGCATTTATTCAGCATTTTAAATTGTTCTCTAACAGAAGGCGACTTAGATCAGAGGACCCTCTTACAACCCTACGATTTGGTCCTAGCATTTTTGGTGAGTTCATGAGTCATTAGATGAGCTCTGCTCTGATTTGCTAATTTAATATGATCTGCTTCTACCATCAAACAGTGGATAAAATCACACAGCATTGCTGCTACTTACAGGCCTCTGTTGGGGTTGTGATACTAATAAATGATGAGCTGCCCCTCTGTTCAGTTGCTTCAGTCAAACGCTGAGTAAAGGCTGCTCGACAAGGAGCAGAGCAAACTACCAACTCTGTGTTTATGTTGTTCAGGATCTTGTTAAAGATGTGGGAGCTTCTGTCTGCTTCCTGTTATCCAACTTGTTTTGTGAACTTGCTGTTCCACTTTAAATGGTCCTGCAGTTACATTCTTTCACCAATATGACCTGTAGCATTTAAGGTGGAACAGAACATTCAATTAAGAAGCTGGGGAACAGGAAGCCAACTTCAGCCTGGTTTAAAAAAGATGAATATCAGCCATGCCCACTGACAGTTCGGTTCCTTAGGAAGGCTATGTAAAGTGCCGACATTGCCTTCACCGCCTGAATTGGTACATTTCTCCTCATAGTCCACCATTTTTGTTGCTGTTGCTCCCTTATCATTATATGTAAATTTAGGGGTTGTAAATATTAAAGACTATTACATAACAGTCTTGGATTTTGGAATTGGCCTGTTTTATAGTCCTTTTTTACAAATACAGGATATGTATTTGAAGGATGAGCAACAGTGTTTTAGGTTTATAGTACGTAAGTTCTGCATGTTAACGTCTCCTTGTTCAGCTATACCAATGTAAATACAGTTTCATATTCTATAGCACCTTTAACATTTTGAACCCTAGGCTACGGTGGCCGAGAAAGCCCAACGCACTGCAAGTTAAAAACGCGCTGCAAGATCTGAAAACACAAGCATCAAAATGAGACCGCTTGCAAACCATTAACTGAACGCGCTGCAAAGTCTCAAACGCGCAGCAAACACTGAAAACACATGCAGAAAGCCTCAAAACACAACGGAAGTGTTTCCGAGGGACACTGAAAGTGGACGGACCCACTTTTCTTTCAGTCACTCGGTGTGCATTGTTTAAGGTGGAACGAAATATAAACACAAGAACCTGGCCAATAACCCGACTGAATATTCATTAATAAATAGATAAAACTTACTTTTGCTGGAACTGGGGTCTACGTCCAGGTCCACGCAGCCCGCTCTTGAATGGGTCCGTCCACTTTCAGTGTCCTTCGGAAACACTTCCGTTGTGTTTTGAGGCTTTCTGCATGTGTTTTGGAAGTTGCATNATGCTTGTGTTTTGAGACTTTGCAGCGCGTTTTTAACTTGCAGTGCGTTGGGCTTTCTCGGCCACCGTACTAGGCTGACTATCAACATTCATTTCTAATGAATTATGATAAAGACTGAAGATGAATGACAACATAAAAAACTATTTGTCAGTATTTTTTATAAATTAGTATTAAATAACTACTAGGAAACATATTCCCAGTGAGGTTATTCAGTGAATAAACTACAAATGTGGGCCCATATAGTTCACGTTCAGTGTAACTAAACTTATCTCACACAGTTCTAGAATTTAAGAATAACTAAATTGCATTGCAGTCTTTGTTGTTATGAAATAATAAGCATCAGGATGTTATAAGCCTGGGATCTTACTTAGTATGTTGATGCAATAGGTTTGGGATTTGGATCATAATGTCATTATTAATGATCTTAATTAGCTCAGGAGTGAATGAAATTTGAGGTAGGCCTATGTGTGCGTGCATGTGATTGCTTGATGATATTTCAAATAATAGTTTGTAACTGCAACAAACTAATTCCCAGTCACTGGCTCACTCCAGCGCTCCAGCATATGTTTGCTACTTCAAATAGTAGTTTGTAACTCAAAATAACATCTATGCATTATAAGTTCAGGTTCATGTTACATGTCAAAATGAATATGATAACGGCACTGGAACAAAATCAAGGTATTTAAGGAGAAGAGTTGATTAAAAGGAACGTTTTTACTCTTTTAAAAGGGTCAAAGAGTTATTATTGATTTATTAAGATTTTCCTTCAAGTAATTCTCAACAATTTCTAGTGGTCCATTTGTCATGAAAAGTTCTCAGAATCAAGTATGTTTTTGCATGAAGTAATAATTGAAGTATTAAATGACATGGTTACATGACAAGGTTACATTTATATGACAGTAACAAAATGCATGTAAAAGGAAGCTGTCCAGTCATAGATGAGTCAAACTGGATGAGTTTTTCATCTGGAAACAGCCATCTTGCATGTACTTGTCTCTTCCAGGAAATGTACCATATAAAAACTAACATGTCATATTCAAAGGGCTTCTTTTTCTAGCAAGTGTTCATGTTCTTTTACTCAAAAAGAGCCTGATTCCATTCACCTTCAGTCAATCTCTGCTCCTTCTACAACCGGACAATTACAATATTTATGAGGCCTTCTCTTGACGGAAAAGCCTATTTCACCTTTCTGTCCTTCACTCATTCACTCTCCCTCTCTTTCGCTCCCCCATTGTCTGATCCCCCCCCCCCCCCTTTATTTCTTCTCTCCCACTCTCCTTTCCACTTTCTGATGGATTTATTTTAATGAAAAGCACACCAGAGAATCATTCAACCATTTGCCACTGTAATTTCTATAACACAATGACATGAATAACTATGAGTTGACTGTAGGGAAAGCGCTGACAGCTCCAGAAATAAATACATTTATAAAGCCCGGGCCTGAGGAGCCTTCTCCTTCTGCAGTTCCTCACATTTACAATAAATCACTTTAATTGATTGAAAATAAAATGTCCAGTGGATTGACCTTTGAGAACGGAAGGATGAGAAAGGAGGACTGAATGCAGTTTAAAGGGATCAGAAGAGGAACCAGCAGCCAATCTTTCCAATCTGACATGTAATCAAATATTTCTGTCAAAGTTATCAGCACTGTGCGACATCATGACCAAAGCTGAACGAGTAGTCCGCACCCCGGCATGCTCGTTACCTTATTACAGTCTGCATCGAGATTGCTGTGAAATAGCAATAACCACACGAGTACCATTGAGACGTCAATTATTAGATTTAGCAGCATGCTGTACCAGGATGACTCATTCACAGAGCGTGCACTGTTAGAAGATTACCTGTTCCTTTTAGCCATCATTTTCCCTTCCCTTTCCCCAAGGGCATATGCATCGAGCTAAAATTTACCGGCTTAGAAAAGCAGGCTGTTATGATTTAGATGAAACCTGAATTGCAGATGCATTCTGATATTTTTTATCAGATTAACCTTCAGAACAACGTGTTATAATACTTACTCCTGAACATAACTTCTGAGGTCTGAGTACCTCAAGAGTTCTGAGTAATGCAGCATAAGTCAGTTCATGTACGTACTCTACAGCTGATTATGTGCAGTTGTGGTGTATATTGCCATTCCAGTGTATCAGTGTATATTGCCATTCCAGTGTATCAGTTCAATTAAATTCAATTCAATTCAATTCAACTTTATTGTCATTATACCAGTACAGGGTTGCACAGTATAATGAAACACGGTCAGGCTCCTTCTCCAGTGCAGTTACAAGAATATGTGTATAAATATATATTCAGTGATCTCAATGACAGATGATACACAATAACAAACATCACCATCTTGTGACATAATACTATATCATATATTGTCACTGTCCAAAAAGAAACAAGTATCTCCATAATGGCAAACCCAATTTTGCCCTCTCCGATAAAGAGTGAATCACTATACAGTAAGTGTATGACTTGTTACAGGATGTTCTAAAAGTTTCATTTTAATGTTGTTAATGAAAATGAAACTTTTTGTAAAAGTGTGATTTTATGGGTTTTAAGTGTTTTTTATGCCTCTTTGGCAGATCAAGATAATGTTATATAAATGTATGTAAATGTACATAATCCATACATACACTATATTGCCAAAAGTATTCACTCACCCATCCAAATCATTGAAATCAGGTGTTCCAATCACTTCCATGGCCACAGGTGTGTAAAACCAAGCACCTAGTCATGCAGACTGCTCCTACAAACATTAGTGAGAGAATTGGTCGCTCTCAGGAGATCAGTGAATTCCAGCATGGTACCATGATAGGATGCCACCTGTGCAAGTCCAGTCATGAAATTTCATCACAACTAAATATTCCACAGTCAACTGTCAGTGGGATTATAACAAAGTGGAAGCGAATGGGAATGACAGCAACTCAGCCACAAAGTGGTAGGCCACGTAAAATGACAGGGTCAATGGATGCTGTGGCATATAGTGCACAGAGGTTGCCAACTTTCTGCAGAGTTTATCACTATAGATCTCCAAACTTCATGTGGCCTTCAGATTAGCTCAAGGACCACTGGACCCTACAGCAACATGACTGCACACCAGGGCACAAAACAAGGTCCATAAAGACATGGATGAGCGAGTTTGGTGTGGAAGAATTTGACTTGCCTGAGTCCTGACTTCAACCTGATAGAACAAGAAGAATGAAGAATGGTCAAAAATTCCCATAAACACATTCCTAAGGTAATCCACCAGACTGATCAAATGAGGGATACTAAATGGCCTAGAATTATGTGCTCTAATTAACTTTCGTGGTGACCTGTTATGCAAACACAGTCAGCAATAGCATGATGTCACCAAAATAGCTCCACTTTTTAGGGATCTCTTAAACTTGAATCCTGTCTTTGAGAATACTACATGTATTCCGCTTTTGCATAGCTCCTGAAAGTTGTGGCACAGTGAAGCCCAGCTGAAGTCACAGTAGAGTGCTGCAGACTCATGGGACACTCACACATTTCACGGGTGAGGATTCTGGCCGTTCCAGAGTGTGTGTCTGGATCGATTCACGCGCTCTCCCTCATTCTCTCTCCTCGTCCCGTCCCCCCGCTCTCCCTTCAGAGATTTCACGCTTGTGTCTTTGGCGATGCGTTTGATTGGAGAGCACACCTCAGCTACTCTGGCTGAGGGCTCTGGGCCTGTTTGGGAGCTGTAAGAAGAGGAAAAAGTCACTGAGAGTGACTTTGCATTTTCCAGATCCCCAAAGTTGTATTTGGTGTTTGTTACAGTTGCTCACGGACATGAATGCATTCCGCACGTACATCTACCCCTCACTGCACGTACATCTACCCCTCACTGCACGTACATCTACCCCTCACTAACCCTTAGTCACATTTATTTCAAGCACTAATACAAGCAGTTTCTCATGCATAACTCATTGAAATAAGTGAAGTTACTAAGCTGTGTCAATACATCAAAATGCCAACACCATGGCAATATCAAACAATATCAAAAAAGCAGCATCAGATGATATATTAAGCCCATTGTGAGCATGACATGATCTGAGAGTGAATATGGAAGTAATAATTGTAAGTCTTGTACTGGGCAAAATGATATACGCCAGTCAATAACAAGAAAGATCTGATAATACAAAATAACAATTTTGCTAATCTGAGCTGTCGGTGAGGCATTTTTTTAATATTGAGGAATAGTATTTGAGGAGCTATGTTACCATGATGAAAGTTTTTATGGGGTCACAAAATTTCAGTCACCATCCAGCAGTCTCAACTGATAAGTGAGGTTGTACAAGCTGGCCAGTTGTGCTGCATGTAGTGTAGTGTCTGAAACATTTGGCATAAGCATAATCACAGTTCACCACTGGCACCTTCACACACAGGTATCAACCAATATGGTTCACCTGTATAAGATAAGTGAATGAAATACGGGAAATCTAGTACAATACTCTAGTCTAATACTGTATACATAAACAGTGACATCAATAATTCAGTTGCATTGAAGTTTGTGTTTCTTATATGTTTTACATGTACTAGCCTAGGTGATGCAGTCATCACTGCAGATGTTGTAATACTGATTTGTGTAAAATTGTGTAGTGATAAGCATGATATACAAGGATATATGCTGTAAAAAGATATCACCACAGGTGAGAAAGGGGTTCAGAGTTTGACTGCACAGTTGTAGAACCTAGGAATAAGTATTGAGTAAATATGACCAGAAGTTGCATTTAATACATTTGCACATCATTTTCATCTTGCAGATGATAGTGAAATGAATGGCAGTAATATTTTTAAGAATATCAGGGAATTTAGACATTTGTGTTGCAGCTATGAACATAAGAGTTATTGTCTGAGGTTGACAATTATGCCATCACTTTTTCATAAAATCTGTTTCCATCACTGCTTTTCCACATTCCTCCTACAAACTTTCCATCTCATCCAAAAGTAGAAACATTTTGGCTTTTGCAATATCTAGCTATAATTTCACTTGCAAAATTAGCTGAATTTCAATTTACATTATCATGTAATTACAGATTTGTGTTTGAATGGCACAGCAAAATGACTAAATACTAATTTTTTTAGAGTTAAACAGACTACCTTACTCCTCCCTGGAAGGCCAGACGTCGTGAACCAAACTAAGCCCTCTGCTTCCTTTTGTGTGCTTACACTTTTGCTGTCAGAGCCACATGAGTCTAATGGAAACTTTTTAAAGAAGTGCAGAAGTTAGCCTCAGGCTTAGTACAGTTGGGAAACAGTGCATTTGAGGACTGTAACCTTTTGTTCCAGACTGTTCAGTCCCTACTATGAAAATGTGGCTAATGTGACCTCACTCAAGCAGCTAAAGCAAACATGTGGGCTAAATCTGAAAGGCCATTTTCTGGGTGGTTCATGTGAGGACAGTATGGGCTAAGGGTGTGTTTTGACAGTCCTCTGCAGCACCTAGGGCTGTGTGTGTGTGTGAATGGTAGGAAAACGAGAGAGGCAGTCTGTATTTCTTTTATCTTTTAATCTGGATCTGCTCAAACAAACAGCATTTTCTAGGACAAAGAAACGTTTTGTCCTCAGATGATTCCGCCCGCACTTATGCTGCAGCCTCATGAAAAAATTACATTAGCCACAAACAAACAAATTTGTTTATGCAGTGCTGTGCGTTTGTGTGTGTGTGTGTGTGTGTGTGTGTGTGTATACGCTGCTTGAAAATGCATCTACAGTAGTTTGTGCTGTGTGTTGTACCCCGTACTCCATTTTCAGAATTGAGCAGTTTTAACAGTGGGCACCAGCTCTAGAAAGAAAAGCCAGGCATGTGTAATGTGTGAAGCCTCTGATTAAGAGGTTCCATTTGAACGGCACGGAAGCGTAGCTGATACAATACTCTCCCCTGCAAATCCATTTCACATTTATGATTCGAGTGAACAAAAGTAGAGACTTTATAGCAACGTTGTTCAAAATAAAGCAAGTGGCAAACAATTAGGGTGGTGACCCCTGTTGGCACCGGACTCGGAGGAATAGCTTTTTAATTAGCTATGAACTACAGGCGTCCTTTGAGCTGCCCACTTTTCGCCTGCCTGTCGGCTATTGTTCAAGCATTTCTAATGACAAAACAGTGAGTCACAGAACAGGCAGGGGCCTTTGCTGAAGAAAACCCAGTGAGTGAAGGGTCTGAGTGAAGGGTCCTTTGCTGTATAAGTGTGATTGAAGTACTGAAGCAGGTTTTTAACACCATTATAATGATCAGCAACAGCAATTTCATGTTCACTGCAGAACCAGACAAGGGCAGCCTCTTTCTCAGTCTGGGTTCCTCTCAGTGTTTCTTCATCATGAGGTCGAGAGTTTTAGGAAGGTTTTCCTGCCGATGTCACCAGCAGTTTACAAATTTGGTGCTCAAACCTGACCTCTGTAAAGCTATTGTGCATGTCATCAGAGATGTGAGTCATTGATGGTCTATCATAGACGATCTATCATACATAGATATGTACTTTTGTTCTTCCACAGTATAAAATCTATCATCGGTGTTCAAAAAAACATTTTTCATTTAGATTTTTCTACATCATTTGAGCAACTGAGGCTACACTTTACATTGTGCAAAAAGTGTATGATGATTGGACCAATAGAAATGCTCCAAACTTTGCTATAAATGAAATTTATTTACATTATTTTAAATCAAAATGAGAGAATATTTTTCCCCTCTCATGTAAAGTTACCACTTTGAAGATACTTGTGTTTCCTTTGGACAGTGATAAAATAAAAACATCTATGATATACAATGATATAATAACAACTATATTGGTCATGACAGTAATGAGCTTCCTGTTTGTCCACTCAATCTCCTGATGAGCTTAGTGGCTGCACTGACTCAAACCAGAATTTCTCTAGTCTAAGCACATTTCTTTTCTTTATTATCTCTATCCTTATTTTATTATACATTCACTATTGTATACTGATAGTCAAATCTTCTGCTGCTCTTCAAATCATACTGCTCTTGTGTTACTGTTTTGCAGAGTTGGGGGACTCGAGTCACAAATTTAAGGACTTGAGACTTGCACTTGAGATTAACACTGATAAAAGACTCGACTTTGACTTAGTATTCATGACTTGAGACTTGACTTAGACTTGAGGCAGATGGCGCAAAATTATTTGATTTCTTATTGAATATTTGCATTTTTAGGGATTTTTGTTGAATCATGTTTGGGTGATTTCTGTTGCAATGCGTGCACACCTGGCAACCTATCAGACCACGGGAGACCAGCAGAGATAAATGTACAAGGTGGCTCATATCATGAAGGTGGCTGCGCAAGAATTAGTGAGGTTTGGATTAGAGGATTATGTTGTGAATTAAAGTAGTAAAAAGAACATCGG
>CM067474.1:37603789-37641057 GCA_034552555.1 Semaprochilodus insignis | reverse complement strand
TTGAATTTTAGTTCATTTTAATATTTAATAAATTACTACTGTGAGACATCCATACGTCCACGACTGCTAAAGTAACATCCGTTTAGTACTAACACCTTACAGTGTAGTCTCTTTCTGATGGCACCTGTAGGTCCTGTGATGATGTTTTAGGATTGTTTGAGACTCTTTACTCATCTTTTGCTCTGCTCTTGGGCTGAACTTGCTAGGACGGTCTGAGCTGGCCACGTTGCCAGGTGTTTCATTGGTAAATTATTTTGTGGACAATACAATAGCTGCACCTACAACCACAGTACACTAAACTACAATAGACTCATATGCACCTACAACCTTCTTTCTGAAGGCCAGAGAACTTCTTGGATCTGACTATGGTAATATCACTCACTCATTTGAATTAGACCTGCTCCTCCAGAATCCTCTCTAACAATGTTCTAATCATTAGCAGCTGATGGTGGAGCACCTGATTTTAATTTTAGGCATTTTAACCAGTAATAAATGTGGGGATGTCCTAAACTTTTTCCTCACAAGAAAATTGCATTTCTGTTCATTACAGTTTACAAATGATTTTTAAAGACATTTGTATGTGTTTAGTTATGTTGCCTCAGTCTCTCAGTATTGTTCATATGAAGATCAGATGTTTAGATATGTTTAAAAAAAGGTTTTATTTGGTATATGTATTTTTTCACATGACTATTTGGCTCTGGCTTTTTGTGCACTATAACAGGAAAACTGTGAAGCGGTGTCATATGAGAAATACCTTCAACAGATGTGTTGAATAGAAGTTCAGCTCTTTATGGCTGCTGTCTTTCAACTGGTTTAAATGTGGAAACTGGAATTAGAACTTAGAGTTTGTCTTGCTGTAATAATGAAGGGCTGAGAGCTCTTCAAGATAATTTGTGTGTTGTTGTTCATGACACGCATGGTTTATTCATTGGATGTTACTGAATTGGAAAAGCGTGTGCAGGTCATTTCATGCTCATTTACAATACTCACAGATATACGGCCACCCACACAAATGTGAAGCACATCATCAAGAAAGAGTGCACCTGCAACAAAAAAAGTGGAATTTTGCAGCGAAAGCCTTCTGGGCGAGATTCTGATACCAACTCCATGAATGGTGACCCATCAACTCATGGCGCATAGTGCAATGAGTACACATCCTGTAAAGAGAATTCACTTCTGCACATCTTAATGCACAGTTACTGCTGAATTTAACACACCTGAGAAAAAATACTGTATCCCCGAATCCCTGATCATTTTACAGAAGAAGGAAAAAATACAAATGCAAAATTACTCTTATTGGTCCATTCATCATGAAATTTGAAAGCAACATCAAGGGCAGCTGATATTTTCAAACTATGGCAAAAAAATTAAACAAAACAAAAATGGAGGAACAAGATTTTGCTTTGACAGCGACAGATGGGTACAGTATTGTGGACAATACCGTTTCAGGCACTTGGGAAAAGTAAAGCTGCACTATGGAATATCTGCAATATACTTAATCAATAAAGCGTTATATTACCTTATCTTAATATTTTTTTTTATTAAAAGAAGTAGCAATACTGAGTATGGGGAAAACTGAACACACAAAAAAATATGGTATGTGTGTGTGTGTGGTCTTGTGAGGTACCCTGTAAAGCCTGAAACCATTATTTAATAGTCTGAGGTACCAGGATGGATTTGGTGGGAATTTTTAGGACCACGTCATATGAACATCACATACACAGACTCACAAACGTGGTCATGTTTAGGTCTCCAATACAAAAATCACATTATACTGATGAAGATATGATGGCGACTTACACGTTTAGAAGATACAACTTCCAACAAGTTTTGAAGAGTTGTGCCAAATGTCAGGTTCATTCGCTTGTGGGGGTCTGAAGCTCAAACAAACAAAATGTTCTTCTGCATGCTGTGTGCAATTACACACTTCCAGCAGAGAGGCTTCCAAATCCTGCATAGTGTTGCCTAAAAACTGTTTTATCTGGGTAGCAAGTGTTTATTTACTCATAAAAACACTATCACTGGCATAAATTACTTAAATACAAAATAGTGTCTTTGCATATGACATTGTGTCTCTTCAAATGTCTGCATAAAAGATCATGAAATGTTAAACTGGCCTATTAAACAGTGTTTTACCAGGTGTGTCCTAAGAAGATGTTAATTGTTAATGATGTTATAAAACACTGAGACCAACCTCAGCAATCTGACACAGTCCAGTACTCACTCTCTGGGAACACCAACATGGCTGTAGCACAGCAGCAGAGCTGAGCTAACGGTAATACAGAGCAGCATGAAACAGTGTGACCGGGGGCTACAGTGACTCAATGTCACCTTCATTTAGTTCACATTTTGGACTGTGTGCATTCTTTGCACATAATTGTTCAGCTATTACACCTGAGGAACTCTTTCTTCATTGTCACTTCAGACATCAATACAGGCATATTTGATGTCGAGTCTTACAAATAGGCCATATTGTGTTATGAGAGTAGATGGATGAATGGATGTCAGTAGCTGACTGGGTTACAGACGCGATGGCCATAAGATCAACAGAGAAAGAAACACCAAGATATCACCGTTGTACTATGTTGTGTATATGTAGATGGCTGCATGACGCAGGACTACATGCACACAGACTGTTAAGACGACTGCCCTTATAACACCACATCAACATTGCCAAAAACTGCATTGGTGTCGTGCCAGACTGTCATGGAGTGATGAGTCCTGCTTTTGTAGTGAAAGTTAATGTACAATGGGTTTATTTCAAGTAAGCTTGGAGCACTTCTGTTCCATTATCATGAACATTTCATACAATATATACATTATATGCATACACACATACACACACACACGCACACATGCACACACACACATATATATATGTGCTCATCATCAAATATAGTCATATATCAAAAATAGTTGCACCCAGAAGAAAGTGTTGGATTGCAATGCTATTAAGAAGGATGATGAAGGTTACCAGGAACAATAAATGATGATAAATTTAGACTGATTTAGACTGCAGATTTGGCGGTAGAGGTGGAGGTGGAGTGACATCAGACCCTCTGCAAGTGACGCGTGACAACAAACGCGTTCATCTTCCCGCTGACCACGGTGCCTCCACTCACGGACTCGTTGGTCATCTCAACCAAGATTGCAAGTAAAGTTACTTTCCCTCCTCCTATAAAGTTACTGTTTTGGAGTTGCCTGTTCTTCATTAGACAGTGACAATATGTACAAAAGGCTAAATTACATAATATGCTCCATTCTATGAAAGCCAAAGTCTTTTTTAGAAAATAATTTGACTCCTTTAATAGAAAGGAGTTTAAGATTCCTTCCCTAAGTTCATTCAGGTAGTGAATGAAGAGAAGACTAAATATAGTGATATTTTGCATGTCCCTGTTTATATCTGCGCTAGTGACGCACTGGCTTTCAAAAAGCTTAAAATGGGACCAAAAACACAACGTTCTCCAAACAAAAAGAACAGTTTACTCTTGAGATTAAAAGGCTAGAATTATATTCACATTCATGCTACTTACTATTTTTGCACTTGCCACCATGTTTTAGTGATGAACTAAGTTCATTTCTCCATTTCCATAAAATATTTCAAACTTCCTCCCACGACGAATAATTAAGAACTAAACTAAAGAAACTCAAAACATCCTGAATGCCCTGTTGCATGATAAGTTTGGCATAAGGCTCTCAGAATGTGTCTGTTGCCAATTGTAGAAGTTTCATTTTTCTACAGAAACAAAAGGAGGAGATGGCAGCAGTCAGGTCAGCAGCTGTGCAGTGCATTTGTTTGTGTGGTCATAGCATCTGCGGTGATGTGCGATTCAGTAGAAAATGTGATGCTCTTCAGCTGATGTGAAAGGTTTGAAAGCTGTTTTGAAGAAATAGCCTTTGAGGCTTTTGGTTAAAACTGAATTATAACTGTTCAAGCACAACAAATCAAAATAAGAGAGAATTCTTAATTCCAATCAAAATTGGCCAACATTGAAACTTGAAACTAGAATTGGAGACATGTAGTTGGCTAATTTATTATTTTGATTTTGATCGGTGTTGTTTTGTGCAATTTTATGGGGTAAAAACGAGAGGCAAGAAAGTCCACTCACACTGTATTAGAATGCTGCTAATAAAGGCAAATATGGCAACTTTCACTAATAGAAAGTACAGAAATACTATAGTGTGCTTCATGTGTTTGTTTAACCCACTCAGTGTGAACAGGTTAAAAAGAGAAAAATAAAAATCTTAAAAATGGCCACTGACTGCAAATTGACTGTAAATAAACTGGATTTAAAACCGGCATGAAATTCAATGGTATTAATTACTGTGTGAAGTATGTCCAAACAGAATGAATTCATTATTTAAAAATGGGAATTTACACAGTATGCTCCCATCGCAACCTGGAGTGCTTGTGGAGTAACAGACTGCCCAACCCCATGCCTTATAAAGCCCTCTGTCTGGATCTGGCTATTTTTATTTCTGATGCTACTTTAAGCTGCTTAAAGTCAGAGAAAAGGCGAAGGAGGGAGTGAGAGGAAGAAAATACAGAAAACAACACACAAGTCTACTGCTGTTTGTCCCTGAAATAAAGTCTCATCGATCCCTCTGCGCTGTTAATTTGGCAGTGAAGGTGAGCGTTCTGAATGGAGCAGACTTTGGTGTGTGTGCGTCCGCTGAGAACAGGGAGGACTAGATTGCCCTTCAACAAGTCACAAGAGGTGAAGGCCTGAGTCCCATAGCAGAGCATACTAAAGTTACAGGCAAGGGCTTACTGCTGATTAATCAAGCAGAAAAGGACGGTCTAAGAAGAATAAGGCGAGAGAGATAGAGAAAGAGAGAGAGCGCGAGATAGGAAAAAGTAAGGAGAAAAATCCTATAGCTTTGGGAGACTCTTTATCTTAATTATGTTTACAATCAGAACACTAGTGTTTCAGCAGTGACTGTTTCGGTAGTGACAATTTGGGCTAATTTTAAGGAGAAGTCAACACACTAGCCAGTACATGGACACTGCTTGGTACAATTGTATAGACAATAAAACCATAATATTTTACATTAAACACAAAAATATTTGTAGAATTTGCATAAAATATGTGTTTCGGCAGTGACAGATCTTAATGCTACACACTAGTTTTTAGACTTTGGGACACATTTACTTCTAAACAATGGCATCTAACTGCTCACCATGTGGCCATGAGTGACAAGAATGTAGGCTTACTTGCTGCTTTAAAATGTGGGGGGTGTGGCTAAAATTAGGCTCCACTTAAGAAGTAAAACTCTTTTGTTTTATTGGTGGGTTCACTGGGAAGTATCCCAGCCTTCCGTTAAAAGAGCTTCCCTCCACTTTGTGGAGATACGTAAATGCACAGCAACTGGAATAATCAAAAATGGTATTTATGAATTTTTTGCAAGTATTTTAAATAGAAATGTGAATAAAAACAGAATGATGACAAAATAATGGGCAAATCATTTTAAACTCTATATTTAGTTTAAATGAATACATAACCAACATACCAAATGTTGAAACTGAGAAACTGTATTCTTTTTTTGAAAGGTACATGCCAATATTACATTTGACGCCATAACATGTTTCAAAAAAACATGTGACAGGAGAAAAAAATACTGGTAAAGTTGTGTGATGCTCTAAAAACACCTTGTGGAAGATCTCACAACTAATTAGGTTAACTAGCAACACATGAGTAACATAACAGGGTGTAAAAATTGGATCTGATAGAGGCTGACTCTTTCAGAAGATGGAGAGAAGTTTACCATTCTGTGAGAGGGTAAATAGTGTGATTCAAGAATAACGTTTCTCTATGTAAAATAGCAAAGAGCTTGGGGATTTGGTCGTACACAGTACAGAACATCACAAGGTTCAGAAAGATTCAGAGAGTCCAGAGAAACCTCTGTATGCAAGACACAATGCCAAAAACCAATAATCAATGGCCGTGACCTTCAGGCCCTCAGACAACATTGCATTTAAAAAAACAACAGACTCGATAGTAGTGGGAATCATTGCATGGGCTCAGGAACACTTCCCCAAACTACAAGTTAAACTCTACCCTTTAAAGAAGAAGCAGAAATAAACAGATCCCACGCTCTTTTAAGATGGACTGAGGTAAAGAGGAATAGTGTCCGGAGGGTCTGACATATCAAAATATGAAATTCTTTTCAGAAATTACAGATGACACTGAAGATGAGAGGGGCGATCTGGCTTGTAGCACATAGTTTAAAAGCCAGCATCCCTAATGGTATGAGGCGCAATAACACATCACATAACATGGGAGAGTTGCACAGCTTTAAAAGCTCCATTAATGCTGAATGACATATACAGATTTTAGAGCAACACATGCTGCCATCCAGACTATGTCTTTTTCAGTGAAAGGCCTAGACAATGCTAAACCACATGCAGGTTCCAGCACTGCCCACAGTCTAGCAGGCCTAGGTGGTCAGTGAAAGAATGAATGATTTGCACATCATGGCATGCTGTTGATATTTACATTATGACCACCGCCACACCTGTTTTTGAATAGGTGGGTGTATGTGGTTTTCAGTTTCATGTTTTTTGGTCTCTCCCTATTCAAAGAGAAAGGAGTACAGTCTCGTATGAGTGGAAATAACATCTCTCATTCATCATGCCTCTGGTTCTGGTCAGATAGCACACTTCACCAGCCAGCATCTCTAAAGAACAGAAAGAGCAGTTTAGCACGGCTGCAGTAAGAGATACTGAACCATTTATTACATTTCACCTTTGATTGGTGGTTTGTGTTCCTCTGTGTGTTTGTGCCTGCAGGTCAGCCATCCATGCAGTTAAGGGAGGAGTGGACAGAGTGGACAGTTTATTTCCAATATAAGCATCCTGAACTGTCAAAAAGTGGTGAGGCATTCCCCAGTACATTGAAAAGTGGTGGGTCAAATGCCCAATTGCCCCATGGTCCTGGCAACCTTGATAATTTACTGCTGTTTTTCAGGATATTTGTGTCCTGAAAATGTCTGAAAACAAACACACAAAGCTGAAAAATGCCTTGTGAACAATTGAGGGTCACGACTACTGCTTTTTATTGTGGTCTCACTGCGTCACACCCACACATGCACTCACATACACACACACATGCACCCACATACATGCATCCACATGCACACACACACACACATGTACCCATATACACACACAGAACCAAGAAGGGGAGAAAGAGGGGGAGAAAGAGAGAGAGAGAGAGAGAGAGAGAGAGAGAGAGAGAGAGAGAGAGAGAGGTCTTTGTCCTGTTGTTAGGTGGCTGCTGGAGCTCTGACAGTGTGTTGAACAGCGTGTCACTGAATCTCTCACCATGGCAACTTAGCCTGTTTGTTTTCTATGATTGGAAATGCTGCTTGCTGTTACATCCATTTCACTTCAACCAGCAACAGAGACAGTACAGGCCAAACATGTCAAACCCTCTCACCTCTCTGTCCCTCTCTCTCTCTTCGTCTTAAACACACACACACACGCACACACGCACACACGCACACACACACAGTTTTTATGCACTGTCAGGATACAGGATTACCCATATGTAATACATGTGCTATGTAGGCAGATGTAGGTAGGAAAGCCATGTATTACAGGAGTACAAAGTACAGTAAAGAGCAAAGCAGAGTACTGCTGTATATTAATATACAGGTGCATGAATAATAAGGAAAGATTATATAATAAGAATATTAATAATACAATTTTCCTAAATATACCATAAAATACCATATTACATGTGAATAAACATAAGTACAGTAAAAGTTGAGATTTTATTATTTTGATATCATGTTAGCTATTTTAAAGGATGTTTGGTTCCGATTAGCCAAAGCAGGCACTGGATGAGGTTTGGAAATGGTTAAGCAAACACATTCATTATACACACAGTACAAATGAATATTTATTGTATTAATATTATCTGTATTTATTCTAATATTTGTGTTTCTCTGAGTAAATGAATGCTTAATACCCAGATAAATCTTTGTTTTTTAGGAGCACACAAACATACAGTACCATTCAAAAGTTTGAGTGCCCTGGTTAAAAATTGTTATAAGTACCTATAATAAAGTAGTATCAATCACTTAGTGAGGCTCAAACTAACCAACAACCCTCTCTCCCTCTCTCCCTCACACACAGACACACACACACACACACATGCACACACACACACACACACACACACACACACATATACTGATGTCTCCTCTCTCTTTCTCTGCTAATAAGCTTATGCTGCATTACTATGCTGGTACTTATGCTGGTCTCAGAAACAATGTATAGCTTTTGCAGAAAGATAGTCTGTACCTTCTATTATTGTGATTGGATTATAGCCGTATTGTGTTCTTTGCAGTGCACTAGTGGGGGTCTTTCACTGCTTAGGCATGGAAGTGAATTACAGTAAAACACTTTGGCAGGGCCTACTGCAGAGGAAACCATGCCCAGGCTGAAGGAGTTATCCGGGGGAAGTAATCCCACACAGCACACTCCAAAGTTCAACAGAATTTACTGCTCAAAGGAATTTCCAGCCACAAATTTTAGCTTACATCGTCACATCCAGAATTTTAGCATTGTCATTAGGTTTAGGCTTAGAATTCAAATGTGAGGAAATATTGAGGAAAAAGAAATATCATGAGCGGTGCCAAGAAATGAATTATGTGATGGAATATCACAGTAATAACACCCGTATGTGAGTTGAAGAATTTTAGAGTTATTTCCTGTTTATTGGCTATTGGTCATGTGACTAGTAGTTAGTTTACAAGTCTGGATTAACGGAACTGAGAGAAATGTAGGACCATTATGTGCCTTGTCGAAAGTGTAAATCTGGCTGGTCCTGCATTAGCGTCTTTGTTTATTATGAAGCTTTAATCCATCAACATGCGAGTGTAAATTAAAGAGATCATGCAGCTATAATTGTCTGCTTATAGGCCTATACAGGCTCTAAAAGCACTGCACATCTCACTCCATCTGCAGGCAGAAGATCAAGATATCAGAGTGAGCTCTTTCTCTGTTCACAGTTAAACCCTCAGCTATGATGAGAAGATACACAAAACTGTTCCATCAAAACCTTGGGAGGGGGGTTGATATGTACCCCCTCTACCTCACCGACAGAGCTTTATATGTAAGCCACTGTCTGGAGCACTCTGGAATCTGGAGTCAGTAAAGTATAGATGTGAACACTGAGCTTCATACATCTCATGAGATGGTTTCTCTTGTTCAGTCAAACCCTGTTACATGAGCACAGGGGCTGTACTTTGCCAAGGAGGAAAACGTAAAGTACATGATAGAAAACTACAGTGGGTTTTTATATTCATCAAAATTTTTGTTCTTTCTTGATTTTGGGACAAAACCAGAAAGCTAGAACTCATACCGTCAAGTCTAGCCTGGAATGTTCATGTAGTATTCCTAAATTACAAACACTTACATACATACGTAGATTCTGAAAATGAGATAAATAAAAGCATATTATTACAGCTGTATGCAAAAGCTTGGGTGACCCTGGTCAAAAGTTTTGTTGATTTTTTAAGAGAAAAATAAGTATACACATCCTCAGATCCACAGATCACACATCTGCGTAATTTAATCACCAGTTACTGTTTGTTTGCTGAAATTGTCACACACATAAAAACATATACTATATAAAACATTTATATTTATGTTTTTCCCCAATATGAACACATAATAATTAGTAAATAAATTACAAATACAGATAATTAAATAGAACTTTGCAATAAAAATAGAAGACAACTGTAATATTTAAGAGGAGGTGAAACTTATTTGCACTTAGAAAATCAACAAAACATTTTATTTTACCAGAGGTTTTTGCATACAATGAGGGGATATTTCTATATAGCTTTATGTTCACATCCCTTGTAACTTTATATGTCAAAAAGCTTGACATTTGTCCAAACCAGACCAAACCTAGTAACCATGTCAAAAAGAAACATAATTCTCATATATTTGTTAGAATTGGTTTGGGTTTTAATTTTTTAATAAATTTAAAAAAATAATAATTTCCCACTTTTAGCCCTAGGTTTAGCCCACTTTTTTCTCATTATTCATTCCTCTCTTTTCTTATTTTTTTCACTTTAGCTTTCTGGTCAGGTCAGGTCTTAAAATCACAGGTATGGGTTGCGTTCGGGCTTTAATTTCATGTTTGTGCAGATCTTTAATTGGCAGCAAGGTTCCACAAGGTACAGCACAAAAACAGTTGTTTTGTAGTTTATCCATGTTGTATGTAAACTTATAGGGTCCACGTCCTACATCCTTGTATTTTATTTTTTCCTTTGAGGTTCACTTATGAAAAAATTCTATAATATGTTTTCTGTAATACGGGCGCTGACATCTGAAAAAACACTTGATGATCAAATATCCACTACATTGCCAAAAGTATTTGCTCGTCTGCCTTCACACGCATATGAACTTGAGTGACATCCCATTCTTAATCCATAGGGTTTAATATGATGTCGACTCCCCCTTTACAGCTTCAACTCTTCTGGAAAGGCTTTCCACAAGGTTTAGGAATGTGTTTATGGGAATTTTTGACCATTCTTCCAGAAGCGCATTTGTCAGGTCAGACACTGATGTTGGACGAGAAGGCCTGGCTCACAGTCTCCGCTCTAATTCATCCCAAAGGTGTTCTATCAGGTTGAGGTCAGGACTCTGTGCAGGCCAGTCAAGTTCTACCACACCAAACTCGCTCATCCATGTCTTTATGGAACTTGCTTTATGCACTGGTGTGCAGTCATGTTGGAACAGGAAGGGGCCATCCCCAAACTGTTCCCACAACGTTGGGAGCGTGAAATTATCCAAAATCTCTTGGTCTGCTGAAGCATTAAGAGTTCCTTTCACTGGAAATAAGGGGCTGAATCCAGCTCCTGTAAAACAACCCCACACCATAATCCCCCCTCCACCAAACTTTACACTTGGCACAATGTAGTCAGACAAGAACTGTTCTCCTGGCAACCACCAAACCCAGACTCGTCCATCAGATTGCCAGACAGAGAAGTGTGATACGTCACTCCAGAGAACATGTCTCCACTGCTCTAGAGTCCAGAGGCGGTGTGCTTTACACCACTGCATTCGACGCTTTGCATTGCGCTTGGTGATGGAAACCCATTCCATGCACGCTCTGTTTTTGAACCAATCTGAAGGCCACATGAAGCTTGGAGGTCTGTAGTGATTGACTCTGCAGAAAGTTGGCAATCTCTGCGCACTATATGCCTGGACCTCTGCGCACTATATGCCTGGACCTCTGTGCACTATATGCCTGGACCTCTGTGCACTATGTGCCTGGACCTCTGTGCACTATGTGACCCTGGAAATTTCATGACTGGACTTGTTGCACAGGTGGCATCCTATCATGGTACCATGCTAGAGCTCCTGAGAGCGACCCATTCTTTCACAGATGCTTGTAGAAGCAGTCTGCATGCTTAGGTGCTTGGTTTTATACACCTGTGGCCAGGGAAGAGATTGGAACACCCGAATCCAATGATTTGGATGGGTGAGTGAATACTGTTGGTAATATAGTGTATGAGCAAACTTAGCAGGTGCTATCAACAGAAATGTGGAGTTACATTAGGTCTTTGGATGGAGGTGGTTGTGTTCAGGTCAGGCTTGGGTCAGATTTAAAATTTTGGTCTGGGCTAAAAATTCAGGACCAATTAAATCTGTAGTGCATAACTGTGTTTGACTTTCATGTTTGTCCTTCAGTATGTCAGAAAGTGACTGCGGGTTAATTATGGTATGAGTAAAGTTAGTGATCATTCAGGCAGTGGCACTAAAAGGAGATGCATCCAGTTGGACAGGGTGTTAGTGTAGACACGCCAAGGCCAGCGTGCACCATTGAAATGGCTACATCCTCCACACCCGTTGCATCCCACAGAGTGCAATGACTGGCTGAAGTTTACCTGGCTCGTCCATGAAATACACACATAACACAATGGCTTCAATTCTGCTGAACCAGTCTATCAAACACACACACACACACACACACACACACACACACACACACGCACACACACACACACACACACAAACACACACACACACATACCTTTCTCAGGACATCTCACGGAGGGCCCTGAGTGGCCACAGTACTCTGGTAATTTGGCAAAGATAAATGTCTGACATTAGAATCAAAGCTCTACTCTCTCAGCTGAACCTAACATCACCTCTTCTCTTGGCTGGTTGGTTACTCAGATATTCATAACAACCTGCTATCCATCACACTAAATCAGCATTAAGAGCCTTAACAGATCTGCACAGGCACTTTTACTGCTGTTCAAGCGTTTCAATATGACTCACATTTTTCCTTACAATATGAATGTGATCGGAAAACCTCAAGAGGAAGATTTTAAAGGATTACTTTGCGCCTGCCAACTACCAACCATGTTACTTCACATTTATGCAGTCACTCTGACAAATCTTCTTTCCTCTTGCCCCCTTTCCAAATCTCCTTCCTGTAAGGCTGTCACTACCACATACACAAAATGGCCAAAAGTATGTAGACATCTCACCTCAATGAACATGTTGCACATCTCGTTCCAAAACCAGAGTGAGTCTTTATGATTTTTTTTGTCCATCCATTCAAAATAGTAGTTTTGAGGTCAGTCCACTTATCAAACCATGGTTTTTATGGAGCCAATTTTGTGTACAGGGGTACAGTCAAGCTGGAACAGGAAAGGGTTTTCCCCAAACTGCTGCCACAAAGTTGCCAAGAACATGTTATGCATTTCAGCATCTGGGTGTTTGCTGTGCATGGCCTACCACTTCACGTCGGAGTTGTTGTTGCTCCCAGGTTCTTCTATTTCACCGCACTAGCACGTATAGCTGACCGGGGCAAAACAGTAGGTCGGAAATTTCTGTTTATTTAGATTACATTTATTTAGAAAAAAAAAGACCAAGCACAAAGACTTAGAGCAATAACCCAGATAATAACCCGTAATAAACTATGCCTAGTGTTCAAATAAATTAAACTATAAACTATGTAAATAATGTACATTGATTTAAGCTTTAAAGAAACTTAATTTATATAAAAAAATTATATTGCAAAAATCTCTGATTTTGACTGATCATTTTTTGGTATTTAAACTGCGAACATAGTTTTAGAATTTGCTATATTTAAGGTTACTTTTCAGCTTTTCTACTTTTCAAATTTGAGACCAGGTACAAAAACATTAGAATCTGTCCTCCACTGTATCTCTTGTTTCCACGACTTTGTGGATTGAAGGTGGATTTGATGTATTCATCAGAGACTTTTACACAAAGTCCATGCCAGTTTGAGTGTGTAGTCATTGAATCAAAAGGAGGACATACCAAATACTAAGTTCTAAAATTCATGTGAATGTGAATTTGCATCGTCACTCTCAAAACTCAAACCTAATCCTGTGAGGAGGGTCACAAAGTTATTAATGGACAGTTTTCAAACAAGCATAAGACACCACATATCCTTGCATCAGGGTTGTTTGTATTGATGATGTAGCAATATAAAACTCAAAATAGAATGTCAAATACTTACATTCATACATATATACATGCATTCATAATACTGTATGTGGTGAGGGAAGGAAAAGGCATATGAATATAAGGTCCCATTCACACCTGGTGACGGCGTCCACCAGGGTCCAATGCATCGACGCATTGAAGAGACGCATTGTGATCTGATCCAATCACATTTGGAGGTGGTCAAGAACTCAAATGGCTTCATAACATTTGTAGTGTGAAAGTGTTTCATTCTATATCACTATGCACAGCGTTTAGGAAATAAGGGAACACCCATATAAAATGAAAATGGTTTGGCAGATGGTGATCCAATTTTAGAAACAAGCTATTAGGCCATCTTGAATGCCGCCATCTTAGATTCAACTTCAGTTTTCCAAATGGGAAGGTAGGTGAATGATACATCAAAGTGGTAAATTTCACCAGACAAACAGTGGTGTGCTTCATGTCAACGTAACTTTTCCTGTCAACATAAGGAAGATTCATCAGAAGGAAATCTTTAGAAAATATTTAGATAAGCCAGAGCATTGGCATAGGAACGGAATGGCAACCAAAAATTATACCACACTAAAAATAAAACTTTCAAAGCGTGACACTGAGGGAGGCATGTTTTGCCAGCAAATAAGAAAAGCTTGCCATTGCATGTTTGCTATGTTGTGTGCTTCTGTATGCTTCTGATTCAGCTTCACTGGCATCAGTGTTTGCCTTGTCTGGGTATCTGTTTGGTAGTAGGGTTCGCTTTCTCCAGCTTTGAACATAGGACAGGAACAAGAACTGAATAAATAGCAACAACTGCTGATTATACCTATGACAACTGCTTGTGTATAACGTCTTGTTATGGAAACATGCAAGGAGGGTTGGTTAACATGGGTAGTTAACATGAATTATGGTCAAAAACCACTCAGATAACGTTAGGAAACATTAGTCTCTGGCCATGTTCCAAACTGCACACTAAATAGTATGTTAAAATAGTTTGCCACCATTAGACGTGCTTTCAGTAGTGTAGTGTGTAGGACAGTGCCAGTACAAACAGGGGAGAGGCAGGTGAAGGAGTGATTGATTAAGGAAGTGAGTGGTCATAAATGTATTATTGATGAATATGTAAGGGTTTGTTTCTATTGTCAAGCATTTTAAACGTACAGACAAGCTTTTTAAATTAACATAACTTATCACCTACCAAGTCCAGTATTTATTTAAAATATCATATACATATTAAGTTTTAAGGAGAACAATGATGTAGCAATAGAAGACCAGAGGTGGATGTCCAGGATGTGAGGCAAGGTTTTGAAACTGATTTATGGTTGTAATGAATTAAACCCGGAAAGGAGAACAGGCAAGGATGGAGATTGTATTGCCTAATAGCAAACAGAAGTACAGATATTGACACTTTTTTGACACAGATATTTTGTTTATGTGCTGTTTATTACAAATCCACAAATGGTACTTAATAGTACAGTAACAGTAAGTTACTTCCACAGTATGTTACTGCCACAGGAATGGGGTGGGCTTTGATTCATAGCAAATGTGCTCTCCCCATGTCAAACTTACTGATACGCCTTTGAACCAAATAAATAAGAAGAGAAAAGGAGAGAAAAGGAGTGGCATCTGATGAAAAGAACACCTTACCAACTGTTGAGTATGTGGTGGATCTATTATATTTTGTGGCTGAGTTGCAGCCAGTGTACAAGAAACACTGTATGGGTAGATTACAGTAAATATCAGCAAATTTTGTAAGAAAACGTCACATAATCAATGTAAGAAGAGGCTGAAGCTGAAAAGAGGCAGGTAAATACCACAGGAGAGTGATGTAAAGCATAGCACAGGAGAGTGATGTAAAGCATCCTCTAATTCAAGAAAGTAGCTGAGGAACAGTCCTCAAAATTCTCAACTTCAACATCACTGGAAATCTGTGGGTAGATCTTAATTAAGCTGTGTGTGCAACACAGACCAAGACAATTGCAGAATTTGTATCATTCCGTAAGGAAGAGTGAGTGGAAATTCCTAAAACAAGAATAGAGCCGGCTAGCTGGCTACTAATTGTTTGCAATCTGTGATATCAAAAGCTTTTTTATAGTAATGTAAGTTTAATCTAATAAATGTATTGATGTGGTGGCAACCATTTGCTCTGTTCTGAGACCGAGGGACTTTAGGGGGCTGGTATACAAAGTCACACCATGCACAGCTGAGGAGAAATCATGGCCTTGTGTTTTTTTTTTACTTGGCAGAAGTTGTGTTTACTTCTTTTCACATCCCATATCAACAAAATATGTAACTTGTCCTTCCCCATTTCACACGGTAGGTTCACATGCATATGCACTTTCTTTGTGTCAGGTGCCTGCTAATCCCCAGGATGAGTAAGATAGCACTGTGTAGTTTGTTGCCTCAGTTGGATCAAAGTGTTCAGGTGCCTCCTCTGCTTTGAGCACAGACGGAGATGCAGACAGCCGTCTGATCCACATGGATGATCTAGTCATTTCAGAGCTGCTGGGAGGGGGTCTTTAGGGGACACAAGTGTTCCCCGCTTTCTCTCAGACTCTCTCTCATATACACACACATGCTGGTATTTCCCCAAAATGTCAGAAGGCTGCCTTTGATACTGTGTGCCTGAGATGAGAGGGAAGGCATCTTTTGATTCTGTCCAGACAATCTGACCGGACACACGGCAACAAAAAAAGTTGAGAGGCATAGGTGAGAGGAGGAAGGAAGATTGCTAAAATGAAGCCTAACAGGGACAGATGAGAAATCTATGATCCTCATTGCTTCATTCTCTCAGAACTCAGTGTAAAACTATTGTATGTACAAACCCCATGTCAGCAAAGGTGGGACATTTTGTAAACAGCAATACAGATAACGCTCTGTGATCCGTTAACTCTCTTAAACCTTTAATGAACTGACAAAATTACAAACAAATGACTTGTAGTGTTTTGGTTGAACAACATCATTGTATTTGGAATCAAATTTTGAACTGAATTCCTACAGCACACTCAAAACAGGTAATAGGCAAAATAAGAGTGAAACATTTATACAGTATTCAAGTTGCGCCATTTTAAAACATTCCACTATAAGCAGGTGAAATGCTAACAGGGGAGAAATCATAATGGGACATAAAAGGAGCTCCACCATAGCCTCATTCTTTGTAAGCAAAGATGGGCCGTGGCTCACCACTTTGTGTCAAACACACGTGAGAGAATTGTCAAATAGTTCAAAAGGACCTTTGGACATCTCCTGTCCATCACATAGTGCAAAGATTCAGGGAATCCAGGGAGAAATCTCAGTGTGTGTAGGGCAAGGCTGTCATGCTGCTGTGTTAAATATGCCATGTGGGCTCCGGAGTACTTTGGAAAACTGCTTTTGTTTAACACACATCAGAAAATGGAACTTGAAACTCAAGAGGAAAACCATTCTATGCAATTCTATGCAAAAACGCTGCCGAGTTCTCTGGCCTGGAGCTCATCTAACATGCTTTGAAAGACAGTGGAAAGTGGTGCTGAGGTTAGATGAGCCCACGTTTCAGCTTGTTTTGGACATCGAGCTCTCTGTGCCAAAAATAAAGGGGACCAACTGAAAGGTGCATAAGCCAACATCTCTCATGTTATCGGGTGATCAGTGCCCATAGCCTGGCTGACTTGCATGGCGAACTCTTTTCCTGGGAAGTAAATATCATTTCAGAAGGCCAATGCCAGCCCTAATTCTGCATGTGCTACAGCAGTGTAGCTTGCATGTGCTTGACTGGCCTGCCTGCAGGCCAGATTTGTCTCGTGTTAAAAATCTAAAGCGCATCATGCAGAGGAGAATCAGACAATGACAACCACAGACTGTTAAGCAGTGATTACCTCTTTAATTATTAGTTATAAAACATTTTGACCAAAAATATGTAATGTAAAATTACATTGCTGTCCTCTCCTAATACTACAATCAGATCACATTTATTCATAATGCTAATTCATATCATTATGTGAACATTTTTTTCATGGGAAACTATGTCTGGGTGGTGCGAACGGCACTGAATGTCTAGTTTTTGACATGTTAGATCAGAAGTTTACAAGCAGAGCGGCACAGAAGCGCATGGTATTTGAAGAATAAACAAGAAGCCACATTCCGCATCACAATACAGTGATGTAAGCCACAAGAATCCATGAATATAGATAACTGGGAACAATCAGAAAACCCAACAAAACTTTAACACAAATTCATCCATTAATGACGATTATCAAACCAAACAGTAGTTAAGCAAACATATATTTGTAATGTCTGAAACAAAGTTTAAAAACACAGCATTTTATCATTGCACCATTGATTGTCATTCATTGTTATACTTTTCAGTCAGCTTTTACTTGCTAATTGATTACCTCATTTTTACCTACTAATTGTTTAAAATTAAGCAATAACACTTGACAAGATGGGATTCTGCACTTCACAAACTTATCTTTTTTCAATGTCATGATTATCTTGCTTTGAAAGGATTATTATTATCACAGAGAAAGCAAGTGCCTGCAAAATGTTGTGTCTTGATGGAATAATAAAAACATGGTAGAACAGGGGGCCAATCAGAGTGTAAGTGGAGAGGGAAGTTATGGGAATCTGAGTGCACAACAGACATTAAAACATCTCAAAATTCATCGTGAACTACTTCAAAAGTTGTAGCTGTCTAACATCAGATGGTTTGTGTACCTTTTTCATCCTGTAAGGAAAGTGTGCTATTTTGCTAAATACGTCTGTGAGCAGCACAGCATTGCCAGAGGGGGTACAAGTTCCTTAGACACAACCAGAAATATCCATTCAGTCATGCTCTTTCAAATTGTGTCCCATTTACTAATGATTTTGAGAGCAATTTTTTAACATTACAACAGAGATAGCCACAGCCTATATAATATAGATTGTTGTTTGATCTCCTGTTATATCATGCTATTTGTGATACCATGAGATGTTATGGTCACAAAGGTCTAAAACAAGTTTGCTAGTCAGTATTTACACACTCTAGGTAGGAAGAATTAAACCTGGTGGAAAACCTGTTTTTCTTCCCATATTTCTCCACCAAAAATAAGCGCAATAAGTGCTTGTATCTGTAGTCTGTCCATTTTTTGTGATATATGATAAGTGTGATGAGGTGTTGAACGTCCTGGCCCAACACTTCCCATCAAAACTGCTCTGCTTCTTTTTCTGCAAAGTAATGCTCTCTTGACGCCTCTTGAGATACAAAGTGGTATTACAGTCAGGACGTGCCGGGCTTTAGTTAATTTTGAAATGTTTTAGATTAGATTATTTTACAAATTGCTCTTATGATCATCTAAATACTTCATTACAACTCCATAATGTCCATAGTTTTGGAATGGGATGTTCAACAAGCTCTTGTAGGTGTGATGGTTAGGTGTCCACATGCTTGTAGCCATACATCACATCTCCTGGTTTATAGAATCATGTCCCATCATTGTGCTGAGGGCTTGCACTAGACACAGCTTTGCCCCAGCACACAAGGAATGTGAAATCAGAATCAAATCAGGAAATAATGTCTGTGTGGAAAGGAGCAGGAGAACAGATGATGACCAGAGCACCACACTAAACTGGTGGGTTCTACCTGAACGTTGGAGGCAGATTGAAGCAGCTTGGCGAGGTGCAGTAAAGCAGACGTGCCGGTGCCGTTCCAGCCTTGGGTCTTAGCCACGCTCAGCTGGGCGTGCTCTTTGCATATGGCCCTGTAGATCAGCAAGCAGAAGCACTACCAGAGGGAGTAGCTTACCATGGCCCCAGACAGATGCAACCATCAGAACAATAGACTAGCAGCCTGCTGCAGGAAGATCATTTTCTCGCAGCATATGCATGACCACAACAGACACGTCCAACAGGAAATGTAATCTTTGCCCTTGGAGGCTTCATCCTAGGAGTAGATAGGGAATGCTAATAAAAGCTACCATGCCAGTAAAGCAACAAATTTCTTACAGCTGCCATTTTCTTAAGATGCCAAATGGACAAGCTAAAAGTCATAAAATCTAAATAATTTAATGTATCAAAACAACTTATGAGCTTCCCCAGAGGCCTAAATCATATCACTCAACCATTTATCATGTGATGATACCTTCACCTTAGGTATCTTATTGTTTATGTTCAATAATGTATTTAACATGAAAACACTTTTCAGCATGGACAAGATTACATTTAAATTAATAATATTTGGAACAAACGTCAATGGATGCATATAGTGAGATGCAAACTATAACAATTATTAATAAAATTATAGAAACATTCCTTTTTCACTTGCAATACAGTTTTCCAAGCACTTTCCTAAAAAACAAACGTATTCCCTTATATATTGCATTATATATAATATAATGCATGATATATAATCTTTTCATGGAATGAACCAAGGCATCTAAGTTAGGCACTGAATTCTAACCAACCCTGGCATTTTATTAAGGTGGTAAAGAATGCTAAACAATGCAACTAAGCCAGTAAGGTAATACAGTATGCCAACAAAAGTTACCAGGCCGGTAAGAGAAAACAACCCTGTTGAAACAAACACACCAGCTGGTCTAAGCTGGTTTATGCTGCTCATGGTGTTGGTTGACCGGCATACAAACAACCAAAACACAGCATACAAGCAAACATGTAGGTTGGTGGTGATCTGCATAACATCTGCCATTGCTGGTTTGGAAATGCAGCTAAAGTAGTCAAACAATGCAGAATGCTAACCAACAGTATGTTAGTAAGGTAATAAAGAATGCTAACCAAAGCAACAATATAAATAAGGTAATGATAAAGACAGGTTGTTAAAACAATAAAATATACTAAACAAAGGTAGCATGTCAGTAAGCTAATACAGTATGCTAACCCTTACAGAAAACACACTTTTCAATAACACCACTCACAGTTGAAAGTGGAATATCTAGGAGGGAAGAAATTTCACACACTGACTTGTTACAATAGTGAAATCCTATTACAGTACCACGCTTGAATATAGTTCTTTAGAACAATCCATTCTTGTTCAAATGTTGGTAAAGGCAGACTGCATGGCTATACCCCTGTGGCAATGGGACTGAATGAAATACCTGATTTCAATGATTAAGAGGTGTGTCCCAATAATACTTTTGTCCATATGGTGTCTTTCATATGTAATGTGCAAAAAAAAAAAAAACATGTTTACAAGCAAGCACATCTTTTTTTCACACATGTGAACATTTTTAACATGTGAAGTATGCAAAAAGCAAGTACTTTGGTTGCATGTGAAATTTGTGTGACTTAAACAAATACTTTAGGTAACCTAAACAAATACTGAATTTGAATCAAAACTACTTTATTAGTAACATAATACAGAATGATATTCTAGAAAAGCTAACAATATAGCAATACCGTTAGTAAGGTGGTACACTTAAAATAATACTGAATGCTAGTGTTTTCTAGGATTTGATATAAAGCTGTAGCATATTCAGAGTGTAGATATGTGATATGCGGTGTGTTAATGCCAAAGCCTGTAGCCGAGTGCAACGATGAGAGCACTGAGCTGTCTGTTTTATCATGAATATGCCCGGGTATCCACTGAAAGTTGGGCATGCAAATCTTTAGCTTGACCCGCACAAAATGACTCCTTTAATTTTCAGATATAATGTCGTCATCAAATAGAATCAGATGAGTGAATGCAGAGGAGAGCATATGGCCAGTGGTATAATTAAAGGAAGACAATCAACCTGGGTTGACTACAGCTAGCTTCCTTGGGGGGCAGAGTACATTTGCATGCTGGCTTTCAAATCACTCGTAAGCACAGCAATCTGCAATTTCTTTAAACAAATCGCTGCACTAATCAACACACAAGCTGCCAAACAAGACCACACATGGCATGATAGCACATGCAGAATATATTCCCAATTTAATCATCTCTTATGGGAATGGTTCAGTCTGCGACATTCCTATCACACAGCGTTGTCTCTGGCCAGCTGTGCAACGAGGCGTATGCACCCAGCTGTTCTCAGCAAATATATAGATCATTCTTCTCCTTTCTCATGAAAATAAGGTGAGACATCTCTGATCTTCGGTGTCCCAGATGAGCAGGCGCAGTTGTTGTTCACAAAGTGTTTTGGGTGTTGCGTCTCGCAGATGGGATTTTGTCATTAAAAAGCCGTTCTCTCATCTTCTCTGATCTTTACGATTTGCCACATTTATGCTTATGTTGCTAAAAGAGGGCACCAACAACAACAACTGAAGGCAGACCATAAAATATAGTTTGCAATTAGAGCAGCTCCCAAAACTGTGACAATTTCTTATCAAGCTGATTCCACGTGCTACAGAAATAAAAACTGCTAACAGCAAAAACTACTGTGCAGTAGTCAGTCAGTTCTGAAAATGATGCCTTCAAGCACTCATCTGTTGTTGACTGGCTACTGAGTCCAACCCTGAAACAGCATGAACATTTATACTGTGGCAGGGGAACTGTTTAGGTTCTTTTATGTTGGATGCTGCTGTTGTTTGGCTGCCTTTAATCTTTTGCAAACATTAGTTAGACCTGATCAGCGTTGCTGTGTACATTCCTCCAGCTCTCTCTGGGGGCAATACGTGTGTACAATGGCAATTTTCGCCCAGTTGCTACTGCTGTTTTTGAGGTTATTGTTTTTAGCTCAAGTTTGAGCTTAAAACAGAGCTCAGTTAGATCAAAGTTGTTAGGTCACATTATAAACAGGCCCCAATGTCTGGAACTAAGGCTTGAATCAACAAAAGACATCATTTAAAAGATCTTTTAAACTCCACAGAACTGCTGCTGATGGTTCCAGAATTTCTTCGCTGCTGTTTGTCTATTTCATGTGACATTATTGTATGACTGCAACACCGTTTTGATGACCAAGAGAATCAAAATATATTGTGTGCTCAAAGTTTGATATGAAAACAGACATTAAATATTTTTACTATACTCCTGTGTAAACTATCCAGTGGTGGACTCTAATCTCACTCTCAGTCCAGTCTTTTAATAAAAGGTCATTAAATAGTCTGACACTGATGTATATTAAAATCATCATAAGCACAAAACACTGAAGGAGAACAGTTTCCATTAGGTATCTGTCCAACAGTTCAAAACAAGTTCAAAACTAAGTAGGCGCTGTAACCTGATTGGTGGACTCACTTGGCACTTCTTTATTTTAGACATGTTACATTTTTATGCACACATAAACCATAAGGAACGACAGATTTCACAGACAGATTTTTAATGGAGTAAAAAGTCAAATATTTGACTCTGAAATGTTGTGGAGTTCAGTAAAAGTACAAAGTCACCCAGAGTGGAAGTACTTCAGTAAAGATACACCAAAAAGCTACTTAAATAGAGTAACTAATTACACTTACTTACTTCCACCACTGAAACTATCAGACATGACTCTGTTTAATGACTTCAGTGTTTTATGCTTACTGTGCAAAAAAACATCAGAATTAATCAAAACTGATTGATACTAAGCATAACGGGCCAATTAATTCAGTAGATAATCTACTAAACATTAGGTAACTAAGGAAAGCCACCAGCTCTTTGTTTTACTCATACATATTGAAATATATTCTTTATTGCATTCAAATATATCTATTTTTTTACCTTAAATCTGTACCGCTCTTCCGCATGCAGCTTTAAAGCAGCAGGCAGACAGCATGAGTCATCCATAATTATTTTATTTGTACAACAGTAGCGTTAGTGTTTGTGAACAGGGGAAAAACTCCCATCTCCTGTGTGCTGGATAGCGTGTCCATTGCGCCGTTAAAGACTTTAAATCAGAAACTAATGAGAAGTATATTTGAAACGGAACCAATTATTATTGTTTTTCAAACATATCACTGCTTTTTTTTTCTTCTTCAGAACTGGAATTCACTTTTCTTTTAATTCTCCACCATCGCTCCCTTTGAGGCGCAGCAGGAGACGTTCATTAAAACGGAGGCTGCACTGAAAAAGTCTCACGACTGAAACAGAGGAATAACTCAGGAATAAAGGAGCTATAATCTCTAGGGTGTAAAAAAAATCCTGAGGTTTAAGAAGTTAACAAGATCATGGGTTGAAGAGATGTGCTCTGAACATGTGTTTTGGTTCCCCTTAAATACCTGAGCTCCTCCCTGCAAATCAGTGGGTACACCAGGTGCTTATTAGTCCCATTATCATTACCAGCTCAGTCATTACCACCGCCTACAGCAGCAATGATCCAACCCTTGAACACAGCAAGTATACATCTATAAAACTTAGTTTCATTTTTCATCAAATGAAGAACATATGAAATATCCAATGCACTTCAACCAATGAAAAACATGCAGCACACATTGTGCAGAATCTTTAGAGAGTTAACATTCAACAAGGAGATGCACGTCATTTATGATGTTCATGATGAGCCGGCTTTAGCTGATCACAGGTATATTTCAAAATCAGACTGGCATTTGTAACAGCTGGGGGAATGCCGAAATGGGTAAACGTGAGACCTGGGAAGATTCACAATGGGCCAGTAAGGTTTGGGGCCAGTTACATCCAAATGTATATCTATAGTAATTTAGAGCTTTAACCAGCGACCCACACCACAAGTGGTCCCAGTTTGTCTGATTGTAACTGAATCTCGTACAGTGGATAGAGAGCTGACATTCAGATGCCTGTATGGGTGATAGGATTTAATTGCTTCACTATGTAAAGAGGGACAGACATTCAAGTTAGGAAGAAGCACACAAAGTCTTGAGAGATTAGCAGATCAAATCCTTTATGTTTCTGGCACATTGGTCATTTCTTGACATTCTTGGCAATAATTGAATATGAAAGTGTTTTATTATATTACTAATGACATAACTATATATTTACACATAAACAGTGCAATAAACAAGAATAATAACTAAGGGTCGAAAACTACAATTGAATTGTTTCTGAAAGACATTAACATTAAGCAAACGGAATGAGAGGCTACCCTATTTTGATGTTATATCAACATGCAAATGCATGCATGACCAACAGCGAGTTAGAGTATCTGCCTTTGCCTGAGGCACAGCTTTAGTGCCAGGCGATGCGAGCAGCATGGCAAACAGCAACTGGGGGTTGGAGGGGGCGTCAGGACAGGGATGGGAGCAGGACAGGCCGTTGAGCCAGAACGCTCCACCACACTACAGCATCGCTATTTCATGTCTTCCAGACAAATGTAGAGACAAGGAAACAATCAATTGGCCCACTGGTTCGCCTCTATTGCTCTTTCTCTCTGCTCACTATTTTAAACGGCTGACCTGTGCATGTTCTTGAGTTCAGCACAAATGCAGACAATGTTTGACTCAGCTTGTTGGAATTGTGGTTCAGTGAAAACTTTATCTCTGTACTGTAATAGAGAGACTAGCAGCAATTCAAAAGAGATGTAATAAACATAATAAATGAACACTGTGGACCACAGTATATGCAAGGAAGAGTTCAAACAATGCAGGCCTAATCTACTACTAATACACAGAACTGGAGCTGCATTGATTATTTGATTCAAAAATAATAATTTATATTTGACCTCATTGATATCTTACTTGTATCTCTTAGAGTAAGACATTGATGGACATTCTGATGTATTTTGTGGTGGCTAACTTTGTGGTGGCTCTTGTGTATGTGCCCATATCAGCTGGTGTCAATAAAAGAGCACTTTTCATAGCAGAAATCATGGTATCTTCTGTGTTTTTGCTGTGTTTTCAGGTGTCTTTAATTTCAGGGTTTGTTATTGTTAATATTAGGCATTTAAATTAAACTTATACTCATTTAATCCTTAAAATAATACATTACAATAATACATGACTCAAGTTTCATGCTTGGCCGTGCATGTGACGTAAGCAAGGACAACAGAATGATTGCAGACATTCAACAAGCAGTGATGCCCTCCATGAGTCATCCTATAAGTGCCAGCACCATTGGCAGACAGCAGCACAACGCAGAACTACATGCACGCAACTGCAACTACATGCAATTACGACGACTGCCCATAACACCATGTCAACGTCGCCAAAGACTGCAATGGTGTCATGCCAGACTGTCATGGAGTGACTCAGAACAGCAGCGTGTCATCTTAAGTGGCAAGGCATATTGCGTTAGCAAACATAGTTGCCAGACGCCATACTGAGAGACTCTACTTCTGTATGTGTAGCTCAATAAATATAGTCCATATCAGTCTAAATTTATCATCATATATATTATATATATATATTATTGTTCCTGGTAACCTTTATCTTCCTTCCCAGTAGCATTGCATCACAACACTTCCTTCTGGGTGCAACTGTTCTTTTGATGATGAGCGTATAATCAAAAGTGACAGGCTCAAAAGTAACCAACCACAGATGGCACCGGTCTAATTTCAGAAAAAAGTAATGGATGGATATTCAATAAATTCAATCAGATTCCATCACAAATGTAGTCAGAAAAGCACAGAATTGCTTGTAGTGCCACAAAACGTAAAGTCGTGCTCTAATACATGATAATAAACACATAATGACAGTAATGCTACAATTACATTATGATGGTAAATGGTTAACAAACAACAAATATTCCATGTTTTCTAAGGAACAAAGAAAATTCCAGCAGTATGCAAAAGGGATGGCAATTTGTTTGGGAGCTGTGAACGCCAAATATCAGGTACACCCTGAAAAATGCATCACAATCCCTTTTTCTACTGGCTTAATCATCAATTTCTGCCCATGACACTGTTACTATGGCAAAGTTTCCATGCTTTCTTCACTAATATGTAAATGCAGCGTGAGGGTGATGAAAGAAAATAGCCTCAACATATCTTATTTTCCTTTCTAATGTAATCCTCTCAAGTTCTGCTATTCTCAAATGGTCTCAACTAAGCTCTAGCAATGGCCTTTTGTTGTGGGAAAGTGCGATGGTTTCTTTTGTTACAGAAAATGTAAATTGTCTCCCCACCTATGGAGTGGCTATGCAGTTTATATGGAAATGACCCACTGTCTCCCACCTTAAGGTGATAATCACCCCCATCTTCAAACCTTGATCTTCCTTATCTTCATTACCCCTCTTACCCCTCCTTTTTCTTCCTCCCTGACCCTCACCTCTTAAAAACCATGTCAGACTGAGTAAGACTGAGCTAGACTGAGCCAGACTGGACCAGACTGGACAGGACTGACAACCTAAGCCTGGTGCCCGTGCATGATTCTGCATGCACGTGAATAAGACTAGATTGACCGTGATCGACCGAGTTGTACTCATACATCTCTGTGTGCCTCAATAAACTCGTCAACACTGAAGATCCAGTCTCCTGACTCCTGATTCTGCTGGAAGAGCCGAGTTTCTAACAATTTGGTGCCGTGACCCGGATGGCATACTGACTCGTGATACTTCTTGAAAACCTGAATTTCTAACAGTGAGATAGTAGAGAGTTATCTAAAATATCTAATTTAATAGCTTATTAGCCTTCAAAATATGTGTGATATTTAAACAAATGTGATATTCTTCTCAGACTTGAACCTCACAGCATTGCACCACTTAAAAGCTATCTGTGGAAATGAATCACAGAGAAAACACACCAGAGAGATTTACAAACCACTGCTCAGGCAAACATAAGCTCTCTGGTTTGGTTTTAATTGAATTGTATCACACTTTGACAAGACAACAATCTATATGTGAATGCTTGGTAGGGCAGTTAACTAACTATCACATACTGCTTTCACACATAGACACTAGTAAAGTCAGCTAAAAGCAGTGCTGCTCAGTTGCACCAGTTACTAACTTTATTATAACTATTTAGTGTAGTATAACTACCTCACCTGCCAGTCACTCAGTTTTCACTTAGATAGTATGATATTGAGATGATGGTAAATAATACATAAATGCACAGTGTCAACAGTAAAGTCTGGTGGTGGAGAGATAACAGTCCATAAAAGTCCTGCTTTAACAAGTTTGGTTTGGGGGAATTTCCAAGCCTTTTCTTCCAACTTCCAACTTCTCTTCCTCCTGACCTTTCAAATATTCTTTTGACTGAGTGGGCACAAATTTCAAATTTCCACTGATCTTGTACTCCAAAATCTTGTACCAACCGCAAGAGGGGGTCAGTTGTATATTAACGCCCCAGGATTTGAAATGGGAAGTCGAACAATCTCATATGGGTGTGGCGGTCATGTGTCCACATACTTATATAGTAGAATATATAGTATATATAGTGTATATAGTAGAATCATTTGGGATAGAGATTTGCTTTTTTACATGCCATCTTTGACTTGTATTATCATTAGTTACCATTTGATTTACTTAATATAGTAATTGATGCAGTGAAAGTAATTTGCCAGGTTCAGTTTTTGCCTGAGAGATATGAGGGAAGTCTTGTAGTTCATTATACTACATCTGTACTTTTTATTCATTAAACCCATTTCTAATCTTCCATTTGTCTCTACAGGTCTTAAGAGAGTTTTTGCTTCACAGCTACAAGATTTTCTTCCCATTCATAACCTTTTTGAGAGATTTCAGTCAGGTTTTCACTCACAGTGCTGAGACTGCTCTCGTCCACTTCTGCTTGATCTTACTGCAGCCTTCGATATGGTCAATCATGATATACTCATTTCACGACTTTGGCCTCTCTGGGGTTATGTTATCTTGGTTCATATGCTTTTTAAAAGATAGGTCTCATTTTGTTACTATGGAGAGGCACAAATCAATTACTGCGGAGTTCCCCAAGGTTCTGTTTTAAGTCCCCTGTTATTTACTATCTATATATTGCCCCTTGAAAACATTTTTCATTCCCATGGCCTTAATTTGCATTGTTGTGCCTATGACACACGGATCTAGTTTAGCCTTAAAGCCACAGAATTATTCCCACCATCCTCACTGTTGTCCTGTACTCAGGAGTTGATGCATTGGTTGAACTTTCTCAAACTAAAGGCTAAAAAACAAAACCAAAAGGTTGATTTTATTATTGCTACCAAGTCAGCCATCTCTGCTTATTTGGATTGCATTCTTGTTGTTAAAGATATTCTGCCAGCCCCTCCTCTATTGCATGAAACCTTGGTGTCCTGTTTGACCCCCATGTCTCACTTTTGTTTCACATATAAAATCTCTCAATAAGGCTGCAGTTTTCTATCTTTTGGCTCCGCCTTCTGCTTACCCTTAAAGGTGCTGAGATCCTGGTGCACAGATTACTGCTATTATCTGTTATGTGGTTTACCTTCCAAAACTTTCTTAAAACTTTCAGTACACCCAAAATTCTACAGCCAGAGTTTCAGCGCCAAGTAAAAAATCTACTCATATTACCTCCATCCTTCATCAGTTACACTGGCTACCACTTACAGAATTCATCCCTTATAAATTCCTACTGTTAACCTTTAAAGCCATGCATGGCCTTGTACCTACTTATCTTTTTGCTTTGTTACATCTTCATGCCCCATCACACAAGGTAAGGTCTTTAATTCTGGTTTTCTAGTTGTTCCTAGATTCAGGCTTTCCTCTATGGGTGGCAGGCCTTTTAGTATTGCTACCCCACCCCTTGAAACTCCATATCTTCATCTGTTTGCACTTCTACCTTTCTTTCCATCTTCAAAGCTCAGTTATAAACTCAGCTAAAAATCTTTTCTCAGAATATTCTCAGAATACGTTCTCTCATTCAATGTTTTTTTTCCCCCAATTATTGTAGTTCTTCAGTTACGATATTGAATTGCTATTAATTCACAAAAAACTAATTGATATCCAACGAATTATGAAGTGAATCAGCTCAAAGATTCACACTACTAAAACACACTAAATAACGTAGCAGTTCTTAGACCAGGCAAGGACAGCCATAAGCAGTAAAGGATGTGCAATGGAAAAATGCAGAGAATACACAAATATGTGTTTGTGTGTGTGTGTATGTATGCACGTAAGCTGGGAAATGCTGGCAGCAGGGCACCCACTGCTGCTCTGTGGATACTGAATCATAAAAATGTGCTATATTTGGAGTGACAGTCAAGAGCTCTCCAGGGATTTGAGACTAACACAAGCATCCAGTGCAATAACACACTATAAGCTCCTTAAAGTCCCTAAAGCAGGCAAAGAAGGGAACAGACGAAGAAAAGGTAAGGAAGAGAGAGGAGTGGATGGTTGGTTGTAAAGAAAGAAGAGGAAGAGACAGAGAGAGAGAGAGAGAGAGAGAGAGAGAGAGCCTTCTGCTTGCCATCCTGTCACTACTAAGGACTAGGGAAGGGCTTTGCCACGTGGCAAGCAAGTTATCCAGGTAGCGCAGTGTGAGGTGAGCAGAAGCTGTGGAATCTGCTGCACCAGAATCTGACCCGCCACATGCCGATGCAGCTGCAGGAGAGCTTTTGATGTCATCATCCCACATCAGACCCCTTATCTGTGTTGACAAATCCTTCATTAGGATGCATGCCAGGCAGGCATATTCCTGCTTTATTTGGGTATTAATTAATTTATTTACTTACTTCCTTCATTTATTCATTTATTTTGCGATCAACAGAAGCTGCCAGTTCAGGTGAACTGAACTGATTATGGCAGCACTAAAGCCATGGCTGCCTCCTCTCTTAGTGGAGAGCTGGAGCATTGGCCATTCTATAAATGCTCATTTCATAAGGGTCTGCCATGTGACCGGTGGTGGAGGGTTCCTCCTTCAGTCCATTTAATTTGTGTCATGGCATTACAGGCCGTGAGTGACAGGATGGCGTGAGCGGAATGCGTAGGACTGCAGAATGGAGGAGAGAGAAAAAGAGAAAAGGAGCCTTTGTGCATCAAATCTGATTTTTGTTCAGTGGGAAATGGGTCCAATTTAGCACCTGTATGAAAAATGTTAAAATTGAATAAAGCAGCATTACTGAACACATTAAAATACGGTGTGCGAGTGCTACTGCGAGTCATCCTGTAATGCCTGAAATTCAGATCTCAGGGGACGTTTTACAGACCACATCATAAGACTTTTTGTAATAACATCACATGCACAGACTAAAACTTGACTAAGACAGCCCAGCTTGATGTTTAGCAACATTTTAATATTATGCCCCTAGATGTGAGTGTGTCTGACTATGCGTCTGCCCTGCGATGGATTGGCAGCCTGTCCAGGGTGTTTCCTACCTTCTGTCCATTGAATGCTGGGATACGCTCCAGCACCCCCATGACCCAGAAGGATAAAGAGGTTTAGAAGATGAGTGAGTGAGTCAGAGCGATACAATGACAACAGCAGTAAATGATTTACATATATTCTCAGATGACGTGTCTTTCACCAAGTCTTTCAATACTCTTTCGAGGTGCTCTCAGTCATCAGATTCGTCTGCTCTGGGAAGAGATCCGAAGCGCAACCCGCGTAACACAATGTGGTACATTTTCACCAGAAAGGCCCCCAAATCCTCAAATTTTACATATAATATAAATATAATACATATTATAAATATAAATGCAGTATATTGCAATCTACAGTATATGGTTTTCATATGGAAGTGCCAATCGCAAAAAAGACACCCTTTGTTTTGAGAAAAAAGCAATAATTTGACATTATAGATCCTTGCAGGGCAGTAGTTACTGTAAAGACATGTTTGCGGGTGTCGTAATTTTGCAGAGACTTAGAAAGAGAGAAGAGTGAGAACATGCTCTTATGTTGGATCCACATACATATATATAGCCTTCATAAGCTGTAACCTTTTTAGCAACTACATAGGCTTTGGGCCCAAGCTACATATTGACATTGATAGATAAAAGACCCAGTGTTTGGACTGCAAGGTTTTCTAGCCTTTCCCTGCCAAATGCTGTTCTTCAGTTGACTGCTTTTATAGACTCTGTTTTTATTGTACAATTCTTCATTCTTAAATATAAACACAATCAGCCCATCAGCAGCCGCCATGCTTCACCTTTTAAAATGACATTGTTTTGCAGAATGACATTTTCAGACTTGCTGAGCTGTCATCTGCTTTATTCCAACACAGTTATTAGCATGTTCTCATCCAGGGTAGGGGCAGTAGGAGTTTAGAAACTTTAAACTTTAGGTTTTAGAAACTTTAGAAACACCACAGGCTCAGCTCACTTTATTTGATAGACACAGTATGACTGCGCATCAATAGACTCAATATAAGTTCAGTATATCATAACTCAGCTTCTCAAGTAGTTTTTCAAGTCAAGTAGTTTTTTATTGTCATTTCAACCATATACAGTGGTGTACCGTACACAGTGAAACGAAACAACGTTCCTCCAGGACCAAGGTGCTACACAGAACAATAAATACAATAGATTTACAAGACAATTTACAATATACAAAACAGCGAACAATAAATACAAGGAGGGAGCAGTAAAGTGCAGTTATGTCCATTTTTTAAAGATGGACATTGAACATTGAACATTGTTTTTAGCAGTTACATAGCAGCAGTTATGTCATTGAACATTGTTTTTAGCAGCAGTTATGTCAATATGTGGTATAAATGTAAACATTTACTCCTTAAGTTTGTGTAGACAGATTTAAGAGATGAGATTTTGTGTGTGTGCGTTCAGTCCAGTCACAGAAATGTGTGCAGTTATTCAGACCAGACTCTGGTTGTTAAGGAGTCTGATGGCTTGGGGAAAGAAGCTGTTGCACAGTCTGGATGTGAGTGCCCGGATGCTTCTGTACCTCTTTCCAGACGGTAGAAGGGTGAAGAGTGTGTGTGAGCGGTGTGTGTGGTCATCCACAATGCTGTTTGCTTTGCGGATGCAGCGTGTAGTGTAAATGTCTGTGATGGTGGGGAGAGAGATACCGATGATCTTCTCAGCCGTCCTCACTACTCGCTGCAGGGACTTGCGATCCGATACAGTGCAGTTCCCAAACCAGGCAGTGATGCAGCTGCTCAGGATGCTCTCGATGGTTCCTCTGTAAAATGTGGTGAGGATGGGAGGTGGGAGATTTGCCTTCCTCAGCTTCCGCAGGAAGTAGAGACGCTGCTGGGCTTTCTTGGTTATGGTGCTGGTGTTGAGGGACCAGGTGAGATCCTCTGCCAGGTGAACTCCAAGGAACTTGGTGCTCTTGACGATCTCCACAGTGGAGCCGTCGATGTGTAGTGGAGAGTGGTCACACCTTGTCCTTCTGAAGTCAACAACCATCTCTTTGGTTTTTTCTACGTTCAGAGACAGGTTGTTGGTTCTACACCAACAACCTTCTGAACATTGTCTCACTGTGTCACATCCTGTCTTGTCTTGCATCTGGTTCTCTCTGTGCCTTCCATGTGCCTTTTGTTGTCCTGTGCCATGTGCTTCTGTTTGTTTTGGTTTCTAGCTCTTCCTGACTCCGCCTTCCTGTCATGCCCCTCATCTGTCCCTAGTTCTTGGCTCCGCCCCTTCCCAGGTGTTTCTCGTTAGTCCTAGTGTATTTAGACTCCCAGTTGTTCCCTTTATGTTTGGTGTTTTGTCTCTTTGTCACTTGTGCTGGTTCTCTGTATGTTTTAGGTATTCCTTGCTCTTCGTGATCTTTGTTTCTTCTTTTTATCGTACCTTTGTTTTCTAGTTTTCTGTTTTCAGTTATATTGGTTCTCATAAAACCTACTTGCACCTCCACATCACTCTCCATGTTACATATTGCAAAGTTTTTTTGCCATTGGTACAAAATCATAGTGAAAATGATGAATCATAAGACAATACTCAGAGAGAAATGCAAAATCTTTAAAGAAATGCAACAAATCATTATGTACAAAAGAGGAAAAATCTTTGAAGCATATTTTCATATTGGATTTGAAACAGGTGCAGGTTTGTACCATGTAGTGTGTTATCTCATAGCATATACTTCATGTAATGTGTTCTCACTCCATTTGAAAGTTTTCTGCTGGAGCAGCATCTGAGGGTGAGACTAGGGGACACCTAAATAGGAGGTGAAATTGGATTAAAAAAGAAAAGAAACCAAAACAAATATTGTTATAATTTGATATGATTATTATTACATTGTGTGAAGATACTTTCTTTAAATGGCTAAAGGCTACAGAGAGAAACGGGGACAGTTAGAGAGTGGCAGCAAGTGATGGGGGGTCGACTGGATTGCCCTTGCCAGAAACGACAGCCCAAAGGAAGTGAGGGGTGGTAGAGAGAGGGCCTGACCCATGTCAGATGGATGCTGACACAGAGCAGTCTGTGTGGCACCGAGTGTGTGAAGCGGAGAGGCGGTGAGAGAGTGAAGATGAGCTTTATGATTGTAGCCACCACACACTGCTCTGGCCGCACACTTCCTCTCGAGCTCGGGGGTGACCTCTCAGCCGGCTGTGAGTAAACCCCCTCTCTGCTCTCTGAACAAACTCAGTGATGTATGACCATACTCCTCTCTCTCTTTCTCCGCTAGCCCCTCTCTTTCTATCTTTCTCTTTTCTATCTTTCAGTCTTATTCTCTTTCTCTCTCTCACCCTATCTTTCACTCTTTCCCACTCTTTCTTTCACTTTTCCCTCTTTCTCACTCTCTCTGTCTCTTGCCATTATTCTATGTTTATTTCATTCTCTTTCCTTTTTTTCTGTTCCATTCTCTCTTGCTTGCTCCATTTCCTTTTCTCTCTCATTGTCATTCTCTCTCTCCCTCTTTCTCATTTTCTCTCTCTGTTGCTCTCACTTTCTCTTGGCTACTCTCTTTTTCTTTCACTCTCATTGTCATTCTCTTTCAATCTCTCTTTCCCTCTATTTCTTTTCTCTCTCAGTCTGTCACTTTCACATTTCCTTGATTCCTTACTGTTACACATTCTTTCGCTGCAGTGCAAATGGTTGTGGTTGATTCACAGATTCTGCGCACGTTTTCACTCGTCCTGAGCTTTTCTGTTCCTTCCTGATACATCTGAAATGTGACGCACGCTCTGATACACATACACATACGAACACATACTAGCTTGTCTGTGGCTCTCCACCCTCGCCACTTTCCTGGAAAGCCCAGCACAGTCAGACCCCAGAGCCTGGCGCCTTAATGAAGACGAATGCAAGGAATCAATTTACACCACCCTCAGTCCATCTGGCAGCTCCACACCCCACCGTCAATTAGCACACCAGCTGGGAAAGACGCGGCTCCGCGGCCGCCTGCTGCCTCCGGTGCAGCTTAGCCTGGCTCAGGCCTGCCAGCCCCTGCCTCAGAGAGACCGTGTCTGCCTCAGAGAACCACGTCTGCCTCTGAAAATACATATCTACCTTAGACGAACTGCTTGTGCCTTAGAAGAACTGTATCTGCCCCAGAGAACCATGTCTGACTCTGATGAACCATGTCTCCCTTACAGAATAAACATCTCCTTTAGAGAAACCATATCAGCCTCAGAGAACCATGTTTGACTCTGAGGAACCATCTCTCCCTTACAGAATAAACGTCTGCTTCAGAGAACCATGTCTGACTCTGAGGAACCATGTCTCCCTTACATAATAAACGTCTCCTTTAGAGAAACCATATCTGCGTCAGAGAACCATGTCTAACTCTGTGGAACCATCTCTCCCTTACAGAATAAACGTCTGCTTCAGAGAAACCATATCTGCCTCAGAGAACCATGTCTAACTCTGAGGAACCATCTCTCCCTTACAGATAACACGTCTGCATCAGAGAAATCATCCTTGTACGTTTCAGGTGACACCTGACCTGAGATTAATTGGCTAGCTTGCTAGCATGCTGCTTTTACAGATGAGATAGTTTTACTAGCAAACAATTATGTGGCCAACATTGTCTATCTAAACAAGACAGCTAACTGGCTAAATATTCAAATGTGACCAGATTAGCCATTGGTCAGAATTACTTATTTTTCTTTGTTTTGCATTCTTTTGCTAAAGTGATTGATTTCTTTCGCATATAATTTTTAGTTCCTGCCCCTTCCATTTTTTTTCAGCATTAGTATCTTTTTCCCTCTGTATTTTCGTTTGGCTTCTGGCAGGAAAGCTTATAGTTGGATTAAGTGATTCATCATCACTAACAGCATTACCAGGAATTCTCCACATAGTCTCAGCCTAAACCTCAGTTTTAACTAGGGATAGGTATTCTTTATAATACCAATAATAAAATATATTATATTATTATGAATTTACAAAGAGATGGGTTGATTTACTCATTTTTCTATTTAGTGTTTCAGACTTAATATACTATGTGTCACATACCAACCAATAACTGTGTACAAATTTGACACAAATTTGACCAAAATGAACTGATATCAATCTAACAACTATTCATAATCATAACACTCCTCACATATTTCCTAAACATCCACTTTTTCTTCCAGTCACTGTTTAGGAATTGTTCCACGACCAAGCTTTTACAGTTTTTTTTTTACATTAAGTGCCTGAGGTATCTGTAAACGTAAGACCAGGTGCTCTGATAAAGTAGAGGATGCCCAAGGCAAAAACAAATAAAAAAAAGTCAGCCAGAGTTTTAGAAAAAATGTTGCATCGTTGTTGGCAGTGATCTGTAAATGATCTACTTCACTGGTGAGACATAAATAAAAAATAGATATATATAAATAAAAATAAACATTTTCTACGCTTTGCTGGTGTTGCTTTCTTTGTCTATGCTATGTACATCTCTCTGTTGTCTGATTGATCAGTGTAGTCTTTACTGGGGTAAATGTTGGGTAAAAGAGTGGAAGGATGCTTTATAAGTAAGTGATGAGTTTGACCTGCAGAGTTGTGTTCTCGTTAATGTGTAGTTTTATTTTGGTATACTTTTACTTTTTAAATAAAGATAAAAATCTGACAAATCCTTGTTAATTAACAATAAAAGTACTGTATGTTTTCTCAGTAAACAAAATAACAATTATTTAATTTCATTGACAGTCAAGTCAACACCAGCTCAACTAGTTATTCTGACATACAGTATTTTACCATTACAATGTCAGTACATTTATGGTAGTTGGCAGACACTCTTATCCAGAGCAACTTAAAATTGTATCATTTCTTATAAAGGAAGGCCAGGGTAGCATTAGAAATCTTAATAGCGTAGGGTGCTAGCCCAGTCAAGCGATCAAACCCCAGTCTACAGAGCAAGAGGCGAAAGTGTTGCCCACTGTGCTATACCAATGACTATGGGTGGTCAGTACCAATCAATGCAAATGTCTGTGAAATAAAACTGGTAGTTTGTTTTTGTGAATTTACATTGTATCTATCTAAAATAACAGCAGCAGTGTTAAAAAGCTGGGGTGTTTGCCACATGGCCACTGAGAAGCTTGGGAGGCGTGGCCACGCAGAAGGCCATGGGTAGAAGCACATGGGAACAGCAGAGACTACTCTAACCCTCTCCTCTCAGATAGGTATGGTTGAAAATGTCAAATAGCTGTATCAACACTATTAAATAAAAGCCTGCACTGTTTGAGTTTGTTTGACACAGGTGATCCTACCCAGGCTCTGAGAGAACAAGAAAGGCCATCCTAAATTTGCTTGACGGTGGAGAAGCAGAGAGAAGCGGAGCTAACAGGTCAAATAGAGATCAGAGCCAACCCAAGATTAGCTTGCTTGGTCTGAGAGAAGCTTTCCAAAATCCTGCTCCATTTAATAACTCTGTTTATCAAACTCTCTTTATCAGAATCACCTTCACCTTCTCTGATTGGGTTCCTCTCACGGGTCATATGTGTGTTTTTTCCCAAAATGTGTATTCTGCCCTTTCTAGCCCTGTCTCTCTTCACCTCAGTCTTCTTGTGAGCCTCTCTCCTCTTACCTCTCTTCGCTGTCCGCTCTACTGATGAGAAATAATCTTCTAAACTGCTCTGGAGCCAGAATATCTCCCAGGTAATGAACATATCTAAGCAATGGATGTACAGCAATCTAGCAACCCATTAAATCCACATTTGGGGGATCTGAGGCACATTTCTTATCTGCAGTACTATATATCCTATATTTACGCTTCAGCTGAAATTTAATCTAGCATTTCTAGACCCCCTCCCC
>CM067474.1:37563110-37603728 GCA_034552555.1 Semaprochilodus insignis | reverse complement strand
CAGACCCCCCACCCCCATGTCATTTCATACTCTGAAAAAAATTCAAGAAAGTCAAGTCAACTTTAAATTCCAAGACAATTCATTTCTAAGGCAGGAGTCCGTCTACCTCAAACTTCTACCTTCCACAAAACATAATGCTGGCATGCTCTGGCATGTGCTTCCTCCTCCTTCCTCCAGACATGAATGGCTAAAGCATCACGGGGGCTTCAGGGGCTGTTTGTTCAACAACATAGTGCATATACTAACACCTCTCAATCTCAGTGATCCTAAAGATTTGAAACTGTACTTCAGTTTAAATGAACTATCATTCAAAATAAGTGAAAAGTTTCTTTGAATGATTGCAGCTATACAGGCATTGTGCAGTGTGTGCCAGTGGTGTAGCAGTAGCGATATATAAACACCTGCCTGTGGCAGTTGTAAAGTTTTATTTCCTGGCAGAAGTCAGACTTTAAGTCTGTGTGAAATTAGATTATGGAGGTAAAGTTGCGTTCAACCAGGAGTGACTGCTGTGGTGATAGGTGACAAACACAAGTAGGAACTAGGCCAATCATCCAAACACTGTTAGTAGTTCCTAAAGTTGCACTGTTGACAGGTGGCAAAAAAATCAAAAGCAACAAAACATTCAAGCAATCTGAGCATTTGTTGGTCTTTTGTTAAATAAAAACTTTCTTCTTCTTTTTCTTCATTCCTTCTTTTTCTTCTTTTTATTACTATTATTATGATTGTATGATTGATGTGGTGCAGCCACAGTTAAGACGTGTTTCTGAAATGTCCTGTTCACTGGTAGTCATTCAGGCACTAAAGAGAATCAGAATCAGAATCAGAATCAAGCTTTATTTGCCAAGTATGTTTACACATACAAGGAATTTGTCTTTGGTTACAGTAGCTCCCAGTGCACAGAGAGTAATAACATTACGCACAGTACATACACACATCCTAACACACACACACACACACACACACGCACACACACACACACACACACACACACACACACACACACACACACACACACTCACACACACACGCACACACACACATACATACACACACACACACACACACACACACTCACACACACACCCACACACACACCTTACATACCTGTAAATCTTACATTATGTGTAGCTGTACATATATATTAAAGTGCTCAGTGCAGCAGTCTGGATGTAGAGGCATATTAAGGCTTATAAAGTGCAGTACAAGAGGAAATACCAGTCTGAGACAGTCAGTACAGAGGATGCAGTGTTGTGTGAAACTGTTACTAAGATAAATACGATAAATTAAAAGTGCAGTACAGCAGAACAGGAAGTGAGAAAAGTCTCCCGAATGTGGATTGTAATGTGCATTGTAATGTTCAGCTGTTCATGAGTGTGATGGCATGTTGGAAGAAGCTTCTCTGTAGCCTGGTTGTCTAGATCCTCATTTGGCTAAAGCGCCGTCCTGAGGGAACACGCTGGAACAGGTGATGGCCAGGGTGTGATGGATCAGTGATGATCTTCTCTGCGTGCTTCCTGGTCCTGGAAGTGTGCAGATCCAGCAGTGTGGGTAGTGACTCCAGTGGTCTTCTCTGCAGACCTGATGATGTGCTGCAGTCTGTGGGATCATGTTTGGTGGCTGAGCTGCCCCACACTGTGACAGATGTGGTGATGATAGATTCTATGATGGCAGTGTGGAACTGTACCATCAGCTCCTGGGACAGGTTGAACTTCCGCAGTTGACGCAGGAAATACATCCTCTGTTGGGCTTTCTTGATGATGGAGCTGATGTTGCAGTCCCACTTCAGGTCCTTGGTGATTGTCGTACCCAGGAACTTGTGAGACTCCACAGCCATCACAGTTCTGTCCAGGATGGTGAGTGCTGGAAGGGCTGGGGGGTTTCTCCTGAAGTCCACTGTCATCTCCACTGTTTTTGCCATGTTCAGCTCCAGGTTGTTCTGGTTGCTCCAGAGGACTACCTGATCAACTGTCCATCTGTAAGTAGACTCGTCATCATCCTGGATGAGACCATTGACTGTTGTATCGTCTGCAAACTTCAGGATTTTTCCAGGATGGTTTCCTAAAGAAAATTCAGAGTGATTGTGCAGCTTGTTGCTGGCTGGTGGCTAAGGTGTTGCTAAAAATGAATGGAAGTATGTGAGGACGAGGGATGAGTAAACAACACAAAGGAGAGTGTGAGTCAGTATGTTTATGATCTACTCTGTTTATGTGAGTACAACGAGTGAACGAGTGACAGGAGAAAAAATGGAAACAGATGAGAGCAAGTTGGAACAGTTTTTCTGAAAACAATGCGGCGGATCAAAAAGCTGTATACAAGCCAAGGAAGTTGGACATTGGAATATTGGAGTTGGAACGGTGTTGATCTCTCAAACATTGCAGGACAAGTTAGCAGACAAAGAAGAAGAAAAAGAATATACTGTCAGATAACAATAGTGTTGCCCGTTGCACAATCAATAACAGCGTCTTTACCATTAAGTACTTATACTTGTGTTACAGTAAAATGACCTTTGTATACATTTTTAGTTCAGTTTTTAAATTTTGTACTTGTTTTTGGTCAGCAACGTCCTACTCATTCATTACTGCTCAATTTCTGCTGTTGATGAGATATTATTTAGGTTGTGAATCATTTAGCACTGGCACTGATGTGGCAGTATGTGTGGGGTTGGTACCAGTGTATCAGGCACAGCTGAGGTTTACACACACATCAGTGTTACTGCTAGGTTGAGAGTGGTTCACCACCCAACAAAATCCAGCCAAGCAGTTCTGGTGGGAAACCTGCGAGGGGATTGAAAGCTAACACAAATTGTGCATTAACAGAAGGACACCAGTACGGCTGACATTTGTAGGGATTCCAGGTGTAAAATTCCCTACATCTCCTTGTTGTACTTGTTGATCATGCTGTCTTGAGTTTTACTATAATGCTATAGGCTACAGCCACTACCTGTATGGAGCAGTTATTTGTCTGTATGCACTGACAAACACATACCATTCGTTGAAGGGAAATTCATTCATTTACATATCTTGAACATATTTTTATATATAATTCTTAACAGTGTACAGTGTGGTGATGGGAGGTAGAGGTTGTGATGTCTACAATACAGTGCAAACTATCATGAAACAATGACAGGCATCAGGCAGTGTATTCATACCTATTTCATGTAATAACTTTTTGTGAGGGAACTTTTACAGGCATTAAACTCTGGTTTCTATCACCACTGTGAACAATACTGACTCAGTAAGTTTCTCTAGAATGAAAGATTTCACAGCTGGACTGGAGCTGGGTTAAGGGGGTTAAGGCAGGGTCGATAATGGTGCCATGGCGTATAACCATGATCTGGATGCTACATTCTGTCAGAAATACAATCCCAAACTCAATTTCCAGGTCCTGACAGGAGCACAACTGTTCCTTTCTGCAGGGCATCAGGAGTGAATGCGTTCCTATATGTGTGTGTACTTGACCAGCCTGCGGGGAGGAAGCTTGTAAAAGGCAATGAAGCCTCATGCCATATGAGCTTCAGCTCTGTGAGTCAACATGCACACATGCACGCAGGCACACACTCGCACCAGCCTCCAAGACCCGGTGTGTCCTCTCTCAAAAGTGACAAGAGAAACAACCTACACATGTCCGGGGTACCATCATGGTTGGTTTGTTTTCTTGTTTCCTTGTTTATTAGTTTGATTGTGTATATGTGTGTACCTGTGATACCTGTGTTTGTGTCTGCTATAACCCGCAATACAATCCGTACTATTAAACAGATAGTGATGATTCTAAAATCTGATTGGCTGAGACATCTTTGGAAAATACCTGGCACCTACAGTGTACAAAGTAATGGTTTTGTTTTCCATTCCTCTCTAATTTACTGCAAAGCTTTATTACAAACTATATTGCTGACTGAAATATTTAATGTAAATTAGTATCTTTAAATGTTCACCATTGACTTATTTAGTCTTTGCTGTATCCATCTTTTGTCCCTCTTTTGATCAGAAGATCCTTCTAATTGTTGTCTGACCATATGTTTAAGCAGAGGGAATGAGACTAAACAGATATTACTTCAATTTGTATTACAATTGCAACTAAAAGTAATGTGGAATTTTGAACCTTTCCTTTTATTATTTTACTTGCTATAACTAATAATAAAAATAATGTTATAACTGTTGCTCATTTTCAATTTTTCATCTTTATAAAACTTTCTGTTACTTATTTCCAGATTTAAATAAAACCAAAATAAACGGGTTTTTGCTAATGAAACTGCTTTTGCAAAAAAATAAAAATAAAATAAAAAAAACATAAACTGTGTTCCCTGCAGGCGACACACATGTATATGCTTGATTTCAGAGGACTATAACTTATATTACAGTATTACTTATATGTATATGTATGAGCTAACAATGATGGGCTTGTTGTCCAACAGGCTATGTTCACAAGCTCACCATCAACGCCTGTTTTGAGCTCTGCCTTTTCAGTTGGTTTTGAAATTTCTCTCTCAGTTTGTTTCAACCCTAATAAGTATATGTTCCCACCCCAGAATTATAGATTACTATTGATAATAATTGTATACATGCAACATTAGTTAAATTTAGCATTTTGTATTTCATGGCTGTTTTAAAACAATAGCTACCTGAGGCCATGTTTTACAATGATTTGTCCCTGCTTCACATAATCACTCCATCACTGTAAATTACTGTAATGCACAACCATTTGTACCTTTGTGATTTATTTAAAATCAACCTGAAATCAAAATGGACAGTTCATGTCACTGGTCAAATTAGGTGCAATTTATCATATCATTCAATTTCATGCATGATATGATTAAAAAAAAAAGTCACAGTTCTTGTTTCCTGTAATCTTTGATCAAAGTCTACTTACTTTAGACTTCCTTTAAAACGTCTCCTGATTTTTAATAACATCAGCATGCACCAGCAACAACAGGCAATATCATATACCTCTTCCTCCCACCATCCCCACCTATCACTGACTGAAAATCCTCTGCTAGCTCAGAGACCCACCCAGATACCGTTTGACTCAGAAATATGTTTTGAAATGAAATCTGTTGTCTCTATACTGCACTGCAATGTTTCAGTCTGAATGCAAATCAGTCAGAGTCAATCGTAAAACGTTCATGTTAAATCCCTATCATGAGACATAGTACAGTACATCTCCAAACCTTTGTATTGCTATTGTTCTCCTCACAGCAAAAGAACAATGGCAGTATTAAATAAAGGATGACAATAGAGTGCACAGATCACATGTCAAAGCCTGAAAGTTGATTTATGACTAAAGCAAAGTGTGCCCATGATAGCCCTGAAATCATAGCTCAGAGTGAGACGGTGCGGGAGAATAATCAGATACGAGGCTGAAAGAGCACTCAAAAGAGCCTCCCATTTCTTCTGCTTTCTTCCTGAGACCTAGAAAATGACACTGAATCCTCTCCCTGATCTATCTGCAGTCTTTTTTCAGCAGCAGCAACAGTGGTCTAAAGCTCCAGCCTTCTTTGTTTTTGGCTGTAAACAGTGAAGGAGAGTGATGAGCTGAATATGGCAGATCGGGGGTAGATTTTCATTACTCTTTCTTTTAAGAACTTCTGTTAACAGTGCTCCTCTCTTTCTCTCCCCCATCTCTTGTCCTAATCTATAAAATATATACTGCAAAAGTACATGTACCACAATTTTGCGACAATAAAGGCAAAAAAATCCTAGCTTGAACTTAAGAGGTTAATCTAGAATGCAAACACTGTTGCAGCATTGCCTCTTCAGTCCATACGGTTGATATATAGAAACTTAGCTGCGAACAGCGCATTTTGAGTTAACTGTATTTGTACTATTGCACATTAATACACAGTCCATAAGCTAATGTCTGATTTCTGCTTTTTGTTGATTTGTTGGTGTTGGTTGATTTTCTGGCATGTTCTCTCTGGAGGATGTGCAACTTGTGTTCACTTAAAAAATCAACAAAAATAAATAAAAATCATGAACCCCTCCCCCCTCCCCCATCAAGCCAAATATGCATGCTGCCACCATTTTGGTAGGCAACCTCAAGTTAATTTGTAAGTTCTGCAGTGGTTTGCTATGAGAGAACAAAGCCATAAATGTTCACTTTATGGCCTTGTTTGTTTGGAAAGCTAACTGTAAACCAACATTTAAAAGTGTATTAATTGATAAATTTAAATGTATTGCCTTGATTTGATTATTGTAGTGATAAAATATTTTTAAAAAATAAAAGCTGAAATCTAAATGGCTGAAATTTTCTATACTAGCATACTAGCATAGTGTCATCAGTCAGAGACACATGTTCAGCAGTCCAACAGCTCCAGTGGGCGATTATAGCTCTGCTGTGCTGCTAAATTTCCACTCACAAGTGTCAAGTATTTCCTGATTAGGAATGTATTTATTAATGGAAAACTGGATGGACTTTGGATTCTTCTTCACCAGCTTCTTTTTTGAAATTCTGTAGGGTACTTGAATGTAACTGCAGCAGCACTTAAGGTGGAATGGAAAAAGACATTTTAATAGTATTTCTCATTCCCTAGAATGGCATGGAGGGACGTGTGGGTTCTACGGATCCACTCCACCAATTGCACAACTCTCCTTCTCGTAACCTTTTCTAGAGAGTGTGTCTCTAAAGTGTCCACATATGTTTTCATCTTTTTCGTGGTCTGTTTGGCTTGGTCTTTATCCACCTGCAGGGTTGTACGTGACGAAACGAGCTCTACCAGAGCCCAGCCAGCTTGTTACAGCTTCCCTGCCAAAATGCCATCAGGGAGATCTTAATGAGCGAATGCTATGAATAAGAACAAATAACACAAATAATTCTACATGCATGCTACAAACACGATAACACTCTTGCACATTAAGATGGCATCACATGAAAATAAGTCTAAAGCCCTATTTGTTGCTAGATAAGCACCTGGGGAGATGCTGTACTTTGAGTCATTACCTTCAACATCTGAAAATCCGAAAATGCAATGAAAAATGGATGCTCTTGAGGAATCACTCGATCTTAGTCTGGGTGGTAAAACTCAATAAGTTACTTTGGAGAGCATTATCAAGAGAAGAAAGACAATAAAATCAATGAGAAACGTGAGATCCACAGGCTCATGAAAAGGACTTCAGTGGGAGCTACAGGTATAAAGTATCCCTTTATATTCACATATTTATAACTTTTCTACAAAGATAAAGGCTTGTATAGCTGTGAGTTCTTTATCACTGAGTAGACGAGTAAAACATTTTTTTACAGACATCCCTGATAAACTAATCCAATCCGCATAGAGCTTAAGTAATCATTTCAGAGCAAATTACCTTCTATAATTTGCTGAACCTGGAGCTCGCTCAGTAATAGCAGTCCTGTTCAAATCAGTGTCACAGTAATATAATAACAACAGTAGGCTAACCACTAAAATGGAGCTTGACTTGGCACAAGTTCAAACCAGGGCTAATCTATTTGTAATGTCCGACAATTTTTGGTGATGGCCTAATTAGAAGGAGATGAAAAATGAAATATCGTGAAAGTAGATCTCACATGGCAGTGCGTCTTGTTGGGCAGTGTTTGACAAGTTGCATGAGCCCATAGCCTGATGTTATTCTATCTGGCATCAACTGGACATGTTTGCTGATTGTTTGTGTGTAAAACCAATCCCTCTGAAAAAAGGCTTAGTACTTTACCACTGATAACATCAGCTCTAATGCCAAAGCTACTTAACTACAAGGCTTATTGGTTTGTGTGCGCTATTTTGCCAAGGTTGACTGTCCTGTGTCTATTACATGATGCGGTGTTAGCAGTGTGTTAGCAGCAGTGTTAACTTGCATGTAGCAGTATTCATATTTAAGCCTTAACAGCTTCACAGTTCAGAGGACTCAATGACATTTGAGGGGGTGGGGCCATTTTAATGTAGAAGATTTTTGTGGACCACATGGCTCAGTAGGGGTGATTGAAAAAGGCAGTCATTTTTCAATCAGAGTTTCTAGTGTCACACTGGCTGACACAACTTTAAAGGCTGGCTGCATTGTGGGGCAATGAATTTGCACTGTATATAGCAAGCAGACAGGCAGAATTTGTTGCATATACTGAACTTATGAATACGTGACTCGCTATATGCGAGAGGAACATTGAGTAGTGTTCATTATATAGCTAGTTCTTTCTCAGCGTCTTCTTTTCTCTCTCTCTGAATATAATTTTCAGATACTGGTCTCTGAGTAAGTCTGTCCTTTTTTTGCTGCAGTCTTTGCTCACCGCTCTAAGATGGTGGCAGCAGTAGAGCTGTATCTCTGCTGCCCCTCTCAGGTCAGAAGCTGCAACTGCAGCTGTTCCTTAGTAGCGCTCTCTCTCGCTCTCTTTTTATCCATATCTATATTCCGTCCCTTTGCCTCTCTCCCCTACAGAGTCTACCTGTTTCTTATTTCCCCTCTTTTTCCATCCCTCACTATCTCTTTTCTTGGATCTTTTTTTTTTGGCTGGGAGGAGGAAAGCCTGGGGCTCCAATCTTGCCCCCCTATTATTCCTTTTTCAGAACATAAGGAGGAAAATATTCGCTTATCTCCTACCACAGCACAGAGAAAGGGGCGGTGAGAGGGCGTGAAGGGAGGGAGAAAGAGAAAGGAAAAGAGAGGGAGGCGAAGAAAGACAGAGAAAGCACAACACATATATTCATCTGTAGGATCAGCACTGCGTCAGTCAGGATCATTCTATATTTTCCTACCCACAGTTTTATTGCAGTGCACTGAGAACTGAATGCCAAGGCTTTACTGCCTGTGCATTTCCAAAGCAACACAGAGAAATGACCTCTGAGGATGTGATGTTATTTTATAGTTTGCCATGAGCATCTGGCATCCAGACTATGGGTCTAAGCAGCTTTTCTCTGTGTGAGAAATGAATGGTGTTTTGGAAAATTGTCCATATTGCATTCTGTGGTTCCAAAACATAAACATTTTTCCCCAAAGATGTCATGCCAGAACACCTGCTCATCCAAAGTTTCTCCTGAACTCAAAAGTAACAACAGAGAGTTTGTTCACTCTTGCTGCAGTAACAGCCTCTACTCCTCTTGGCAACCTTTACACTAGATGTTGGAACATTGTTGTGAGGATTTGGCTGCACATCCCACTGATAGTGGATGGAGCTCCATTGCTGTAAACAGGGCAGTCCCACTGCCCTTTAGCCCGACACTGGGGGACTTTATACCCCACTAGTCAACGCTTGGCAATAGGCATGGTGACTTTATGCTCCTGTGCCGCTGCTCCACAACATCCTATGCTATCGGTCAGTACTTTCCATGGACTTTAACAAGCTGTGGGTGTGCAGTTGAACACCTATTCATTATAGTACATCTAAACATCTGAGTCAGTTCCCATTCTGTCAGCAGAATGACCTCCAGGAGGCCATCAGAAAGAAGCTAAAGTAGCTGAGTTCACTAATTAGAAGGCGTGTCTACATACTTTTAGAAATAATAGTGCAATAGGATTGAAGTATTTTTCATATATTTATAGTTTTATAAAACAGTAGTTTTATTTTTTACATAACATAGTGATGTCAATTAAATATGCAGGAATTTTGTTTATAGTAACATTACAAACACTCTTATCCAGAGTGACTTACAATTTAACCATGTTATTTGAGTCAATAAAATGTTAGGAATCTGGCGCAGACAGGGAATCGAACCAGTATATCTTATAATTACATTTTATTGCATTTGGCAGACAATATTATGTAGAATACTTACATTTTAAAGGGAGTTAAATGTAATATTAGGAGTCTTGCCCAAGAACTTTTGATATAGCATGGTATGCTTGCCTGGGTGGGCAGCCAAACCCCATTTTGCTGTGTAGAGAACAACAGTATTACCCACTACAGTATACCAACCCCACAATGCTACACAATCCACAACATTATCATTTTTGTTACCTTAATTAAAAGTATATTTTAATGAGTATAATTCCAGTGCGCAAAATGTTCAAATATACAATAAGGATCACATAACAGCTGTGCAACATCTGTTGTTTACCACAGGGAGGACTGATTTTTGTTTTAAGGTTTGTATTTTGCCCCCGAGTTCCTTATTTGATCATGTCCCAAAGTACAAAATGATTTCAGTGGTCTATCGTCTAAGTTGGTAACTGCAGCAGTGCAAGCTTCACCAATAAACCAAACAATCTGAACCATACACTGCATGCAGAATCACTGAGCTAACGAAATAACCACATTGCCAGTGTGTACATGAGCTTCTCCTCGGGCCACATTTGCGCGTGTGTCTGTGTGTGGAGAAAACAGCTCCCTCATTATAGAGAGGAATAGCATTTGTGATGTTTCACTTGACGCCTTCACATCTGGTTCGTCTAATGGGTTGCTGCTGTGTGCTCTTTTGGAGGTGCATTATTTCAGCAGATTTCAGAGTGAGTGCCTGTTTTTTCTGCTTGTGTTTCACATTCTTCCAGTTTTTCTTTTTTTTTTTTTTTGCTGGCGCTGCTGTACTCATTTTTAAAGAGGCAATTACGTAATCGGGCAGACATTAAAACACAAGGAGTCCGGGCACAGTGTGTTTCGCAGACTCTCACAAACACATCAGCAAAGCACACATGAATGTGAGATTAATAAATCTGATATTAAAATGCACACATTCATGGTAAAGCACATGTGCACCAGTCGCAGGGTCACAGATAAAACTCACACACACACACACACACTGTGATCCTATTCAAACATATGAAATGTTCTATCACTTCTTAATGGTAAGTAAACAATAGAAAGTGCTAAGTAAAGGAACTACAGGGTAAAAGAAAAACATCCACATATATAACAAATATATGATAAACACTGTCCACTCATGTTGAGGCACAACTCATGTTGTGAGAGCAATGCACAAACAATTACAGGCTATTGTTAATAACCAAGCAGAGAGCGGCAGCGATGCATCGTTCTTTCTGCAGCCTGTTTGTTTGTTTGTGCTGGTCGTGTTCTAATTTGTCAATATTAGACTGGTGATTCTTCTTTGTTAGAGTGGCACGGGCACTTTGAGGACTATAGCCTGCAGCGAACAAGAGAGAGACAGACAGAGAGAGAGAGAGAGAGTGAGGGAAGGAGGGAGGCAGAGGGACCGAGATAGAGACAGAGAGAGAGAGAGAAACAGAAAGGCGGAGTGGGGGAAAGAGGAAAGACATCAAAGAGATAGACATGCTGAGTGAAAGAAACACAAAGAGGAAGGGAGAGAAAGAGAGATCCAGATAGAAAACACAGAGAAAGGGTGGATGAGAAATGAAGAGAGAGAAGAGAGATATAGAGGAGGAGGAAAAAAGAGAGAAATAGAAAGGGTGAGAAAGAGATAGGAAGAGAGAGAGAGGAAGAGGGACGAAAAGAAAAGGGAGAAAGGAAGAAGAGGAAGAAACAAAAATGGGCAGAAAGATAGAAAGGAAGGGTGATAAAAGATAAAAGGATGGGGGAAAAAGAGAGAAAAAAAGGTGAACAGAGGTCAAATGAAAGAGAAAGACAGAAAATAAAGAAAAGAGAGAGAGAAAGAAAGGCAGAGAAAGAGAGAGAAAGGGGCGAAAGAGAGAGAGAAAGGAGGCTAAAAAGACAAATGGAGAGAAAGAAAGAAAGGGATACAGTGAGGGAGATAGATAGATAGATAGATAGAGAGAGACAGAGAGAGAGAGAAAGAAACAGACAGGGAGAGAGACAAACAGAGAGGGGAGGGAGAGACACACAGAGAAGATTGGAGTCAAACAGGGCAGGGAATGCAGAGAAAAGAGACAAACAGGGAAGAAAGAGAGGCAGAGGGAGGACAGAAGGGGAAGGAGGGCAGGGAACGAGAGAAAGGCAGGAAGGTGTTTAGATTTCCTTCGCACGGCAGTTAATCACCTAATTACACTTCATTACCTGATTGGCTTTAATTGCAGGCTCTGATTGGCCGGGGCCACCATCACCAGGGCTGTAAGAGTGCAGCGGTCCCTCTGCTGACTCCAGAAGAGTGTGTGAGAGGCTCTCAGTGTCTGTGTGTGCTCCTCTACACTCACCATGTAATCGCTACACCTTCACACCGCCCTCTCCTCTCATCAGAGCCGCAAATGAGTGTGTAGTTCTTTTATTTATTTATTTATTTATTTTTCATGTTGGTGTTCTTGCTCGTAATGAGCGGAATGAGATGGCGCGTTGCCTGCTCCTAACCGGATTACACAAGCAAGTCAGCATTCAAATGTGCTGATGCCATCCTCAGTAGAACTCCGCGTGTGTCCTACGAGACCTCTATATGGGTTCTCCTGTTCTTCGGCCAGATGCGAACCCCCCGCTCTTAATTAAACCTGCCTCACTCTATTCCCAGCACATGGGCGTGTGAGTGTGTGTGCACACAGCCCCACCCAGGGGAAACGCTGACCTATATAGAGGTTGAACATGGCGGAACACATGCTACATACAGTGTTCATAGGCAGTCAGATGATGTAGTTCATTTCCATCCAAATATACAATTTAATATTATACATGTGATCATGTCTAAACACGTGAGCCCCCAAACCAACAAAAAAAAAAATTATATTTATATTTATATATATTTAAAAAATATTTAAATAATTTAAATTTAATTTCAAGCATATTTAATTGTTCTCTGATGTCTACATCAAAGGTCTGTGCCCAGATGTGGCTTTACATTTACAACCCTATGATGATTTACAAGCCTTGGAATGAAACAAGCTGTTTGATGAGCTCTGCTCTGATTTGCTGGTTTACAGTGAGACACTACAATGGCTCACACAGAATCAACATGTCGAAACAGGCACAGGCAGTGATGTTGAGGTCCGGACTCTGGGGTGGTCACGCTATTGTTCTGAGAATTCCAGCACCCTCTTTGTTTGATCTGAAATGTTCTTCTTTTTTGCCTACACTATTTAGTCATCTTAAATATGGTCTAGTCCGTAGCATTACCAATACCCTTGCATTAGCATTACCAAAAGCCTCAGACCCATTATCCCTCCTCCACCAAACTTTACTGTTGCCACTATGCATTCTGGTAGGTAGTGTTCTCATGGCATCTATCAAAGCCAGAGTCATCCATCAGACTGCCAGATAATGAAGCGTGATTCATCACTCCACAGAACATGGTTCTACTCCTTCAGAGTCCAGTGGCAGTGTGTTTTACACCGCTCTGAGTTTGCATGGTTTCCCACTTCATGGCTGAACTGTTGTTTCCCTTAGATTCTTCCATTTCACAATAATGGCACATATAGGGCAGATCTAGCAGGACAGAAATTTCACAATCTGACTTACAGCATCATATGACAGTGCCATGTTTAATGACACAGAGTTCTTCAGTATGACCCGTTCTACTGTCAGTGTCAAGTTGGGCTACGTGTCTAATTTTATATACCGGTTTGCAATGTGTTGCTATAACACCTACACAGACATTCGAATATATAGTGTATGTTGTGTGGTATGACACCACATGTGTCAGAAATCATATATATCTATGTGGGGGATGTGTTTCAGATGATGTGAGGGGAAAAGTGTGATGCAGTTGTTGGGTATAAGGTTAATTAGCATTAGTCTTGTAGTTCCAGTGAACAGAAGCAAACTTTGGGCACCGGCACACTACATTTGATTTCCTTGGCTAACTGAGAAATCACACGTCCTCCTCCTCTTTTACTTGACGTTTCTAAAGCTAAAAGTCATTTAGTGGCAGACATTTTCTTTTTTTTTCCTTCCTTTCTTTTGCGACTCACATTGTTATAGACTTTGCAGAGATTGCTACTTCAACAAAACAAATCTGAGAAAGGTACCGAAGAGGAGGGAATTCAAACTGTGTTTTCACTTTGCTGTCTGAACTCGAGCCCCGCAGTCATGTTCTAGCTTTATAAAGCGCTGACAGCTTTCGCATGAGCATCACGGAGCGGCACAATTAGCCGGCATCCTTTCAAATGTGCTCCCTTCTCAATACCATGGAAGGTTTTCGCTTTCTTCTCAGAAACGATCAGTCATGAGCGCAGCCTGTTTGAATGCTGCTGTTGGTAAAGTATTTGTGAATTCTGTGTGTGTGCGAGCCGTATCTCTGCAGAAGGAGAAACATGGTGCATCCTGCTGTTTGAATAACCTGAGGTTAGCTCTGCAGGGGAATGCCCACAGATCCACACATACTGCTCTCTTCTTCATCCCTGCATCCTCAATCCATCTTTTCCTTCATCTTGGCTTTCTCTGTTCTTCAGGAAGTATGTCTGATGTATGCTCATAGGAAATCAACAAGTGATTAATCTCTCTCTCTCTCTCTCTCACTCTCTCTCGACACAGGGTCAGGAAAAGGACACATTACCTTTCGCATTTGCACTATGGCCCTATAGGGATTCAGGAGGTGTTTAGCAGCCCCAGTAGAACTCTCTGACCTTTCATTTAATTCATTTACAAAGACTATCTTTACCATGAAGCTATTAAATTATTTTTTTTTTTAGCATCACGAAAAATGCTAAAGCTCTGGCAGCTTTGTTGTTTGATATGCAAATATTCTTCTTTCTTTTTTCAGTGAAGGCTTCTTGACCGCTTCACATCCTTTCAGGTTCATAGCACTAAGTTGTCTTCTCACAGTGGAAGGATGAACAGAAACACCTGTTGATTGTTTCAGACCAGGAAGTGGTGTAATTTTGTATTTGACTGTATGTATTGTTCTCTTGGTAAATTTAGAGTGCCAATAACTAGTTAATTACAATGATGATGTTTTCCATTTAAACACACCCAGCTAAACCCCTGAGTTAAATAAGTGTATAACTGAGCAGGAAAACCACCAAACTGTGCTGAGCCCTTCAAAATCAGAGCTGCAACACTGGATTGAAGTATAACTGGGCATAATAATTCCACATAACTGGGTGGGTGAATCTCTGAGGTAGTTTTGACTTTAATATTTTCATGGCATTTGCAGCAGACATAGAGTCATGACTGCATTCTCTCTCACTTTATCTCTGTTCTCCTCACTCTGTCTTACCTTTCATTCAGGCCCAGGGTTAAAAAAGGACACTACACCGGCGCAGACTGGCCATTGGGAAATTTGGGAATTTGCTTGGTTGTGAGGGTCTTGGTCTTATGATGTTAAGTCTTTTTTCCCCAACCCCCGCATTATATAGCCTATATATTGCTGTGGTGGAGAGGTGGTGGCGGGTCACAATTTTTCTGCCAGCACTTTATAGTAAAATTTGATTCAGTAAAGCTTGATTTCTTATAGTTGCACCTTATTGTGTAAATAGAGGTTGAGTTCTATATAGAACCATTTCACGTTTAAACTGTTATTTGTATGGTTTGACATAATAACAATATCAGAAGAGTAGCAGGAAGTGGATGAATTTTGAGGCGCAGTGATCGGCAGATGGGCAAAATGCAGACAAATCCATAAACCAGTCATCAACAGGTAAAAGGTATAAAATCAGAACTTACGAGGCACACTTAGAAATGCCTGAAAACTACATGAAAACAGCCAAGAAAACAAAACCAGAGACAAACTAACATAACAAGCAACAGGTGTCAGGGATAATGAGGAGAGGGAGCCAGAAGAAGATCCAGGAGAGGGGTTCTTTGTTTTTCAGCTACAATGTTGTGAGATCTACTCATTTATTTTGTCTTAATCCTCAATGCTTAGTTCTCAATGCGAGTTGGCTCCAAAATTCACCTAAAAGAGAAGATTCATTTCAGAATGACATGTCATTAGTAACACTGAGTTGCCTGTGCAAACACAATATTACCAATAAATATTTAAGAAATAAAAATAAATATATCAAATCAGCAGGTATAACTTAAAATGCTTTCATTGTTTTTATGTAAATTCATTAACAAATATAACTCACTTTAAATCAACACAGCAAAAAATGGGTTTTTGGCATTGAATCAATCCATCTGACATTTTGAGACTTTTATTCTTTCTATTTTTTACTTGTTTGAAGAGAAATTCTCTTTATATTGGTGGATCATTTTGCTTATTTCAAACATATTTCTTCAGGTAAACTCAGACAAATTTCTGTTTTATTTTGTGTTCTACAACCCCACACCTTCTTCTGTGGTGCCGGGTTGTGGAGCTGCTGCTGTGAGAGATGCACAGCCTCAACAGAGCAGGAACTCTGGAGCTGGAGTTTTAGGTTCTTGCATCTAACATTCAGGTACTTTTCCCAGAGAGGGTGAGCGTGTGAGAAGGTGTTTGTTTGTTTGTTTGTTTGTTAGTTTGTTTTTAAGGTTGCTTGCTCTGGGGATGCCCACATATCCTGTTGAGAAGCAAGGGGGTTAGGGGTTGAGGGAGAGATGCCAAGAAAGAAAATTGGCAAGAGTCTCCCACACACTCTAAAAGGTATATTTTTCATCTGATTCCAACTACAGTTCAGTCCTCTCCCTGTGTGTATGCAACAATCAAAACCTCTACAAGCACATCAGTTACTGTATTATATACCTTATTTATCTCGAAAAGCTGTTATACTGCACTCACACATACACTGCCATTTGATAGTTTGGGATCACTTGCCTTACTAATAAGGTTTTTTTTTCATACAGAGTGGGTTCAAATGTTACTGTTTGCCAAAAGATATCTGTTGGTATTAGTTTTATTCAATATTTCAAGAAATCTGAAAACAAAAAGTGAACAATCAATTATATACTGTAATCATCTAATTACATTCATCTTGTCAGTTATCTGATATTTGATCTCTACTTCTGAAACATGTATAACTGTGTATATGTATGTATCCCTGTATTTAAATCTGTAAAATATTTACTATATTTAATATGCCAATAAAGCATATTAAATTGAAATTGAAACTTTATAATATACTTTCTCAGTCATTTTATAACCATCTACATCTCTGTTCATCATTCTGGAAACACTAAGATGTCTTATTTTTGTATTTTCAGATAGTGTCCTACTAATTGATAAAACCTGTACTGAGCTAAAAGCAGAGCAAAGAGAATCCAGGCAAACATACCGTAGGGAGCAGGCAGAGTCATGAAACCAAATGGACAAGCAAGAGTCAGAACCAAAAAGACAGTCAGAAGGGCAAGCAAAACTGAAAGGCAAAAGAGTAAACGAGAATCAAACAAGGTCAGAATCAGAACAACAGTCAGAAATCTCAAGGGAGAGTGCTCAGTAATAAAATATTTTTTATGGCTAAAGGGATTATATATGGTTTTTATTTCTTCCCTTTAAGAACATATTATGCACAGTTATACTGTATAATCATAGGCATGAAGGCAAAGATTAAGAGACCGTCCTTTCATTGTGTATTAGCCTGAGGAGCAGTGGACCTGTGTTCACTGGAGTGATTGACCTCCATCCTTTGAGATGAGTTTGAGATGCGTCTGCGATGAGGAGAGCAGTTGTGTCTGTTCCAGAACTAATCATCTAACATAAGTGACCTGACCTCACTAGTGCCCTTGTGGTTGAATGCAATTACATCCTCGCAGCAATTTTCTGGTGTAAAGCCTTCCCAAAAGAGTACAAGCTGTTAATGCCGCAAAGGGGGATTATTATTGTATTAATACCCTCGATTTCAGAAGATTCGCTGAATGAGCAGGTGTTTTCTGGAGATATAGTTTACATATGCTAGTACATATCTAGTGCCAGCTTGCTATAAATGTGCTAGGAGCTGAGATGAGACATGTGCGTAGCAGCTTTATTAGGAGCATCTGAACAAGCAGGCGAGGGTCAAATCTAATGATATTACAAATATACAAGACAATCTTGTTTTTAATTGCTTTGGAACTCTCTTGTTTTCTGTCTTAATCTCATGTATAAGTTGGTGGAGCACTGGAATTAACAGCCAGAAACCAACGCTTTATAAAGCTTTTAAAGAAGTTTTGCAGTTTTTTCAATCCATTGGGGAAAGCATTAGAGAAAGACTGATTCACTTTGGACTCTTTTGGTCTCAACCCTACATTTACACTATGTGAACTACATACAAAACCTGGGTTTTGAAACTGCAAATCTTTAATTTTGTTTGAGCATTCTGAATGATGTGGATCGAGTGTTGCCAGTCAAAACAGGTTCACACAAAGCAAATACATGACACAGAAAAGCAAGAAAACACTAGACATAACTAGCGAACTGGAAACAAGAAAAAGGCTCAGAAATGCCCAGATAAATAAGTCAGTCTAAAGGCCCACACTGCAGGATTTTCTAATACTAACTGATGTTGAAAATGAGAGAAACCCAACACATAATGACAGTTTTTTAGTGATTTGTTTGTCCTTGATCATTGTTAGTCATCACACGAACAAGAGTTCCAAACAATGGCTCCAACCAACCCCACAGGATTTCTCACAAACAAATTAGACTTTAGATGTAAACAAACATGGCAGATGACAGCGAGGCTGTTGCTAGGCTGGTGGTGGGTTTTTCTGCACAGCTATCTGGAGCTTTTAAACAATGCAAAAAAAAGGGATAAAAGTTTTTGCACAACAAAATATATATTACAGTTGGGTGATATGGTGCAAATATAATATTGTGATACATCAACAGCATGTATACTGTATTTGTGGTATAGTATGATATTTATCTTTAGACATCTCAACAGTTGGAATTGTTAAGCATAAGCCTGTAGATGTAGATAAGAAAAAACATCCAGTGAATCTAAACGTTTGACTGGTATTGTAGATAAAGCCATGTTTTATAGCACACATTATACAAACATTCATACTGCCGTGTATTCATACTGCCGTTGCCGTGACTCTACAAGTTATCCTCTTTCTACATAGTCCACTTAGTTCTTGATTTAGCCACCATTGCATACGGCTTCTTCCTGTTCGGTTTGGCTCTCCAGTTGACAGATGACGTCTACATCGCTTTTTCACACCTGAGAATAGGCGTCCACAACACACTACAAGATTACAAGATACTTAGTCATAAACATCCAACATGTTTATTATTTATAATTCACAATTGGGGCACAATCCCTGAGTAGATGGGGGAAGTAAAGATTGGATTATTATGGACACCCAACACAGCAGGATAATCTGGGAAGATCAACATTTAAGGTCACCCTGATATCAGGAGACCTTTATGTGATTGTCAGGAGGAGCATGGTGGCCTCAAAATTGGCCCAATTTGTGAGTAATGTGGGTCAGATAGAAGCAGGTATAAATGCTAGAGATGATGAGTCCAAAAACTAGGTGCGGGTGTGTGTTATCATGAGCAAGTGTAGCCAGAGCAGAACTAGAGCTGACTGGAGTCAATGCAAAGTGGAAGAATCCATGTGCTTTCTATTCCATTATGGATATGGAATTTGTTTTCCACTGTAATGGATCTCCTTGCACAGAATGTTAAAATATGAAAACATGCTTCCTTGGACTTCTCAACAGTGGTTGCTTGATATCAATAACCATAATGGGTCCATTCTTATATCAATTTCTACTCATGCAACTCAAATCAGCTAAACTCTGCCACCACGTTTTTGTAAGCATTTTTTTTTTTTTACAAAAATTACAAAAGGTTTTGTAGTCTTGATAATACTTTTTTGGAGTGGTTCTTTTTAGATTAAATGCTTAACAGACTCTCAGTAACATAACAACAACATATCAATGATGTAGCAATAATGATGTAGCAACAATTACTACATTCAGTAGAATATCAAGAGACGTTTAATTACTGTGTTAATGGGATTTCATAATAATCTGATGAATTTGTTTTTTGTGTGTTTGGAGTGTTCATATCTGTAGATGTTTACCAGAGAGTCACTGAACACGTAACAGATATGAAACAGACCATTTCAACACCTTCAACAAGCAGATGCTTCTGACACCATCCTGTTACTGGGGTCTGAATAATATTTTGGTTTAGGGTCAAGATTAGGTTTTGGTTTGAGGTTAAAATTAGGGTTAGGGTTAGGGTTAGGATTAGGTTTTGGGTTGGGGTTAAGGTTTGGGTTAGGATTATGTCCAGGGTTAGGGTTATTATTAGGTTTTGGGTCAAGGTTAAGGTTATGGTCAGGATTAGGCCCAGGGTGAGGGTTAGGATTAGGATTAGGTTTTGGGTTGAGGCTAGGGTTAAGGTTAGGATTGGGTTTTGGCTAATGGAAGTAAGACTACTTAATTTAACATATTAGCAGTACATCTACTCAATGTAAGTAATGTATCAACAGTATATTCAATTTCAATTTCAGAGTACTGAGGTGCTTCACTACTGGTACTGCAACTGATATGTTGTTGATCATATGTGTTACTGTTAAAAGAGTTTATTAATAATCTATAAAGCACCAATCCTTCTTTGAATTTTGGACCAATATGGGAGAAGAACTTTTGGGAGAGTCAGGAGAAAAGCACACTAAAATATAATGTGTGTGCTGCTGCAAGTCATCCTGTAAAGCCTTGTGTAAACCAACTAATAAAAAATGTCCATATGTATTGAAAACATTTTGAGTAGCTGGTTGTGTAAGACTGAAAGTGACACGCCCACACCTACACACATACACATGCCAGCATCACTCTGCTCCTGGTGCACATGTGTGCTCCAGTGAGTCTGTGCTTTAATGATGTGTCCAGCTCTATTGGCTGGCTTAACATCTTAGTAATCAGTAATGAGTTCATTACACACTTCTGGAGGAGCTTATCTCTTTAGCTCACACACACACATGCACCAGCTGTATCTTCACTCTTCCAGTAGGGTAAAGCCACTCCTCATGCATTATGAGAATAAAAATATTAGGAAAATAAAACTATGGGCCAGAGGTCAACACAGAGCTGCAGGACTAAAGGGCAAATGAGCACTGAAAATGTAATGTGTATTGTATGTGTGGTACTGAAAATGAACAGGGATATACACAAACTGACTACCTATCAAACTATTAAAGTTCATTAAGCATTATTTTCTTAGTGATTTCTTAGTGATAAAGGTAGAGGCTACACAAGAAGCCTAAGAACACTCTCGGAATACAGGTTGGAAAGTCCTTGACTATGTGTCCAGTAAAACAGGTAAAATAACTACACACACGTCACTAGACAAAGACTTTTAAAAGACTTGCATCTTGAACTTCCATACATCACTGCTGTCAAGCTGAGAGTTAAAATCCTATGTCTTCACGATTGATTTACAGAAGACTTTTGGAAAACACTACAAGTCTCCTCCTCTTGTTGTATTCATCTTTAAAATGTATGTAAAAATCAATAAAACACTTTGTTACATATAAAAAACTTAATATTTTAATATTTTATATTTTAATATAAAATATATAATGATATAAAAAAGTTCAGTCATGTTCTCTATCAGAATACACCTCATTTAATCACAGCCACCTGCAGCCATCACTGTGAAATACAGGGAAATATGGTGGTGTCTACAGGGTTAATCTTAGTGCCTTAAACATAAAACCACACATGTACTGTGTTGTAGCAGTCTACGTAAACACTACACTCCCAGGCAAAAAAATGGGCCCGAAATGGCAAGACATTAAGCTTTTAATGGTCTTAGCAACACATCATTAAACAGATAAAGTGACTAAATATAGGAAGCTTTTCCCTTTCATTTCTAGAAAAATGGAGAAACATGCATCTACAATAATGCAAATTTCTTGTAGTACCTATAGGATTCTACTAATATGTTACTGCTAATATGTGGTTTATGTTAATGGGAAGCTTGTAAAAGACACAATATTGATTTGATTGACATTGTAAAGGGCCCTGGCATAGAGCTGCTGCTGTAATCCATTTCTACCAACTGACTGAAGCACATTGGTTGTGCTGTTATTAGTATTTGCAGTCTGTGATGTATGTAGGACTTCCAGAAGGTCTGGTTAATTAACGAGATTATTGGTTTACAAATATGAGACACTGGGGACATTCATTCTCACAGTGAATTCTTACAGTTTCCTCAGTTGTCTTGAGATTATCTTTTTCATCAAAAGAAGGGTCCTTTAGAGGAGTTTCATCCAAGAATGATTTTAAACTGGTATCTTCAAGAAAGTAGTTTTATATGAATGAAATCAGTGACCCCTTTTGACCAGAAGTGTGTGAACTACTGTGAATTCATAAGAGCAGTACTTCATGTTGTGACATGAATGAATGCTTTGCTTGTAAGTGTGCATGTATGATGAATAATCCATAAATTATGAATCTACCAGATGTTCAGACTTCTTACAAGCAATGGATAAAGGCTGTTGGTTGGTCTGAGGGGTTGGGGAAGGGAAAGACTCCTGACTCGGAGAGGGGGAACTGGCTTGCAATAACCTTTAATCTTGTTATGTATTTTAGTAAATGGTTGTAGCTACACTCTCAGTAGAGTCCTGAGCTCTCACAGAGTTGGTACCTGTCACATGTCTGTGGGGAGGGGGATGGGGGGTTCTCCGAAGGTTACATCTTCAATACCTTTAGTTATGAAACATAATTGCAACATAATCCCATTTTTAAGATCCGCTGACTCCATACACCCTGTTTTCACTCCAGGATTTTTATTTTATTGTTCTGTTTTAAAACATTAGGCCATGGAAAAGTACAAACATGTGCATTTCCCCTGCAAGAAAATGTGCACAGTTGGACCTTAAGACCATATTTGTATCTTTGAGGTAACAATTAAATTGTTTGTACCTTTATGAACAAAAATGTACCTACTCTATACCTCTTTTTGTGACAGTGCATAGGTAATAGAATAACAGTGTACTCTTAAAACTTTTTTGGAGGCCAGGCTCCTGAGAATATCTCGCTTTGCCCATTTGAGAGTTCCCAAAGGTTACATGTTAGGATTAATGACTACAACAGTCCTGTTGTGTAGCAGTACACCTTCAATGTGGAAATGAAAGGTCAAATAAAGCTGGTGGTGAACAGAGGACATGGACTTGATCACCAACAGTTGGTGCTTCTAAGTGACTTATATTGAGATGCATCCCTTTGCCTTAAGTGGCATAACATGTTCAGCCAATTTTGCGGCTAGTAAGAAATTATTTAAAGCTTGTTTGATCACTGAGGTTGCCCTCAGGTCTCTCCTCCGGTAAGTAGAGCAAGGTGCTGAGCTGAAGGATAGGCATTTTTTATTTTGCATGTTCTTGCTTCCTCTTGGTCTTGCTTGATGTCATCTGTATGAAAGGTTTAGGAATGTAAGTAGCCAGGTTGACCTAAAGTTTCAGTTCATTTTCCTTCAGATAATATGTTAAGAATTGTAAAATACAAAATATAGATTTGTGAACTTAATCTTAGAAGTTCAATAAATTTAAAATGTTAATTTCCTATACTGAAGAATTGAAATACCATGAATATACCAAATATTAACCGTAAGAATGGTTAATATTTTAGGAAGTGTTCAGGAGTTACTCCTTAACACAGAAATAAATTGATTCATTGTGATCAGACTGTGTCAGACTCACAGCTGTAGTCTTTTTGTTTTTTTGTTTGTTTGCTTGCTTTATTTGAACTAAATGTTGTACTTAATTTGCTTCTGAAAAAAGCATGAGACTGGACATGAGAATTTGTTTCAACCTTCATTAAGAAGAGGCTTCATTTATCTAGCCATAAGTCATCTAGCTTTGGTTAGTTAGCTGTTTCAGTTTCTTTTAAGCGTCACTCTATTTTTTTTTTTTACAGCTAATTTGACCAGTAGTTTCTACGCAAGAATTCCATACGCAAGTCCATACTTCACATGACTGGTCCTGAGAAACCCCCAGGGGTTGCCCAACTTAGTTTGAGTAGGCATGCACATCATTCCTTTACTTCACCCGTCAGCCTAAATTAGGAGCTGACATTCATTTGTGTTTGGGTCTTCCCTGTTCATCACTGTCTGTGCCTACACGTGGCTGTGGATCTATGCTTGCTCCAGTAGCATGGGATTACCTCTAAAGGCCACTAACTCTGGGATTAAGACAAGAATCGGCCTCTCACTGCATTTCATCTCAATCCATTTCTTTCTCCCTCCCTTCCTTCCTTCATCTATTTTCCTTCCTGCCAGAAATAAGTTCTAAATTACTACAGTCATTTCCTATTCTTGATCAATTTCGCACCCCCCATCAGCACAAAGCTCCCAGTTATGAAGTTGCAGATCCTCTCGGGCTGATAGCAGCGGAAGTTTAAAGTGCTTCATTAAGCCCATTTTTCACACAGAAATCGCTGCGTCGCCCTGAGTCTGCCGTCAGCGCTTTCCTCAGCCTTGTGTCGCCGCTGGCTTGTGTAAGCTCCTGAAATAGTACAGATCAGCTTTCCAGCAGGCTCTGTGGTGACCCATGCTCTGGAGACAGTGGAGGGAGGGTTCGGCAAACTCTGTCTGTCTGGAAAGGGTGGAGTTTCATAAAGCTGGATAATAGGGCAAAAGTGAGGTTGCCCAATAGGAATGTCCCTTACACTCTTATAAATGTGCCAATAAGGACAAAACAGTTTATTATCGACATCAAGCACATCAACGTACTGAAAAGCAGCTCAAGACCAACTGAGCTCGCCATCACAACCACCCTATTCAAAAACACAAGAAGCTGAAAACACACTGAAGGCAATGAGTTTAAGAAATAACTGTGGCACTTTAGTTTGATAGTTTCTTATAGATTACCCCCATATGCTTTCCTGACAAAATCAATTGATTATCTGTTAATATTAGGAGTACGTTCAGCTTCAGTATTAGGTCTAGGTTTTAGGTTGAAGTTAAGCTTAGGGTTAAGTTTAAGGTTAGATTTAAATTAACATATTCATTATAAGTTCAATTGCATTTAATAGATATCAGGCTGAATGTTACTTTACGACTAAGTGAGCATCTACAGTGAACTCTTAAAATAAAGTGCTACTAAATGAACATGTTGAGAGGCGCCAATAAATAATCCAATGCTTCATATAGTGAGTAATTCTGAGAAGCTGGATATTGCATGCTATACCTAACTTTACTTGACAACAGTAATAAGATTAATTTTTAAAAGTCTAATGACCGTGGAATTACATACAGTGGTATACAGTACCAGTCAAAAGTACACACACCCCCAACTAAATAGATGTTTGTGGTTATTCTGAAGACAGGCTTATGCTTAACAGTTACAACTGATGAGATGAAACAATAAACATGACATACTACATTTACTATTAATGCTTCACAGTGTAATATTTTTGCCATATTGCTGCCTCTAATACATTTTGTTGCGCAAAAAACTTTGTTAGTTTGTTTTTTTTTTCACAGTTTTAAAGGTGTAGTTACCTTTTTAATTCTGTAATATTCATGATGGACCGACCAATAGAATTAGTCCAAAATCACTTAGAAGTCTTGTCATATCAGCCTCCAAGCTGTTTTATCCTCCTGTAAAGCTGGCATTGTCATAATTCCATGAGTGCTGTTTTATCATTTGATGTCTTCAAACTGCAGCAAAACATTAAGCTAAAAATGAGGAAACCTTGTATGAGTGGCCTAAACTTTTGACTGGTACTGTACACTTACACTGTATATATACTGTCATATGGATCATTCTACCAAATTGGTTCGAAGAGTTCAAAGCACATTTGGACTACACACTACAACCCTTTGATCCTGTACCTTATTTATGTTTACTTTATTAAATAAATGATTGAACAATCCATTCTGTCAGAACTAAAAAGTACTAACCGATACTTGACTAACTAACACAGCTTTAAACTGTTGTTCTCACATAAAGTGGTTACACTTGAATTGAATTGGTGCACACACTGTTTCAGTCCTGCTCTGGCATCTCAATGGAAAGAGTAGCTATGGAATATCTGGGACTTTTTCCCACCACCAAGGTCAAGATTTGCTTCACGCTTGCAGCCATGGATTATTTCACTAAATGGCATAAGGCTTATTCAGTCGTGGACCAGAGTGTGGCCATGACAGTGGATCGACAGCTAAAGGTCTTCCTCTGCCTGTTCATGGTGTGCTGGAGGGGCTCCTCAGTGACAAAGGTCACAACTTTGAATCAGCAGTCATGGCTAACAACAGTTGTGCAGGCAAGTGGTTGTATCTGGTCCAGGTGGGGCAGTGGACTGTTGTAGTTCATAGGGGCAGACTTGCCATGTACATGTCCCGTAAACAGGAAACCACACCAGGCCAGGTGGAACTGTCAGAAGAGTCGGAAGTACTGGGGCGCCCAAAGTTCTCATGCTAACCAGACATTTTGAAACCCATCATGCAGGAAACTATGGTGGATAACACATTGCAACATATTTAAAGGACTTTGTTTCAAGCCATGTGGGTGGGTCACCGAAAGGCTGACCCTTAAGGGGGTATGTGGCGGCTACTCCTCCCTATTAGAGAAATGTGTTGGTTATGTTTTCTGTTTACCATTCTAGCTGTTTTTTAATGGCTGGCGTTCTGTCTTGTTCTTTAATAAAAAAGTACTTTTTGAGCAACAATTATGGCCTTTCCTGAATCTTCTTCTGCATGTTGCCACAATGTTTTTCATTAAAACATAAAAACAAAAATGAGTCTTAGTAGTGACAGTTCTTAATGTTACACACTGATTGTCAGCATTTGGGACACATTTGCCACAATAGGATTTAGCTGCTCACCAGGGGATGCAGTCTCACTACTGACTCGGAAATGCAAGGCTGTGCCTAAAGTAAGGTTCCTCCATTGGACTAAAACTCTGCAATTCAGTGGTGACATGAAAACATATTTCAGTTTCACTTTAAAGGCAGCAAAAAAATTAAAAAAGAAAACATTCACAAGTTGAAATTTGGGCAATAGATGAATTATGATTTAGTATATTTACTATATTACTATTAACCATTAATCATCATGTGTATTGCTATTAATCATTATTATTAATTCCTTTGGGTTTAAATAGATAGTAGAACTGCAGTTTGGTAGAACGCTCCATATAAGCATGTAATATCACCCACATGCTTGTTGCTTGCTGAAATGCTTGGTTTTTTTTTTCAGATTTCAAACATGAAGTCTGTATGTATTTATTGAGGAATAGAAGATCTCTCTCTCTGTACCTATGATATTACCTACCTACTAATAGTCCAGTCCCCATATGTTATAAGCTGTGGCTTACTGGTCCATTTTTAGAATAAACTACAGTCATTTACTGCCTAACAACAGCCAAACTAGAGGCGACACAGCTCTGCCCAGGGTATTAGGTCTGCAGCCCGCCACCTACCAGTAATACCCAGTGAACCAACCCTTTGGCTGCTGGTTTGCTTCTTTTACCAGTAAGCTACCTTTTACCAGGAGGGCTACCTGTACAAACAGAGAAATACAGTAATACTAAACTCCTCCTGCCGATAACCTTTTACCTGTATAAGGAAGTGCAAAGTGCATACTGTGGACTCTTTACTGTGCACTCATTCCTACAGCTTCCTGCTACAGCAAAGTAATATTTAGCAGAAGGAAAGAAATCTTTGCAATGATTATCTGAGCTTAGTTGGCTGCAGTCCTTTGTTTTTTTGTTTTGTTTGTTTGCTTTAGACTGGACTGATGGACTTCATCAGAATTAACACCAAGTAAGCTGCCACAAGCAAGACACGGTGAAAAAAAATGGCTTCCAGAACTTTCTCAGAGGAGGATCTGTCTTGTCCTGTGTGCTGTGAAATCTTCAAGTATCCTGTTCTTTTGCACTGTAGTCACAGTGTGTGTAAAGCCTGTCTGCAGAAGTTCTGGGAGATCAAAGGGTCCAGAGAATGTCCAGTTTGCAGGAAGAAGTCTTCGATGAAACATCCTCCAAGAAACTTGGCTTTGAAGAACCTGTGTGATACTTTCTCACAGGAGAGAAGTCAGAAAGCTTCAGCAGGGTCGGAAAGTCTCTGCAGCCTGCACGGTGAGAAGCTCAAACTCTTCTGTCTGAACGATCAACAGCCCATGTGTACGGTGTGCCAGAGGCAACACATCAACCACAAATTACGTCCCCTTGATGAGGCTGCAACAGACTATAAAGTAAGCAGAATTTGTAAGCAGTTGAAAGTACTGCTTTTTCATTCAGAAATTTACAGTCAATTACATTTCAGAAATGCTGTAAAGACAATGTTTATTCTGTAACACTTCTTACACTTTTTACGGTCCTGTAACTTATAGGTATTAACCGGGTAAGTGTCTACAAAATATACATATGTATAATCACTGGAATTCATTTCATGAATTCAAGATTCATTTCAAATGAATAATTAGTGGCAAACAAGGCAGTAATAAACATGTGTTCATTTGTCATACCTCAGAGAAATATGTTACTAACCACCCAGCCAAATTCGAATGAATAAAAAACAGCCAATTATATATAATTAGGTTTTCGATTTAGGTGTTTATAACTTAGGTTTTAAAAAGTGTCAATAAATAAGTACTCTGCTTTGAAATGGGGGTCTGTCTGTTGAAGCCACGGAAACCATGCCCAAGGCTCGGAGGGTGAAACGTAGCTATTGCTGACCTAGCTGAAACAGCCTAAAATGGCTACAGCAGGCCGGCTGGCTGTAAAATGTCGTCACTGGGCACTGACCTAACTCAAGCACAGCCCAAAGCAGCTTGAGTAGGACCGTCTGGCCTGGCGTAGCTGATAGTGTCTTAGCTTAGCTAAAAAATGATGATGATGAAAACAGAAAGGGAAAAAACGTTTGCTTTATACAGACTTTAATGTAGACCTAGCTAGATATTGCAGATGTTCAAAAGAGGCCCTATACAGATGTTTAATTACTGAACCTTCTTTGCAGGCCTGTTGAACCTGAATCACACGCTTCACAGGCATACAGAATAGGGCCCACCTAGTGGTCACTTGGAGATCTACCATCCTGGAAAATTCAGATCCAGGAAATTAAATTTAACTCACCTGATCCAACTAATAAACTGTACTGGTGATCTCTTAATATGTAACATGGTAATGCAGTCTTTATCTACTGTGTTGTTTTCACAGGAAGAACTCAGAAATGCCCTGAAGCCCTTACAGGAGAAACTGAAGGTGTTTCAAAACTTTAAAGTGAACTTGGATCAGACTGCAGAACATATAAAGGTAAGAATAGAAAACTAGATAGATGCTGATGTGGAACACACATCATTACTTGACTAGTCAAAATCCATTTGATTTACTCATTGTTCCAGACTCATGTCCAACATACAGAGAGGCAGATAAAGGAGGAGTTTGAGATGCTTCACCAATTTCTAAGGGAAGAAGAGGCAGCTAGGATAGCTGCACTGAGGGAAGAAGAGGAGCAAAAAAGCCAGATGATGAAGGAGAAGATAGAGAAGATGAGCAGAGAGATATCATCACTTTCTGACACAATCAGAGCCATAGAAGAGCAGATGGGAGCCAATGACGTTGCATTCTTACAAGTGGGACATTTTTATCAGTAGTTGCATATGAATACAAAAATACAATATCATGATACTTCCGGAAACAATACAGGTTGTGATATTTACTTTTTTTACAGACAAAAAAGAACCAGTTGTGCCACATGCTACCAAAAGTAGTACCAAAATTAACTAATTCAATGACCTTTATAAACAATTCATAGTGAAGTGCACTAAATCCAATGAAACAGGACTAATTCTGCTCTCTTTGTACAGAATCATGTGATCCTTAAATACTGTTGATACCCAAGATATGGTCAGAAAATCATACTCTGACATAATGTGGCATGATCAAGATCATGGTGACAATAATAGTGCCCTATAGTGCCATACCGCTCCTGCCCTAATCTAAATGTATTAATAGTTTTTCTTTTTGTTCCACAGGCCTACAAAGCCACTATGAAAAGGTAGGTGTTCTTTCTTTTTCTCCTTTTTCTTGTGTGGATCCAATCCCAAAACCAAAGCAGAACTGATTTCTTAATATTCTTCCAGAACCAAGTGCACCCTGCAGGATCCAGAGAAGCTTTCGGGAATGCTTCTAAATGTAGCAAAACATCTGATGAACCTGAAATTCACGGTCTGGGAGAAGATGCAGAAGATCATTCAATTTTGTAAGTGCCCTTCTCTTTCATTCTGTGGTGGTGTGAGTGGGTGATCATTTACATGGTTTTACTTTCTTTTAGATGCTATTATTTTCAAAATAAAAGAAGAGATCAAAGAAACTTTCCCAAACTAACAAACAAGGATAATAGTGTGGACCAGGTGTGCTTAGTTATGGTCCTAAAGATCTACCACCATGGAGATTTCAGATTCAACACACCTGGCTATAATATTCAGAAGCCCCTGAAGGCCATCATTACCTAGATCATTTGTGTTAGATTCGTTAGATTTGTTAGAGTTGGAGTTTATCATGGATGGTAGATCTCCAAGACAGATTTTAATTATACTGCAAACAAATCAAGTTCCAGATTTTTGTTGAATGAATTTGGTGTAAACATGATGTTCATTATGGCTCTTTATAAACCTATCACAGCCATAAAGCTATAAGCTAGATGCAAGTGAAGGACGTGAGAGTCAGTAAAGAAAAATCTAGGCTAAAACATGGTGTCCTTGTGCTATTGTGAGTCACTTTGTAAGTCCTGTAAAGTGTTCATTCAAAACCCAGAGCTGTCAGGTCCGATTTGGTGGGAGTTTTTTGGATTCAATCAGATGCCTGTACAGATTGACATCTCAATCCTAGGCTTATAAAAACGAATAGGACCAGCTGAATGGCCTGGATTCTGTAGCATACAGTGCTGTTATGAATTCTGGTGATGTGATACCATCAGTAGTGTGGGGGTATAGGTTTTTACAACCCATATGTGGAAATCTACAAGAAGGAGGCAAAAACATTTTACCAAAATGAAAGCATAATGTATGACGGATAAATAAGGTAAAGTATACGTATATAAAGTACATGTCATTTATTTTTGTGTAAACCCCTTTATTGTCATTAACATTTCATTTTGATATTACAGTATTATTCCACTTTCCCCTATTTACTTTCAAAATGGACATGAACTGGAATTCTCCAGTGTTTTAGTTGGTTTGCTGGGCATACTGGGAAATATGAATTCACATCTCTTAGTAAATTATAACTATGAAATATTCAGCCAAGCTATAGTATAAACAATATTTTTTAGTTGAAAATGTATGAAGGGAAATCCGGGTGAACTATTTTGAATAGACCTAATACAGCTGAAAACATTTATAACAGCATTATCTATAATTGTTCGGATGCCATGCTTAAGTTTGTCAGTAGAGGAAATGAGGGATCATCAGCCAGTGCAAACACCAACACAGTCAAGTCGATCCACATCCAGCCTCAGTCAGAACTACAGGTCTACTTACACTTAGACAGACGGATGGAGCAAACTGTTTTAAAGGAGGGAGGATTGTGGGAGCCCTGGGGTGTCAGATGTGACTGTCTAGCAATTGTAACTGGTTTACATGGCTCACGGATCAGGTAGGAGGGTCCCTTTACAGGATTCTGCTTAGGGCCCCTCGGGAGGCCAGGACTGGCTCTGGGAGCAAAGCATGACTTATTTGCACTTGAAGACATTCGGCCCGTTTGTTTTGTACCTCATCTTATGTGGATCAGTGTCTCCAAAATCAGCTCAAACTGAGTTGTGTGGATCTGCGTGGAAAACTCAAAGTTTTAGCTCCCGAATTAGTTTTAGCTCTTTTGCTTTTTTAAAGGCTCACAGTTTGTTTTATGAAAGCAAATGATATATTTTTGAAAGGAGTTCTGTTCAGCAAAACACAAAAAAATTGTGTTGTGTCTGGTGTGTATAGCTTGGATGGTAAAAAAAATAGTTTTCTGGAAATTTCACACATTGCGATTGATGTGTTACGGACTTCAGCCATGGGAGTGAAACAGCATGGAACAGTCTGAAAACAACTGCTGTACTAAAACTGCATTTAATATGAAAATACTAGGGATTTTAGGAATCTAAAGTCATTATGGCAAACCAGTGGCTGCCAGAATCACACCTGCCAAATTGGGCTAATTTGAAAGTACCGTCGTATGTAAAATGACAAACTACTTCCTAATTGTTTTGCAAACTCCAAAATGTGGAATGCAGTATTAAATGAAAATCTTTTAAATACATAGTGATTCAATTGAATAGCTGGCAACCTAAGGACTTCTAGACATGTCATCACAAAAAGATTTACACAAGGACTATAAGACTATTCACATTAATACTAGTTGGAAAAATATGTTGGATGTATAGAGATTATTTTTAAATATATTTAATTTTTTTTACTGACTAGAATTTACTTTGAAATACTTTAAATACTCTTTGTTGTTGGACTTCACTCTGATAAGGTATTTATGAGGTTTTTCTGGTTGCTGTTCTCTAAAGCTGTGAAAATTTAATGACACTTTTGTACCCATGATGGGAAATAATAAGTACGATGCTGTCAGTGTAAACATTGAGAAGAAATCTGGCTATATGCCATAGCTGAACCTGTAGCAACATGCGTTGAGGTCAAACTGCTGTGTTTTCTCTGTATGCAGTGATGCAGCAGACGCCAAAAACAAAATAAATTATTAATGATTTAAATATATTCACGCATGATTCCTGCTTTTGCATTCATGTTTTTGCTACCCACAGTGCTTAAGCTGGCAACCATGAATGACATTCATTCTTTTTTCTGCAGTTCCTGTCTGAAACCCAGCTGTTCACGCTGTGTTTATTGCTATGACTCTAAATCTGTAGATCTCAACAATAAGTTATTTTCAGCTACTGTCATGCCATGAATCTATCCCTGAAATACTTCATGACGTGATGTCATTTACAAGCAAAGCATAATACTGATGCGTAGACATCTGGCAGACTGCGTTGGACAGCACTTATGGAAGAACTATATACTGGTAAATCAAAGAGCAGCAAACTAACAAAAGTAACAGAAACTACAGCTACACTACAGAACAAGGCGTGATGTATCCATATAAAAGAATGCAATTAATGCTTATTAATTACAACCCTACATAACTTTTCAAATTACAACTTGAAAAGGCATTGCCTGGATGACAGACACAAATATGCACCCCCGTACCATTAGGAATGTTGACTGTTATACTGTACACTGATGACAAACTGGATGGTCCCTTTTCTCTTTAGCATCCATGATTTCCAAATAGAATTTCAAATGTTGATTCCCTGGACCACAGGACACTTTCCTGCCTCATTCCATCTTGAACTTGGGTCTAGGGAAGGTGGCAGAGTTTCTGGATCTGTTTCTAGCTGGTTTCTTCTTTGTATGGTAGAGTTTTAAGTTGCATTCGTGGATTCACAGATGATGGTTTTGGGAAGTGCTGCTGAGCAACTGTGGTGATTTTCACCACAGAAACTGTCTGTTTTTAATGTAGTGCTACCTAAAGGTCTGAAAATCATGACGATTCAGTATTGGTTTTGGGCCTTGTCCCTTGCATGCAGAGATTTCTCTGGGTTCTAAATCTTTTAATATCTCTGATATTATGTACTGTAGATTATTACATCTCCAAGTTTTTAGTTTTTTTAGGTTTTACAGAAACATTATTCTTCAACAGTTGCATTATTTGCACATACAGTCTTTCATAAAGTGGTGAACCCCTCCCATGCTGAGACAGCCTTTCTTGGAGGCTCTTTTTATACCCAATCATGTTACTGATCTTTTGCCAATGGACCTAATTAGGTGTTCCACCAGGTGATTTTTTTTAGCACTGAACACTTTTACCAGTCTTTTGTCGCTCCTGTCCCAACTATTTAAAGACATGTTCTGGGCAACAAATTCATAATAGGCAACTTTTTAATAATGTAATTTCCTGCTTTCAACATTTTATATGTTGTCTTTGTACTATTTTCATTGAAATGTAGGGTTTAAATGCTTTGCACATCATTACTTGTTTAACATCCCTATTCTGGTATATGTTTGCTGAACAATGTATGTTTTTTTTTTTCAGCTCCATTAACTCTGGACCCCAACACTGCTCATTCTAAACTCATCCTGTCTGATGATCTGACCAGTGTGAGAGTCTGTGATGAAAAACAGTCGCTTCCTGAGAATCCAGAGAGGTTTAATGCATATCCATTTGTCCTGGGCTCTGAGGGCTTCAGCTCTGGAACACAGTGCTGGGATGTTGAAGTTGGAGACAGTCCAGCTTGGGACCTGGGCGTGATCACAGAGTCTAGTCAGAGAAACCGAGAGATATTCTCCAACAGTGGTGTCTGGAGCATGTGGTATTACAGTGGTAAATATGGAGCCTGTTCCTCACCGCAGCCTTCCCATGTCCTCTCAGTGCCAAAGAAACTCCAAAGGATCCGAGTGCAGCTGGACTTGGACAGAGGAAAACTGACCTTCTCTGATCCTCTCACTAACACACATTTACACACGTTCACACACCGAGTCACTGAAAAAGTCTTCCCGTTCATTGGTGCCAGTCTTGAAGCATCTACCCTGAAGATCATACCAGTTCACTGCTCCATAAGAGTGAATCAGTTCAGCTAGAGCTTCTGTCTGAATTAGCAAAGTGGCTTCCTGATTGTTGTAAATGATTGTGAGTTTGGTTCTTTATTGATTAACAGTGAGGATGTACCATGTCAATTTTCCAAATAAATCTACATGTTTCAATCAGTGATATTGTGAAGTCTATTATTTGGTTTAATTATTCACTCAGGAATGTTGGGAAATACAGTCATGAATTTTGACTGTCATTAGCTCTGTTATCGCATAGCTGTAGTCAAAAAACTGCAGGAAAAGTAATCATGAATTCCTTTCACCACACATTCATAGCTGAACCGTGACGGTAAGTGCCATACTCTATATTGTCCGGCAACTGCACAAAATGTACAGTATACAAGCAGGCCCGCTAGCTAGTTCCCAGCCAGGCTGCCTATAGCTGATTGAAATCAAACATTGGAACTCACATTGCATACTGCCGCTAGTCTTGGAGGCAAGACTTCCCCCAAGCCAGTGGAGTGCATTCCATAGTATGTCTGGTTTCATCGCTCAACATGGCCAAGAACTGCTTGCTTTGAAAAACTGAATTGTGTAAATTCCATGGATGGGGATTAAGCCTAGTTCCAAATTCTCCTGGAAACATGTAGTCTATAGGCTTGTGAAACCATATTATGTACCATAAATAAAAACAAATATGTTAATTGACCCTAATTTGCCTATTTTAAAATCTATCCTCACCAAGATTAGTGGCGGTTCCACTTTATTTGGATAAATTATTAGGATTAGCATCTGCCATGCCCACAGTGGGAGTGGGCGGTTTCAGACCGCGGGAGTTACATTATGACCGGTCCACCCCTAACTCTGAATGTATTTCTGATGTTACACACACACACACACACACAAACACACACACTCCCTTCATGCAAAATAACATTTTCTAAAAGATGCACATTTTCATCTTCTTCATTTCTTACTCTTGCTAGTTATATGCTACAGCAAAAAGGTGGCTAGCTAAAAACAAAACATGCCTTTATCGTTCTTAAGTAGCTTTTTCATTCGTTTCTCCTTGGCATCACCTTGTTTTTTGCTGTTCGTGCTGCTGCTGTCCATTGTGACATGATTTACATATGAAAACTGTGTAGAGCTCTGTCTGCTGTGTCAATCAGTACCAGATTCACACCATCACACTGAATTTAAAGGCTTTCAAGGCTGATATTAGCTTCTTATTCAATTTTCTGTTCCTTAAATAATGCTGGAATTACACTTTAGCACTCATGCAAGCATATGAATGTAACTGCTACATCATTTAAGGTGGGACAGGATTTGAGAATAAGAAGCTAACTTGATTTCATCTCTGTACACTGTATCAGACACGGTTGCAATCAGTAAACAGGAGGCTGTGGCACTAGATGTGGAGGCTGCTGGTTTAACCTGTAAATTACTACAGACAAACACTTGGATGTAACATTTATAGTTTGTCTAAGTGTTCTTGTGTTTATGCTTGAGTTCATACATTAGCTCACAGGCCAAACTGCTAACCGGACCACTGTGAATCCTTCAGAACCTCCCAATTACCCAATCTGGGACTAGTGTGAGAGATATGATTAGTGTTTGGCTGGAGATTAAGATTAGAGCCAGATTCAGTGTTAGTAAAAGCGAAAGTGAATTTAAGCATCTAAATAAGGTGTTTCTGTAGCCACTAGCGAAAGTAAACGTCTGCAAATGTACATTAATATATAAAATCGCATTGTAGTTTCTTAAACTTTATTCCATCATTTTAAACAGGAGCGTAGAAAAGTTAATAAAGCTTTGATCTACTTAAAAACATGAATTCAAAATTAGTAAAATATTAATAAACATTCAGCTGCATGTCTAAACTTAATATTTTATGAAACATTAATACATCTCTAAGTCTTCACTAATGTTAGCATACACATTAATAAACCTCATGCAGTATTAATTAATATAAATAGTTAAATGGCTATATACTACCAGCTTATAAATAGTTAAGTAGTGGACCTTAAGTTAGTGTTAAAAAGCATTACTGAACCGTACACTGGATGGCTCTTTAAAGAACCATTTTTGGAAACATTTTTGATTTGAAGGTTTAGGTCTTCGTAAAGTAATGTTTCTATACCAATGTTTCTCAGAAGCGAAAAAAACTCTTTTTTCGGCACCCCTTCCTTTGCCGGGCAGCCTTGAGTGCTTGGTTAACTGAGAAATCCTGATTCATATAACACCCAATTCCAAACACATAAGAAGCCTGAAGATCCTCACTGAGCCTGTAATATCTCTGCTCTTTGAGAAATGCCTGCGCTCTCACCGAAGCCAAACCAGTTGGGGAATCGTTCTGACTCGCAGGGCAGTTTTAGCACTGCAACAACAAAAGGCTTTGAATAATGAAGAATGCCCCTACTGAAATGAGCACTGTGTACGTTCTCACTGCTTGCGATGCTGTTTGCCAGTTTCATAACCGAAGCTTTGATCATCATAAAGTCAGAAAGATCAAGAAGTAGACCATAAAGTGATACAAACGAAGGGAAAAAAGGAATTAGATCAAACTACTTACAGCACACACCAACAAAGACACCAGTCCTCTGCCCCCCCCACCTCTTTTTCCTTCTCTTTGCCATTTTGACACTGATGTAGCGTGGCACTGAAAGCCCACAGCAGCATTCCAGCCGAAGTTACATCCTGGGGTCTAGATGTAAAAAGCAGACACTAAATCACAGACACACACTCGTACATGCCCAAACACAAACAGACAAAGTAACACCATTAAAAGGGTGCAGAGCGCTGGTCTAACAGCTCCAGACTGCAACTCTACTGGAGCTTGACATCGCAGACGAAAGCAAAAGAGACAGCTGTGTGAGCAAAAAAGAACATGTCAAAAAGAGAGTTCTAACCAATCAACAGATCATAGCACTCCTCTCCTGCGTAACAAACCCTAACCGTTCCAGACTGTGCTTAATTAATTGCAAAATTATTAGAAGACGCCAGCATTCAGCAAGCAACCTCGAGAGGGCGGCAGAGCCGAAAGCCTGGCAGGTGGCGTCGACAGGTGACAATATAATGGAGGCTTTGCTCATGCATCAGCGTTTAAATACGCTTTGTTTACCTTTTACAGCCTGTCATTCTTTTTATTTCTCTGCTCCTGCATCTCAAAGGTCAACAGACCAAAATGACAGGTATTACTACACACCCATTGACTCCCTCCTAAAAAAGAGATTTCAAGTGACAGCGGACCAGAGACCAGGTACAGGCTCTCTCCCTTTTACCCCCCTCCACGCCTTTAGCATACTGTCTGAAAGTACAATCGTATGCAGGGTTTGAACAACCCCAGTCAAATGATGCTTTGTTGATTTTATAAGGGCAAATAAGTTGAACATCCTCTAAAGTAAAAACTCTTTATATGTCATTTTTTGATCATTTTATTTTGCTAATTTTAGTGCACACTTTCTGTTTGTTATGCATGCCTTATTTACATCAACATCGCATTTTGTGATTATGGATGAAATGTCCATTCAAGGATTGAAGTGTCATATGTCAAGGAACTTGTACTAAGTTATCGTTTCAGGACCAATTAAAGGCCTTGGTGACCTTTCCAGGACAACGCACAGTTTGGAGTGGCTACTACAGCAGTGTGAAATGGAAATGTAGAACTGCAGTCTTACCTTCATAACCACTGCTTGAAAAAAAAACCCCAGCTGTTATTTATAAAATCAGTGCCATTATACATTGCAATACAATGGCTTTGCTTTACAGTTTGTGCTTGTACCTGACAGCGTAAACAAATTTAAAAAGTTGAAATGAAATAATTTTATTAGCATTAGTAATTCATGTAGGCTATAAATAGAATCTATAAATAGAAACAGGTTTTTTTAAATGTCTTTTTTTCCTATGCATTTTGGCCTTTCGTCTACACAAGATATTCAGAAAGTGTTTCAGTGTTGTTGTGTAAACAGGGCAAACTGACTGTGCAGCATTATCTCCTTTGCTTACATGAGTCAATTTTGTGCCATTACCGACATAGCAGAAACTGCTTTTAACACTGCTAACAGGACTTGTATACATTTACACATATACATATATACTTTGCACTATACTGAAGCATCAGAATGAGCTACGGAGGTCATTGCTATATCCAGCACTCCCACAACACCACCACCAACATTGTCAGGTTTGGACGAGACCCGGTCGGACCTCTAGTGTGGTAAAGTGGTTGTTGCAGAAGAGTACAGAATTTGTGTGTGTCAAGGATATTGCTTTGGCATGCCCTTGACAGCATGTTTTTGCACCTTCATGTGGATGGAGATAACTTCACTCACGCAGGTTCAGGTTTGTGTCTACAGCTCCATTACAAACATCAGCAAACAAGCATTTAAGCACCCAGACAACAAAGATTATTTGCAAATATATCTATTCCCACATTTCTATCATGCTAGGATGTTGTTGGCCTTTAACATGTTTACGCTTCACTGGAGGTTCTCTCTATAAATCACCCAAAGCATTATATTGTGGACTGGATTAATTGTGGAAGAATATATGTAATTTTCCATTATAATCTGGGAGATTTATAAGACATGTCTGCACTGCTTTTCATGTACACTTATGTTGACTGGTAGAGTGAAGCAGACTAAATTACAGCCATCCTATATAAAAACAGCACAACAGGAAAGACACGGTGGTCTGTATTGGATTTGATTTTATGACACCCTTGACTGCCTACACGTTATTCATTCCATTCCTCCATTTCTCTCAATTTCTCTCATTCTGGCCTCTGTTGTGCTGGCCAGAGGAGGCTTGACCCTGGCTTGCCTGGTCACATATCAGGCTGCGGACAGCCAGCCCTGGGAAAGCCCTGGAGTTCAGAATCCAGCACACTGGAACAGGCCTGCTGGGCTAGCATGACACCCTCACACTAACTGTAACCCCAAGCTGGACCTTAGAGCTGGACCTGACCCTTCCTCAGGAAAGTGCCTTACATACATTCATACGGAGAGAAAAAAAGCAAAGGCAATGAAGTAAGCAAATCTGACAATGTGCATTTCGGAAGCATGTGCAAGTAAGTGTGAACTCCAGAGAGTAGCTGTGGAGAAGTGTGCATATCTGTCAGCCTTACTGAACACTAGAACCTCCTGCTAAGCTATTGGGCCACAGGAGTAGCCCTTAAAATTTGGTCAACTCTACAGCCTCTGAGGGCATACACATTAGTCCACCGTGCAGCAAGCATGCACCTCGGCACCAACCAGCCATGAACCCCACACACTCACTCACCCTCCAACAAAACAGCTTATGTGGCAAGACTTATCGACCGAAGTCTGAATTTATTGAGTTTTGCGGATGAGCGGATTACATTTGCTATTCCCAGTCCCACAGGTACAGGAGCATGTGTGTGTTTGTGTGTGCGTGTAACTGATTGCATTTGATAGGGAACGCGTGGGTATGTGAACCCCTATGCCTATGTAAGAACACTGCAATGCAGTAAGGAGGCTTTCCCTTTCCTTCAGAGTGGGCACAGGAGAGAGAAATCCTTGAGGGGAACTAGCACTGCACATGTTTTAGTATAATACATATGTATAGTAGTGCCTATACATAAAGAAATGTACAAAGGTCAGAGACTGTCCTTCACTGTTCTAGTAAAATGACTATTAAGTAAAGTTGTTTCTTTTTGCAGTGACAGGAAAAAAGCAGAAACCTTATAATTAACAGAAAATTGAACTGAAGCCCCCAAAAACTGCAAGCATTCAGTGTGTCTTCTCTTTACACCCTTCATTCCTCTCCACTGCTTTCAGTTTTTCAAAGAAATCTACAGGGATTTTTCAGGGAAGTTCAGTCTTAAAAGTTATGCTTTCCGCTTTTTACCATCTCAATAATCCCAAACACAATCAAGGATCATTCAGGGATGTTGAGGTCTGGACTCTGGAGTGGTCAGTCTATTGATCTGAAAACAAAAGCAGCTTTTTTGTTTGATCTGCAAAATTTCTTCTTCCCTTTTTGTCCATTTTCTCTCTCAGTAACAGTTTCTTGACAGCAACACATCCTTACAGACTGGACAGGATGGACAGAAACAGCTGTGGATTGTTTCAGATCTGAAGCAAGAGTGGAGCTTGATGTTCTTCTCTCTCTGAAAGATGGAAGCTTTAAGTGCTGTTTATCTGAAGGTGACAGTTTTGGTGATCTACCAGCTTTTGCATGATTGCTAGGAGTCCCGATTTCTCATTATATGTTTCCTTTGACGTACAATATTCGTATGCAAGTAGAACATTTTATATTTAGTCCCCTCAGAAAAATCTCCCGAAAAATGAATGCACTCTTTGTCAAAAGAATAGTTGCCCAAACAGTTGCACCCAGAAGGAATCGAACGACAGGAATGAAACTTGGTGGGTAGGTTTGACATCGTGAGACATGCAAATATGCATGCAGACTATTGTAACGGCTGCCCTTAACACCATGTTAACATTG
>CM067474.1:37531158-37556837 GCA_034552555.1 Semaprochilodus insignis | reverse complement strand
GGCTAATTGAAAGTAAAGGTAGGCATTTTTCCCTCTCTCTGTCATTAGGTTTGCATATTAAGGATGAGCGATAAGAGGAAAAGGCTCCAGCAGGCATGCAGAATCAGGCCCATTAAAGTATTGATCACTTGAGCAGAGCGAGACAGAGCAGAGTAGGATTCTCTTTGATCTTTCTTCTCTCTTTTTTCACCCTCCTCCGACCCTCACTATCTCTCCTACTTAATTTCTATGTAATCAGCTTCTGGGAAAGGGGGGAGGCGCCCTGTCATTATTTTGGCGAGGAGTGGAGAAAAGTTGATCACCGGACCACAAAAAACCAATCATGTCTGCTGCAGCAAGCTTTTAAATACCTTTGCAACAACCTTGGCAATAACACGAAGAGGCAGAGCTTAGGGAAAGTTTGGGTGGGTGTATGCGCTCCATGGGCACTTTATTATAAACACCAGATTTCCAATAAGTGGCCACTTTATGAGCTCCACCTTCTTGTACAGTATTGTGCAAAAGTCAGAGAGCACCCCTCATTTATTTCCAGTCAAAATGGCTATTAAGAATGAATTATTCATTTTTCAGAATATTTCTTGAGGAGATTAGATAATCCTCTTGCAAGGAAGAGGAAAAGTAACAGAATGGGAATCCTTTACAAGAGTGGGCAGTGCCTGTTGTTATAATAGTCGCTTGCCAAGAGCTTCAGTCATTACTGCTTTTACTCTTCTTTTCATTGGCTATCTGTCTTTAAATGCTCAAACCAGGAGCAGCACCTTCAACAACAGACTAGAATACACTGTTGGACTAGTGCTATTTCTTTATCCTCTCACGCTGGACTGATTCAGCTCGACTCTACAGTTATTCACAATCACCTCTTCAGGTACAAAGTAGGACTACGAGACAGGACGTGTCAGGAATAGCTGGCTAGCATTCTACTTTAAGTAGATATCTCTGCAACACAATACAGAGCCATCCTCGATACACCGTCAAAACTGTTACTTCTCCACATTCTGTTGAAAATTTTAGTTCATTTTAGAATGTTTTAAACTAAAAATATTACATACTGCTCCTTTAAAGCTTTCATCTTTGAGGGATGCAGTACATCCTTTCACTGTGAGAAGATAACTCAATGCACTGGGTACAAAAGCTTTTGAAAGTTACTAAGAAAAGGACAATAAAAATGGTAAACCAAGCAAAGAAGCTGCTGGTGAAATCAAGAAAATGAAAGCAAGTCTCTTGGCAAGACTGGAAACTGTGTATTTAGTTACTGGAGTTTTTATACACTTTGGGATCACTGTTGGATTGAGCCCCCCCCCTCCCCCCATACAGACCAATAAGCAGTGCAGACACCATGTTCTGTAAGCCTAAAGTCTCATTTATACTTTCGGTTTCCAGACTGTGACAGAGGTCCCCGATGACAAGCCACCTGAGAACAAGTCTGTGAGGCTTCCAGAGGTAGGCAAATAAATTAAAGCCAGGTTGTGTGTAGAAACAAACTTCTGGAAGCTTCAATTTAACTCCAGCTGAGCAACTTGATGAGCTTGAGTGGCTATGCAATTAATTTTATCGGTTTGGCAAGCAGAGCGAAAGCAAAATGATCTGTAATCTTCTTCAACACAACTGGACCTTTTTCTTGGTGCATTAACAAGCTAGCAGACTTCAAAAGTAAACAACAAATTTATCATTAACCCTTCTTATCCCAGCCATATCCATCCCAGGCTTATTGTTCAATAGCTACATGGAAAGCAATGCCAATGACTTCTTAAATTAAGAGAGTGTGTATTTATAGTCTGGACCTTTTAGCCACTCTTGGGCATTTAAGGGGGCTAAATACCATATATTACAACATATTGTTCACAGCAGATATAGTGTTTCAAGGGCATCAAGTGTAGCTCCTTTTGGACCTAGATGTGTCTCAAACATGGTCCCATTATCCATCTTTCCTTGTCTTTGATCTCTCCTCTCCTCTCTTACAGCCTAACAAGCTGATGGGTAGGGCTGAAATGACACCTTGCACATTAAAACTCTCAACTGGAAACACTGAAAAATGAAAGAGGAGTAATGTTCTTGTGCAATCGTGATGAAATTTCCACATAATTCCCAGAACTGCAAAAAGAAAAAAACATAAAATAAAAAAAAGGAAAATTCTATATTTTCTGCTCATAGGAAGTGGCAAGCAGTAAACGGTAAAAGCAAACACTGATAAGACATTTTGACCTCTTTCATACAGACTTCCGACACCCACTCTGTTGAATGAAACACGATGCAGTATGCAACTAGAGACCAGTATTACTCAATTCCAGAGCAATCCTCGGTGAGCCTTTAAAAAAAAAACATAGAGAAACATTTCATAGAGATTCTCTCCAACATAACACACTGACTTTCTGTGCAAAGGAGTCATTTGCATTTTAAGAGCTCATGAATTTGTAGAATGGCTTGATTAACTCAAAGGTCTAATGTTTCGAGTGCATACATATACATTTTGAGTGTATTATGTGCTTATCTATGCTCATAAACATAAAAGCTGTGCACACCAGAGAATTTATTTGTCTGTAGCCTAAAGCCATATACATCTCCAGTGTTTAGGAAAACCATTGCCTGGCTATTTCGGGAGGAGAAATAGAGTGCAATGTTTGGTCATAAATTTGGACGCCTATGAAGTCAGTTGAGGGGGGTATAACTAGCATTTAAACATATAACAAAAGTAGTCTTAATGGAAATATGGAATTGCGTGCAATTAGTGGATATTTTGCATCTGTTCTGAGAAGCTGGAGCCGAATTACAATAACTTCCAATACTTAGATTGTAAGATCTGACAATGTCAAGATAAGACTTTAATACATTTTTACAGAAGCAAATCTTATCTTAATTTAGGAATTTTATCTTACACTGTGCTAGTTTATCTTCAGGTGCGAAATCCTAAACTACTTGACTAAGGTTGATAATCAGCTTTAACATCACATCGTCACAGGATACACCTTAGCCACAAGCCAGTTTTTGAAATTTCTGCCCTGGCTACTGTATGTACTATCATTGTGCAATATAATCATCTAGGGGAAACATCAGCTCAGTAGTAGACTATGAAAACTCACAGAGCAGGGACCCCAAGTGCTAAAGCATGTAACATGTAAAATTGCCTATCCTCTGTATTATTACTCACTACAGTGTTCCAAACTGCCTCTGGAAGCAACATCAGCACAAGAATGGTGCATCAGGAGCTTCATGAAATGGGTTTCCATGGTCAAGCAGCTTCTCACAAGCCTTAGGTCATTATGCACAATGCACAATGGAGTGGTGTAAAGCACACCTTTTCTGTTCGAACATGACTGTGCTCCACAAAGCTAGTGTCATAAAGAGATTGTTTGATGATTTTGGTGTGGAGGGACGGCCACACCAGAGACTGGCTCTCAACCCCACTAAATACATTTGAGAGTCATTGATTGTTGATAGCGAGCCAGGCCTACTCATCCAACATCAGCATGGTCTTCTGACTGAATGGCCACAGATACAAAAAGGCCACAGATACAGTAGACAGTCTTTCCAGAAGAGTGAATCTTCATAGACCAACTTCATATTAATGCCCATCATCTTTGGATGTCCAGCAAGCTCAGGTGTGATGATTTGGAGCCCATATCCTTTTGGCCATGTACTTTATTTTCTTCTGTCTACTAGTGCTTAGTGTGTACTGCGAGGATCCCAAGACACTGCATTCTAACAGAGGCTGCAACCACTTAATCTTTCCACCGCTTAACCAATTTCCTCAAAGGCTTATTAGCAGCCTGAAAACCATGCTGACATACCAGTGACAATAATTTAACTCTGCCTCAAACCCTTAGTCACAATATTAAAAATAAGTTCAAATCCCATCATAATACCTAGAAAATGTTCTCTTCTCTGTTTTGTTCCCTCAAATAATGCGTACTCGGAGAAGCAGAAAGATATTAAGTTAAGAACAAGCTAAAAATAAAGATATTGCTTTTTCATTTTTAAATGGGTGCAACTTGCTGGAGACCCGAACTTGCCCTCTAAGAAAAGTATGAATAAGTCTGACATAATGGCTGAAATAGCATGGAGACGGAGATATTGCAGAAAGCGCACTAATGAACACACTACCTGCAGCTGTCTCTGTGCCTTGTTGCCTGTGCTTCTCATAAGTCAGTGCTTTAGAAGGCATTGTTGTCCACTATGTCAGTGCTGGCGTTTTCTAATCCCATTGGTTTGGCTGCGTAAGGCCACAAAGGATACTTCACTGCTCCATTCGAAAAGTGGGTAAATGGAGGAACCTCAGCAGGCAGTGGTTTATACAGACATTTGGAGAGCATGAGTGGGCAGCACTTATTACACTTCAGACACAGCCACTGTGTCATGATGGCCACAGGTAAAGATCAGCACCAGTTCTGTAACCATGGGTAACAGAGCAGACTGGCCACTTTAATAACATACTAATGTAGCAGCAGCTAATCAACACAATAATCACCGCCATCAGTGTAAAATACGTTTCCCATTGTTTCCTCAGTTACAGATGGGTCTGGACCTCTGAACCATGGTCACAATGCTGTCCAGCTGTGCCACTAAATCTGCCGCCCTGTGGCTTCTCCTCTATCTGTCTCACAGCAGGTCGGCACAGGTGTCCAATAATGATGACAGGACACATTGACTGACAGGTTCTCACAGAGTGGCACAAGTGAACAGCATAGAGTGGGAAAGGCAAATCAGTAAGTAAATGATACAGAGAGAGAAAGAAAAGAAATAAACAGAAGAGGAGAGAAAAAAGAATATCGGGAGAAGGAATGACATATTATGGAGAAAGGCTGAGAAAAACAGACTAAGAAACCAATTAAAAGCAGTTAATCAGTTATGTCAGTAAAGTGACTTACCACCATAATGTAAGACAATGAGGTTTTTATACACTTTTATGTAACACTGTAAACATGGTATTGTACTGTACCCATCACAATGTCTTTCTAAAGTACTGCAAGTCTTGATTTGTGTGAAGTATTCTTGTTTTATACTGTGTAGATGGTGTTAATGTATTGTTCTTGGAGATGTGTTTGTGGTGTTGTCAGGAGAAATAGCCAAAAAACTTCTGAAGATTATACAGAAGCCAGCTAGTCTCAGTGCAATCTCTTGCAATCCGAACAATTCCAAACACATTCAGTGATGTTGAGGTTCATGGTCTGTGCCTTTCTTTTGCAAATGTATTATCTTATATCTCATCTCTTTGGAATATCTCCTGAAATATTAATGACTTGATCTTAATGTTTGTTCTGAGTGTAAATTAAATAAATGATAAGTGTCCTCTGACTTTTGCACTGTACCATGGTTACCATCACAGTGCACATCCATTTATCTCCATCATATTCATAATGCATCTCATCTATAGTATGCAAGTCATTTGAAATCTTAAATTGGTCATCTCAGGGCAACATTTAGGTTCATGTTAGATGCTAGTGGGAGGAGCGGCATGCCTTGAGAGCATCTTGTTTGAAACATAAGATTAGCAAATACAAATAAACAAACAAAATTTTTTTTATTGTTTATTTATTTACTGAAGGTCATTTTCATACGAAGTTAGCTAGCCATTGGGTGGTGGTTGAGCTGTTTGCGGAACAAACAGGGGTTCCGTCTTAACAGACAATAAATGTTGAAATGCTAAATAACTGAGATGCACAAGCAAAGGCACTGGTCTAGACATAATGGTCAGATGCATCAATGAGGCAATGGCAAAAATGTGCAGAAATGTTGCTGTACATATTAAAAGCAATTTCAGCAGTTGGCACCTTCTTACATAAAAGACCCCCCCCCACACACACACCACATACATACACACAGGCCCACTCATACACTTGCAACCAGCCTCAATTCACACATACCCAGATAAAAGGAAGCAAGCAGTGTGGGCTGCACTTCCACTGCCAGGCATAAGAATGCATAGCTAAAACCACTAACACAACATGTCATAATCATGGCTAAAGACCAGTAGAGGTCCGTGTGAGCTGATTTGTGCCATAGCTTTAGAGAAAGCTGGAGAGCTATGCATGTACCAGCAGGTGACAAGCAAAGAAAAAAGAGAGGGAGAGAGAGAGGTAGTGTGTGTTTGGAAGTGCAGTCAGATGATGCTGACATTTCCTTTGGATGTGCACTTTTTCAGACAGCCTGGGGGAGACGGGATTACCCGCCAGGACCGCCACTGAACAGGGCATTAGAGCTGACGCTAACGACAGGAGACAGGGCAGGCGACGTGACGCAACACATTACACTTTAATACCTGTCCAAAGCGATCGCTCTCTCTCTCACTCCCTCTCTCTCCCTGCCTTACCCTCACACACAAACACACTACAAAATCTCTCTGACAAATTCTAAACAGTGGCAGTGGAGAGGAGGTTATTACCCAGGCTAGAACAAGCCCTGATTCTGCAGCGCTAGTTCATGTTAGCGACAGCATATAACCACCTCTCAACTGGGCCGTATCTAGGATCGTTTGGGCCCAGGTGGGAATAATAATGGACTGCCCTATACAAACATTACTGAATAAAACAATGACAGTGTAATTTGCATGCTCACTTTCACAAAACCCATAAAAGGGTCCCTATAAAAGCAACCGTATTACTGATATTTCATTAACACTGTGTTAATGCCGCTAATGCCAACTATGGCTTCCAAATCAAGATATCAAGAGGAAGTCAGTTTGATCTCAGGTGCTGATCCATACCAAAATGTTATCTTGAGTCCCAGTTATGCGTTATTGGCTGCAATCTACAAATCCAGACATCCAATCATATAATTGCCTTGTAAATACTGCACCAGCACTAAATTGCATTGAATTAAATAAAAGCATACAAATTGCTAGATTGCTAAAATAACTTCATCTGTGTCAGCAAGCACCGTCAACTATTAAATACTATTAAAATAAGTGAGGAACAGCTACATATGTAGGTTTGACAGGGCAAATCTGTTTTAGCTTGACGTTAGCCTGGATTACATGGGCCCTCCTTATGTTTTGCCTTTCTCTCAACTGCATTCATTGTCTAGCTAACGCATATGAATCCTGGACATAGTCCGTCAGTTAGATTCTGAACATCAATCATCAATCTGTGTCAACTGCATTGAAAATGATCATGGGGGAACAAAAAACTGAATTCCTCTTCCATTAACTTTCTACCAGTCACAGACTGATTAGAGCGCATACCACAGAAAGGTTTTCCTGTTTATTCTCACGATACAAAGTTCTCTCCTTTGCCGGTTCAGCCTTTCAGGCTAGTCTTTTTTTTTGCTGCTGCTGCTGTTATTGCTACAACCTTGGACCATGCAACACACCGTGACTATATTTTATCTGCCCAGATGCTTTATTAACTAACGGTGTATAAACAGTGACTCTACACGTGCTGCTGTCATCGCTGCCTTGACCAGTGGTATGATGGTGGCGGAAAGCGTGACATCAACGAAAGCTATTTGTTGCAACCAAACTGCTGTTTCAATGTAGGCTAAGGGAAGACATATACTCTTAAAGAGAAGAGCTCAGCTAATGTTTTATGGCATCTTATAGATTTTCAAAATGTACCGTTCACTCAGTAGTCCATACAGTTCACATATGGAAAGAAAGCTACTAAAAACATTCTATGTTGACTTCATTGTTTTTGTGATGTCACAGTTAAAGAGCTAATTATCTGGGCAGTGGGGCTGTCAAATTAGAATATTACCTTTGTGTGTTTGCTAAACAGTTTAATATATTTAAAACACTTCATTTTTAAAGGGCTTCTTAGGTAAGAAAATGCAGTGAATGCCAAAAGTATGTGACCATCACACCTACATGAGCTTGTTGGACAAAATTATGAGCATTAATAGGGCAATTGCATCTCCATTCTTCTGGGAAGACCTTTCACAGGGTTTTGGAGTGTGTCAGTGGAAATTGTTGTCCATTCTATTTAAAGAGCATTTGTGAAGTCATGCACCAATGTTGGACAATTAGGCCTGGCTCACAATCAAGATTCCAATTTACTTAAAAGGTGTTCAGTGGGGCACAGGTCTGTGCCGCCCACTTAAGTTCTTTCTCACTAAATTCATCACTTTACATGGGGGTACAGTCATGTTGGAACAGGAAAGGCTTTTCCCCAAATTGTTTGGCGCAAAGTTGGAAGCATATAATTGCCTAAAGGTCTTTGTATGCTGAAGCATTAACATAACCCTCACTGGAACTAAGAGCCCCAGATCCTGAAAAACAGCACAGGCCCGTTATCCCTCCTCTACCAAACTTTACTGTAGGCACTTTACATTCTGGAAGGCATCGTTATGACATCCACTAAACCCCTGACATCTACTAAACCCAGATTCATCCATTAGACTCTGTGATGGTTTAGTGTCATCACTCCAGAGCACATTTCCACTGTTGCAAAGTACAGTCATCTCTTGTGATCTCTTGTGAACGAATGGCTTAAAGAATCAGGACCATTGATGGTAAACTTATTACTAACTATATAGTGATCTTAAGCTTGTCTGCTGCAGCTCTTTCTTTAAAACCTATTTCTTGAAGCTCCTGATACACATCCTTTGAAATAATGTTTTCTATAAAATCCAAATGCAATATCCCATGATCACTAAAAGCTAAAGAAAGGGAGTTTCTATGCTGAAAGCATGAGATGAATGCATGTTGTCAAGGAACACTCTGACTTGAGGAGATGCAGTAGTTGTGTAGAAGATTGACCACATAGCTTCACAACCTAACAATGGTGAATAACTATTAGCTCTTTACACTACAAAGTATCTACAAATGGACTGTTGGCTCTTTAGAAAAGTCTGTGATTTGAAGTAGATCAATTATTTGCCTCACACAAGAATATTTTGCCTGTTAGCACTGTTTACATTACAAATCTATTGTTCAGAATGCATGGGCTGCTAACAACTTGCCTAATTATATCCTCAACATGTACAACCCCATAAAATTCTAAATAAAAATAGTGGGTCTTTTTTCTTGGTCAACAATAACATATCTTTACCCCAACTGGTAATTGGGGTTTGAATTAGCCTTTTCAACATTCAAATTAGCATTATGTTTCTTTTGGATTTGATAAATATTTGAATTTTAACAGCATTTCTTTGCTAGAAATAACATATTACAGTTAAAAAGAAATAACACTAATACAATAAATAGCAAATATATACATATAATGTGTTTGTTTAACCATTTCCTGCTTTGGCTAATCAACCATCATTAAATATGTTCAATAGTGTGGTGGTGCTTTTACATTTTTTAAATGTATGGATTCCTGATGGATGGGCATCATAGACAAATCTGTAACCAACCTTTGTTTTTCAATATACCTCATAAATATTGCTTATTGGCAAAATAAGACCCTTTATTACTTTTTACAGCATTTATACTGAGATCTGCTCAAAGTGATTTTTCAAGCAAAAACTTATATTGTGCAGATAAATGATTTTAAACAATGTGCTTAACACTTTTACACAGTACTGCACATACATTAGTCCATTCACTCTACAACAGTTTAGACTTCAATGGGACAAAATTGAAATGCATTAAAATGTTGGACATCCTCCTTTTAAGTTATTGTAGCTACACATTAGATATGAGTATAAAACTGCGTTATGTACATAAGTGGCACTGAAACCTTATTAAACCAGCATGTCCACACAGAGTGGGCTGCTCTAATGCTCATTTCTTCATGATTCACCACCCATTCCACCCCTCTCCCTGTTTCCTATCAGGCCAAGGGCAGGCTTATTGCGGCCCCTAGTTCCACAAGATCAGGGCCCTTTTTCCACCTAATCCAGCAATTAACAAGAATTAATTAATAATAGAAAAAAGGAGGTTGGCCGCAGAGGGCCCTGCAGATATAGTTCTGCCTCGTAAGCATTCAATTCCCCTCTCAAGGTCTTCAAGGTCTTTGCGCCATGTTTTCTGATCTTTGAGCTGAGGGAGGCTGGAAGGAAGGAACTTTGATATGCTCTCTTTTCTTCTCGCTGCTCTCTCTCTCTTTCTCTCTCTCTCTCACTCTCTGCCCTCTCAAACACATTAACGTACAACCTAACTGAAAAACCCATTAGAGAGGCTTTGAAGGCTGTGGCACAGATATTAATTATTGCCCACTAACAACTTACTCGTTCTCTAATGAGATCAGGAAAGATCATCAGAGGTTCTCTCTTTGCATCCCGTCTTACTTTTACTATTATGCTTTGAAAACACAGAGACCTGTGAGTAATGATGGCAAATACACTTTCCTGAATGAGCTGGATTTCTGCAAGAATGGCTCACACAAAGTGATCTCTATTTTATACAAATTATAATAATAAACAAAAAATAGCCTTATTTAACAAACATGACACGTAACATCATACATTACCATATCTTCTCTGAACGAATGGCTTAAAGAATCACGACCATTGATGGCGAGCTTATTACTAACTACTTAACAAGACTTTTGTGACTGTAACAGGAAGAGTGTGACTCAAAGGAAACCTGAACTGTCCTAACATTTACCTTTTATGTTATTTTTATAAGCTCACAGAACAAATAATTAGTTACCGGTGGCTGAAACATGCCTAATAGCGTGTAATACCTCCACGAGCACGAATAACAGCTGAGGTTCGATTTGGCATGGCCTGGACACGTTTCTAGATGTAGGCGCCCTCAACGCTCAGCCAGAGTTGCGCAGTTTAGCCAGATTTAGTGGACACCTTTCCTGGCACAATTCTGAGGGGAGTTTCCTGTAGACTGGGATTTTTGCCACTACTGGTAGACCCGTTCGACCATACGTGTCAATACACCTGCAAATTCAGCAACTTCCTTCACAGTATGGCCTTTGGCACACCCAAATGCAATCACTCCTTTTGCCAGTCATTAAAATCTGCTTTAAGACCCATTTTCTACACATCGAACGAGACATTCACTGCACTGTACCACCTCTTCTCAATCTATGCATAACATCGCACACCCCACAGGTTTTATAGCCTGATTATCCTTGTCATCTGCAGGAGCCTGAAGTTACTACCACCTTAACACACGCAACATTACTAATGTTTTTGGCCAGGGAGCTTATGTGTTACATTTAGCACGATAAATTACTTCACAGTATGCATTTCTGAATATGTTGTTGAAGTAATTATGTAAAGAACATAGACCGACTGCATGGTTCATTACTGACAGAGCATAATTAGTTCTGCATAACTGGATTTACTGCTGCATAGTGTGTGACGTATTTGCTAATTTAACATATTCATAGTCTTTGATAGAATTTTTGCATTTGGCACCACTGTGTTGCCTGTTTGATCTTATCAGACCTCATCTAAACTCTGTGATAAATATTGTGTAGTATGAAAATGAATTCAAGTATCATGAGAACATATTTTCCACCTCCATTTGGTAACATCAATAACTTATTAAATGATGAGTAACACACTGGAATGATTTCTTTTTGGAGAGCAGTCATTTCCTCTGTGCTCATCTCCCACGAGCACTAGGCTTATTCAGTGTTTGTCCTCAGTGTTTAAGGACAGACAAGTTAAAGTGCAAGAAATTCTTTGCTGTTACTTGAGGCTTCTCTATCACTCGTTTGAAGATTCTATACTGTGTTGATGCACTGACCTTTATAGAACACTGAGAGTTGCAACAGTTCTTCTGCTTGTAAACTCTGGACCGATAGACGACCTTAGAAATCCTAAAGTAACTACGTTCGGTAGTTTGAGCTTTGACAGATTTTCTTCTTACATTCTCTGAATGGAATTTGAATGGAATTGGCAGTGCAGGTGAAACAAATCTGATTGAAAAACCTGACTCTTATAAAGAGGTCATTATAACAAAGGTTCAAATATGCCTTTTATTAACAAGCTTGACTACATAAACCATTTGTGCAATAACTCTTCAGTAAAAATATGGCTCTGCAAAATGCTATGTGAGTGTATATTTCTGCTTTCCGAATGAAACCTTGTTCTTCCATTATTGTCATTGTTTTTGTTTTTATAGAATTTAAAAAGGGCATCTGATATGTATATAGTATTACAATAAGAGTAAAGGGAGAAAAGAAATAGAAATGCTTAAACACTTGAAAAATGTAGTTGCCGTACAGGAGTTTTTAATCCTGTAAAGTTACCATTTTGGAGATAGGAGTATTTGTCGCAACAGCTGTGATACATACATTCATCATAAATATAACCGTTTTCAAATGATATGAGATTAAACTAGATTTAGATCGGACTAATCAGATTACTTTTTAGAAGTCTTTCTTACAGAATTCCAGATTATTCCAGTTCGCACATTCCTTCTTACAGCTCTAAGTACGCATAAAAGAAAGATGTGAGAAATAGACTGAAAGTACTGATTTATTTAGCCGTGTCTTTGTGAATATGAGTGTGGGGGAGAGAGAAGGAGTGTGGTAGAGATACAGAAACAGCAGGCTCATTGCTTAATGACCTCTCCTGCCCCCTGCTGTTCAACTGTGATCATATCCCCATATCTCCTGGCTGGATATCAGATAGATAGATAGATAGATAGATAGATAGATAGATAGATAGATAGATAGATAGATAGATAGGAGAGAGTGTGTGTGATAGAAAGACAGACATAGAGAGAGGGATATTCATGCTACTCTGCCTGCTGCAAATGACACACCAAAGTTAAAGTCACTTTTGTCTGCACTATCCTCTCCAAACTGTCCAGTTATGTTCTACTCCAGTCCTGCTGTTCCAGTTCTGAGGGTCTATAACCCAGAACAGTTTAGCAGGTTTTCCTGCTCATTCACACCCTGATTTAATTCAACCGGTCATTACCAGGTTTAGTCAGTGCGTGTGAGCAGAAATCATTATCTGTTCTAGACTCTGGTAGGTGCACACCCTTGATACTTTTCTTCCCTACTTGGCCCTAATATTCATCAACTATGCTTAAAACTTAACTTTATTGCACTGGTGACTTAATTGTTTCCTTCTCTCTCTCAATCATCAGAGGCCTACAGTACCTAGGTCACCAGAACTATCTATTATGACCAGTAACAGAGTGGCTGGAGATGGACTTACTAAAACAGTTATATTGGCATTAGGACTGCAGCCATTTGTCCTCTTTGTTTACGTACTTCCTGCCTCGTGTCTTATATATAACAGAAGGTGAGAAGTAGTGCATCACTGGTGTTCTAACATAAAGTGCAATGTGGATCCAGCTAGTAATTTACAAGGAGTTGAAGAAGAAGTGGTAAGAAATACTACTCCAGCTTTGGTACAGAAAATAGTTTTTCAGTTTTATGATTTTTAAAGAGCTACAGTAATAGCTGGAGCAGTGTAGAGACTGTGATGGAATGGATGTGACAGGAGCTTTTGTATGTGCAGTGTTTGTCTGCCACCAGTAGATGGCATCAACAGTTAAAAAGCAGAAGAGCAATACCAACCAGTTCATACAGTTCTGCTCACTGAGTCGTGCTCTGTGTGTGTGTGTGTGTGTGTGTGTGTGTGTGTGTGTATGTGTGACTTTGTACAAGTGCTTGCGTACAAAACCTTGTTTTACCAAAAGTCTTATTACATATAGATGCTTACATATAATACTTATAGGACAAATACATATTATATATAGGAGCAGCTGGAAAATATTAGTGTTACATAAATGTCCATTAGCATAGGAAAGCAAAGTCACGGTTATAATCTAGCCACTGTTGACCATGTACTTCAGGTACAGTGTAAATATGATGTTTTATATGCATTTGGGTGAGAGACTGACTCGGCAGTTTTGCATCATTTACCTTGTGTCATGTTGATGCACAGATGTCTGTCAGAGTTAGACACATATGGAATCACTGTCCTGTTTGAAAGTGCAATGAAGCCCAAGCTTCAGCTTCCTCACAGAGAGCATGACATTTTCTGGAATTGTCTGATCCATCATACCCTCCACAAGCTGCAGGCTTCCTGTACCAAAATAAGCAAGGCAGCCCCGTCTTTAATGCAGTGTCATGTTTATGCACAGATGTCTGTCAGATTTAGAAACATGGAATCGTCACTGATAGTCTTATGGTCAGAGTGGTGGATTAACAATGTCGTCACAGATGTGTATAGTCACAATAAAGAACAAACATATGGAAAATGGTACTTTTGTCCCTTCTTCTTAAGAGCTTATTATAGTCAAACACAGACTAATGGTAGCAATGACACTCCTGCTCACTTCAATGTGAATGAATGAGCTTGTGGTTGCATTCATGGCTGTGAGCATGAGCTTGCTCAATCATTGCAGTGGTAGCTTTAGCTACGATGCATAGGCCACTGTGCTACTTTGCTAAGTTACTCACACACTGTGAAAAAAGTGCAACCTAAAACATTATTTCAATTTGTTACAAGTAACTGAATAAGTTTTACTCAACTGAAAATAATTGACTTTGATTGAAAGAATCATATGCTCAAAGTCCTATTTTTTTAGCTTGAATAAAACTAATTCATTTGCTTGTAACAAATTGAAGTAATCTTTTAAGTAGACCCAATGAAACACTTTTAACAGTGCATGTAAAATATACATTAAAGAGAACAATTAAACTCACAAACACTACACAAACCAGAGAGCATCCAATATGGAGGATCACATCGTAGCACAACACGTATTGCGCTGGCATGTCTCAAAGCGATGTTTCATATCTTATTTCATTTATGAGTATATAACATGATGGAGTTCTTTGTCAAACAGTGTACAGTGCCTTTCAAAAGTTTCCCACTTTTGGGAAGCTTCAAATTTACACTGATAAAAGATACTATCCTAATAAGGACACAACTGGTTTACAATTGACCTTTAGCTGTACATTACTAAGCAAGTTCAGTTGGATAAAAGACCCTCTTAATTCAAATACCATGGCCAGACTGTGAATTTGAAGGAAAGCTATGATAAAGACCAAAAAGCATTCTAAGAAAATTACAGATATATACAAGATAAAAGAAATCAAACCAGATGAAAGCCAAAGGCTACAAAATTATATCCAAGTGTTTACACATCCTATTGAGCACTGTTGGATCAACTGTGAGGAAATGGAATCTGCATCATACCACCCAGGCACTGCCTAGACAATGCCATCTCTTAAAACACTGCATAAACTCAAGTAGGTGATTTGTGAGGGAAGCCACAGAAAGCGCAACAATCACTTTAAGGGTGTGAAGTTGCACTAGGGTTGAATACTTTTGCAATGAACTGTATAATCATATACTTGCAAAATCATATATGTTGCAAAGCTATATGTTTTGCAGCCAAACAGTTCTAGGTATGCAATGTCCTTTATTGAGCTGGTTTCTGAATATCTGGGTAGCCCTGTGTGAAGTGGCATCCTATGTGAACTCCCACCACCTGCCCCAATTATACTATTCTGTTTGCAACAAAGAAAAACAAATGAACATTCCAGTTATTTCAATCAAGAAAGAAGTTGCTTGGAGTTAAAATCTGTACTTAGAGTTACAGTATAAGTGATTGAACTCCGTTGCAAATTATGTTTACTACAAACTTTTAAATGTTTGTAATAAACCCAACAAGAACAACTGAAATAGCTCAACACTACTAATATAACAAGTGGTTTCTCTAAATTCAACACCAGATGCCATTTTTACTGTGACTCAGAATTATTTAACCCCTTCATGACAAGCGTCTTTAGCACTTAATAGAGCACCCTTTTGCGGTTATGAAACCAGCTTTTGGCAGCTTTCCTGAGGAATCTTAGCCCATTCCTTATGAGCAATGTCCTCCAGTTCATTAATGTTCTTGGATTTGCATGCTGCAACCGCCTTTTTCAAGTCACACCAAAGTTTTTCTATGTGTATGCTTCATTCTTCCTCCTTCAGACAAAATCACAGAACAAAATCCCAAAACCTCTGTGGCTTATTTATATAGTTTGGAGAATAATGGAGCTGACCTTTCTCATGCTTTTGGGTCAGTAGAGGTGTACAGGGATGGAGACCTTCAGCGTATAATATGCACCTTGCTCTTCAAACTGAAACTTCAGTGTCTGCTGCCTCTTTCTGCCACATCCAACTTCAATTCTGCAAATTATGCTTCCAGTTATCCTGTGATCTTTTTGTATTCTTTTCCTTGTTTGTGGAAGTCAATGAGCTCTTCTGTTAACTTTCTAACATCCAATCAAACATCACAGTCAACAAACCCCTAGTCAGTCCAGGTATTGGTCTTTTATCTCAAGCACACCTGATGCAACAAATGAAGCCCCTGATTAGTTGCATCAGGTGTGCTTGAGACAGCACCTGGTTTGCAAATATGTGCCCTTATGAGGGATTCTATTTAGGGGGTTGAATAATTCTGAGACTGTAACTATTTAAATTGTTCTTGTTTGAGTGATTTATGGCAGCTGGAAGTCTGTATATAAACCTAATCTGGGTTTAAAATGTTGATTGCAACTGTAGTCTGTAGTTTATATAGCACGTATGCTAGCTAGCTAGCTAGTTTCAAAGGAATGCAACTTACTAAAACATGAGCTGGATTAGTTGACTTACAATAGCTACTGCTCTAACAAGCTTACTTGCTAACTAAACTACATACTAACCAACCGTTTTAAAATGTTTTGCTTCTTTCTCTTTCCTCTTTAAACACAGCATTTGCTGCATGTTGCGCTTCATTCTGTTCATGAATCTTTTTTATAATGAAAATTATTTGATGTTGAATCAAACCTGAAGCTGCTGCAAGCTGCATGAGAACAGGATTGCAATAATGACTTCCTATTCACATCAGGTGGACATAAGGATCTATTCATTTACTACATTAATGCTGGCTCAACTAATTCAAACAGATTTATTAATGTTTTTTTCTCTGGCTAAAATTTGTTGAGTCTGTATTTTTAAGACCCTGAGATGCAAATAATTTGACTCGTGTCTGAGTCTAATCACAACTCAGTCAACATGCAGCTCAAGTGTGAATAAAGTACAAATCGGTGACTCGAGTTTCCACCTCTGGACAATATGCACCAGCTTCTGAGTGTAATAGCTTTAGTAATATGCTCTTTGTCAGCTATCTAGGTCCGTAATATGTGTATCTGCAAATATGGTGCATTCCATCACTCTGGGGGAGTAGGCATGTATTAGAAAAAAATGCTTGTAAAATTGATCATCAAAGTCACTGAAGTTAAAGTTTGATTTGATGATCATCATCATTTGAAACATGTTAACATTTATTTTATACAATATTAAGCTTGCAGATTGTATTATTGTATTAAAAAAACATTTAATTAGTTTATAACTTAAATGAAAACATTTCCTTGTCATGACATCTCTTAACATTCAACAATTATCACTGTAAATTCAGACAGAACTGAATAGTAGCATTACAGTTGTTTGTCATTTGTCATGTGAGTGCTCTTAAAGTTTAACATGACAAGATGTTTGTCACCATTACAGCAAAGTGCTTCAGAAGGTTAGTCCTCCAACACCAGTGATTGGAGTGTTGTGGTTGAACACAGACAGCTTACAGCAAATTACCTGAACCCTCTTTACTTCCTTTTTAAAACATTTAGCAGATGTTCTCAATTTATCCTAACTCAATCTGCTTGAAATTAGCTTCTTAATTCTTCTTCACAACCAAATCTACTCAACCAAAATCAGCGATATTAAAAAACAACTCCACTGCTGCATCAAAAAGGACTTTTATTTAAATATCTCATTCAAAAAGGATTATCACTGAATTAATGAACTTGGACCAAAATTAAACATTAAACATACCATTAATATGCCTATTGTAAACATGCCAATTGTCTCTTGAAGTAGTGATGTGCTAAGGTTTCTTATTTTTAACACTGAACTCATAGCAAGGACAATCACTACTTTTATCCTTATTATATGCTATTGCAATTAGATTTATTAAGAATGAAGGCATGATGATGAGGACAAAAAGCTAAAAGGTTAGCTATCTTGCTAGACACCTCAGTTTGGCTGCTTTGGGGACAGCGTCCGTCAGGTGTCTGTTTTGTGTTGAACAAAGATGAAATCAACGCATTAGATATGACTGTATCCTAAGACTTTATTGTGAATAAAATGTTAAAATTAATAAAAGTCATTGCGAATATGAATGAACTTCTAAAACTGTTATTATGCGTTTGTTTGCTAAAGTCTACACCAGAAATCGGGTTTTTGTGACACTATATATTCTTCTTTTTATTATTTAATTGGTTCCACACTGCAGTGGCTAAAGCATACCAATTTACCCACATAGTCACACACAGGTATTCATTGCCAAGTTCCTACTTTCAGTGAAAACAAAGACGCTTACAGCTAGGCACAACAAACCTTTGAATAAACCTTACTTGTTGTCTGCTTCTTAATGTTTAGTTTGGCTATTTAAAGGCACCACAGAATGGAAAACTGTATTAAATTGGCATAGTTGAATTAGTAGAGTTCGGTACATATAACTGACATACCATGAACCTCAAATACTGTTGTTCCTCCTTCAAATATAAATCCTGCATTTGTAAAAAATGTTGGTAAAACATACCATTTCATACCAATTCCTAGATTGTTACATAAAGTTTTTGACTTTTAATTAATAGTTAATATTTACACCCCCAAAATACATACAACAACAGAGCAACAGCAAAAGAAATTGGTGGACTATGTGGATAAATCTATGGTTCCAGGCTGTAAAAAGGAAATACCAGCACTTTCCATACTCTTCCCAAAAAACTAAACTGTGAGGAGGCATGGTTAATGTTCATTTTTAAATGAGGCTGAAATTGACTTCCTGTTTGCCAATTTATTAATCTGAGGCTCCGTTCCACCTTAAATGATGCTGCACTTACATTCTGGCACCTGTAAAAAAAAAGCTGCCAAACAGGAAGCCAGCTTCAGCTCCCGGATCCTGGACAACTTTAAAGTTTTAATCCAAAAGTCAAAATACAAATATTTTTTTATGTAGGTAACATTGGCTTCTAGCAAACTCCAAGTATCTAGCTAGCACAACAAGCTAATTAGTAAGAGAACCAAGCTTATTTACACAGAGGTTCGTTTTATTTTCCTTCCTATGTCTGTTTCAACATGTTTCTTCTGTGTGAGTCATTGTTGTGTCTCGTTGTAAACCTACAAATCAGAGCAGAGCTCATCAAACTATTTATAAGGTCACTAAAAAAAGGATTTTTTTTATTTTCATTTCATTCTAGGATCAAATCATAGGGTTCTAAATGGGCATGTAAAACCACATCTCTGGTCATTTTTCTTCAGGAAAAAGTCAAGGTGCAAAATACAGGACCTCCCAGGGCCCCTTAATTATATCTTGGGCCCCCCGAATGTCTCGAATCAAATCTCTGATAATGAACATGCTATGGCATTATCCTGTCATTGTTCATCTGCTTTATCCACAACTGATGAGGTTCTTTGTTGACTAACTGGACATGCAACACCAGTGTGCCTCAGAATGGTCCTGTAGCAAACTGGTTCACCCAGTGGGTCCTTCACAGCCTAGCAACTGTAATTATGTTGGGGATACCTTTGAAAAATGTGTATAATATGCTGCAGTATATTTATAAAGGTGAAAAGAGTAAGATCTGAGTTAATATGTTAAAGAGTGCATTACCAAAACAGAATAGAGCATTTTAGGAAGAAGAATTCTAATTACCAAAATTCTATCGCCATTGAAGTTACAATGAGTGAGTTAGTAGCCAATCAACATAGGACCCCCTGAGTACCAGGGGGTATTTTGCATAATGATCACTATGTAGACATTAGAGAACAGTTTAAAATACTTAATAAATGCATTATATGGAACCTTTAAATATAAACAATCAAGGTGCTGATGTAATGTATTCCATGAGGCATTGCAATTATTATAATGTTTGTCTGTCATTATTAAAAGTAAGGTCTATGACTGTTGGTCAAGAGTCCACCACTGAAACAGGACAAAAAACAGTGACATGCTGCTAAGAGAAAACTTACCTCGTTTGGTGCAGACCATCACAAAAATACATTCCCACCAGCAGCAAACGGAACTAGGGTTTATTTGGAAGTGTTTTAAGATCATGGCTCGTTAGTTTATTGTGTACCTGAGTGTTCACCCCTGCCAAAAAGATTCTGATGTGCAATGGGAAAAATAAGTATGAGAAGCTAATACACATGCTGCACTCAATAATGGCAGCAAGGTATGATTTACCCTCTGAAATTAACAGTCATCTGTCATTAAACCAGCTTCTTGGTATTTGGCACCTTCACAAAGAGATCAACTCCATTAGGCAGAAACTGAAGAGCTCAAGTGAACTGCTCCAACCGAAAAAACTCCTGCAGTCGTATGCATAAGTTTTAACACCCTCAGTCAAATGAAGTTTTGCAGTATGTCGTTTTGCATTGTCTTGTTGAAAAATGCATGGACATCCGTGGAAAAGACGTCCTCTTGAAGGCAGCATATGTTCCTCTAAGATCATAATGTTCTTTTCTGCATTAGTGAACACAGAGATATAGACCATGGAATCTCACTTATTTGTGTCTGACTTAGGCACACCTAGATGATTGCCTGTGGCAGATGTCTGGACAGCCCGAGAAATTCAGAGTGACGTAATTTAAAATAAAAGTAACTTACTTGAAATTTACAGGATTATACAGTGTTATGTACAAGACTTTTTATTGCAGTCGAGAAGCCGGAAGCACCAATGTTCAGTATCTGATTTTTGAAGCACTGTGGATCGGCAGAAAAAGGTTAGAATGAAGCTAAACTTAGGAAGCCTACAGGAAACAATAGATATGAACTGCAGGTTCCTTATCTGTTCCCTTTCCATGTTGTTAATGACATAATAAGCAATTCATCACTCAAGCATCATAACAAGCAGTAAAGTCAGCAAGTTAACTTGTCAACTAACCTGTGCAACCCCTACTGTCTACTTACCATGATCACCAAACAACGTCAGGTTAATCCAAAAATATTTAGATAGATAGATAGATAGATAGATAGATAGATAGATAGATAGATAGATAGATAGATAGATAGATAGATAGATACTTTATTGATCCCGAAGGAAATTTAGCAGCCAGTAGCATTTACACAATACAGCACAGTAAAATAGTAAAACAAATACAAAAACAGGGTTGTGCAGTATGAACAACCTAAATGGGTAGGTACCGGCATCAGTATTATTAACTGTTAACTATAAACTATACATAGTACAGGTCACTAACGATAAATATATAAATATCTCACCTTGCAAGGAGGCAAGAAATATATACAAGAAATACAGCTATAACTTTAGACCTGTAGAAAGACAGTGCAATAGTAATAAATAAATGTGCATGAATGTGCAAGGGGCACAGTTATCAGCAGATAATGACTGAATTAACATAATAAACATGTGCATATATTGGTATTTAAGTCAGGTGGAGTGTCCAGGGGTTAAGATGTACAGTATATACAGTAAAGTGTATTTGGGAGTTCGGAGGACGTAGGGGGATACACGGGCATTTTTTATTGAACATTTCTGCTCCAGAACAGATCATTACATTTTAATAAAGTAGTAAATTATTGTTAATTTCTATGTTTCATTATCATAATTCAAACCCTGCTAAAAATTGCAACCTTGTAGGTCCATGTTGCAGATGAACAGGCAGAGATAGCAGCTCATTTCCTGATACATAATTTATGTTAGCCATCCACTAGCCCTTTAACAGTGGTCAGTTTCTAGACACAAAGCCGCTCAGTTCCAACCCAGCAGCAATGCTATATAACGCTAAAAGTACAGAGTACAGAGTACAGAAGTGCTGGATTGCAGTGCTACTAGGAAGGAGGATAAAGGTTACCAGGAACAATAAATGATGATAAATTTAGACTGATATGGGCAGTATTTATTGAGCTACATATACAGAAGTAGTGTCTCTCAGTTTGGCGTCGGGCAACTATGTTTGCTAACGCAACATGCCAGACGTCTAAACATGAAGTTGTAGAGATAATCCATCCCATGCAGCTTGAATATTCTCACATGGTTCCTGCAGATTTTGCGGTAGGAGTGGAGGTGGCGTGACAACAGGCCTTCTGGATGTGTGACGCATGACAACAAACTGTTCATTATGGTGCTGTCCACAGTGCCTCCACACACATATTCATTAGTTGTCTCCACCAAGACAAAACCAGGACTTGTCACGAAAGATAACCTGCTGCCATTCGAAGTCACTCTATGACAGTCTGGCACAACGTTAAGGGCAGACTTGACAGGACGACTCATGGAGGGCATCACTGTTCACTGAATGTACACAAACATGGCTTTTGGGTCACTCTGAGCATGTCAACAATTCGTCAGTTCTCTCTTTCCGTGGCTCGTGTAGGTCTCCCAGATCCTTCATGTTCCTGGTGCATGCCTTCTTCTATCCATTGCTTCCAACAGCATGCCATGGTAATATCCACACCACCGGTATGGCGCAATATGTTACCATCCCGCTTCCCCAAGCCCTATGATGCAACTTGTCCTACTGTTTGAATTGCTTTTGAACTCTTCTCTGAGGCATACTTCACTTACAAAGGATGCTACCAACACAACATCACATGCGTGGCTGATTGTAAAATCATTCGCATGTCTCATGATGTCTAACCTGGCCAACAAGCTTTATTCCTGTCAGTTGACTCTGTCAGGATGCAACTATTTTTTCGATGATGAGTGTATAATTTATGTTGACCTCATGAAGTGCAGTAGGTGTTTCTAATAAAGCATACATTTACAGTCTACAAGATAAATATAAAGATGTCTGCCACAGGAAGTACATCTGTAGTGCATATGTGTTGTTTACTTGGGCTGTTAACCTTTATGATGGCTTACAGTTGTCATGCCTCCGGGTGTCCCTGACACTGTCGATCTCCCGGACTCCATTTCCCAGAATGCACTATCCGATGACGTCACACACACATGTCCCCAGTCAACCAATCATTCACGGTCTAGCTCGCCCGAGTATTGATTTGCTTCACCTGCCACCCATTACACACCTGCTTATAAACCCCTCACACACACACACACACACACAAACGTTGCAAAGTTTTGCCAAACTCAGTTTGCAATTCTGAGCGTTTCTCCTGTGACTTGCTTGTCTCTTGGTCTATGACCCGGCATTACCCTATTTTGATGTGAGCTTGTTCTTTGCTGTTGTGTTCAGCTACCAGTTTGTTAAATAAAACTCCTCTGGTTTTTAGCTCTGCTTGCATCGTGCCAAGTTCTTTGTACCTGACAACAGTGCTATGATTAAAAGTATTCAAAACAACTTTTGCAACTCATCAATGTTTACCTGACACAGATAAATATGTCCATCACCAATACAATTTTTTCCATGTTTAGAATTAATCTTGTAGTGTCTGCAGAAACTGCTTCAGCCAAAGATATTGCCTGCATGCATATGTGATATGATGTGATATTTGGTCAAAAATGTTTACCATCAAGTTTATTCCAGGACACAAGAAATTGGAAATCCTTATCACTTCAATAATGCAATTTTTTAAGCAGTGAAGTCTTACCTTAACAAACACAGGATGGCTACAGTTCATACAGTTGCAGTCACTTTATAACAAACACTTGACTTTTTGTAGGCATCACTTATAGGTGTGCAATTACTTCTTTAGTGTATTTCTGCTGCTGGGCACAACTTGCATAAGCCGTCCTGTAGGCCAGGGGGGTCCAGCACTCATCCTGTAAATCTACTTTCAAGCAGTGATTAGCTGGATCATTCTCAGCACTGCAGTGACACATGTGGTGGTGGTGCATTACTGTGTGTTGTGCTGGTGTGAGTGGATCAGACACAGCAGTGCTGCTGCAGTCTTAAACACCTCAGCGTCACTGCTGGACTGAGAATAGTCCACCAACCAAAACTATCCAACCAACAGCTTCCTGTGACCACTGATTAAGGACTAGAGTATAACCAAAACAAAGCAACACACAAGCAACAGATAAGCCTCCATCTCTAACTTTACACCTAGAAGGTGGACTAGCAAGGTAGGAGTGTCTAATAGAGTGGACAGTGAGGGGACACAGTGTTTAAACACTCCAGCAGCTCTGCTGTGTCTGATCCACACACACCAGCACATCACACACTAACACACCACTGCCACGTCAGTGTCACTACAGTGCTGAGAATAATCCAGCACCAACATAATACCTGCTCTGTGGTGGTCCTGTGGGGGTCCTGACCACTGAAAAGCAACACGAAAAGGGGCTAATAAAGTATACAGAGAAACAGATCAACCACAGTCCATTACTGTAGAACTACCAAGTGCACCTATATGGTAACTGGAGCAGATAAAATGTACAATACGTGTAGATACAAGGAGGTGTACCTAATGAAGTAGCCAGTGAAATGGGTGACATTTAGTAGAATTCTATTTGCAGCTTTCAGAAAAATGCGCTGTCCATGATAGAGTGACACTTAAACAACATGAGCTTTACGTCATGCTAGTAGGTCTAAAGACAGCTGGAAATCACAGCTTCCATTCTAACTGGTGCGGTTGGTTTCTGTTTTTTAGCTCGTTTTCTTTTTTTTTTTTTACTGTATCTTAAGTAAAGCTAATTTTTGCTCACAGTGTTAAGACTTTCAACCAATTTGGGGGATACCAAAAAGTGAGACCCTAAATAATACAGGAGTCACTTGTAAAATTTTGAGTTGTCATTACTTTAAAGGTTTCAGTCACATCGATGCAATTACTATTCCTGAAGAAAACACATATATTGAGTAACACCAACTGAAAATATCTGTCCTGCTCTTCTCATTAAATGATATCATGCAGTTAAAATAGTCAAATTGTTAAGCGCAGGAATTAATGAATGAGTACAGCAGGAGTAGGACAAATATGATGTGATGTCCAAGCTGCTCTGGTTCACTCCTTGTTCACTGTTCTATTTCTGGGTTTGCTAATGCTGCACAGTCTACCAGATGTTTTTACTCTATTCATCCTTATAAGGCTCATCTTCATGACCCTTTGTTATTACCCCTTCACTGAGGCATCTGCGAGTGTGTGGACTAAAGGCGCATGCGCGTTTCAGGCAGTTTTCCTGGCATCTCATGGCAGCGCCTACAACCACTGCAGGTCCGTCTCTCATCACCGAGAGGCCAAACAGAACTCCATCCATTGCTGGGATGTGTACAGGGCGTGTTTCATTCATCATCCCTCAAATGTACGGAAACACGCGCTGCGTGACGGCTTCGCGCACAGCTCGGGCTCACGTGCCAACAGCGCGTTTCAGTCACGAGGCAGGGAGGGGCATGTAGCATGTGTGCTCGCACGCTCGAAGAGAGAAAGAGAGAAACATAAGACATGAAATATATGTGCACCATATGTGCATACACGCTTACAAAAAGAGGAAAAAGATTAAATATCCTTGTAAGAAACATCCTTGTATGTGTATATATATATATATATATATATGTGTGTGTGTGTGTGTGTGTGTGTGTGTGTGTGTGTGTGTGTGTGTATATATATATATATATATATAAAAATATGTATATATGTGTGTGTGTATACAGTATGTAAAGCTGAAAACTTGCCCAATTTTCCAATAGTTGTGTGGGAAGAGTGAACCCCACCAAAAAGAAAAGAGGAGATGTGTAAGACCAATCAAATTAGAAAAGAGCATTTCCAGAAGAAGAGCTGTTAAACCAACTGGCATCACTATAGTGAGTGCATCAGAAGCCCACCAACGCCAGAGAAGCCAGCCAACATGGGACCCCCCAGATAGTATTTCGCACACTGGGTACCATGCTAGCCCACCTTATGAAACAGCCATGTTTTTTTT
>CM067474.1:37397074-37530903 GCA_034552555.1 Semaprochilodus insignis | reverse complement strand
AGAAGAAGAAAAAGAAGAAGCGCCCGTAAAATGAGCTCGGTCCGGTTCACGGGAATTGTGGTTAAAAATGGCCAAACGGTGCGCCCCCCCACACGCACACCACACACACACATGCACACACACACACGCACGCACGCACGGTGAAGCCCGGGCTGGGTTTTCTTTTAGGTCCGCGCGCCGCGCCTGTGGATCCTGTGGTTGCGTGGACGTTTGTGCGCGTGATGTTGATGTGTCCGTTCCTCAAGCGGGCTTCCACTCAGCGGGGACGGAGGAAGGAGACACCCTGCTTCAACTCTTCTCCTAGCCGGAGTGTGGCTGTGGGGTATGTGAGCAGCGTTTATAAGCCTCTGTATAGACCTGCTATAACGCGTACGGCTTGCAGTGCGCGCCTTAGAGAAAAATGCTTCTGGTCCACTTACTGACGTCGAAAAGGGTCTCGTTCAGCATCGCTGGCTCGTGATTTCTCCGAATAGTCCGGTCGGAGTGGCTGAAATTCAAGCCGCGTCTGTTAAATGCTGACTCGTGACTGAATTTGTGCCTTTAAGTTGGTGAGGTGGAACAGGCTCCATGCGCAAAGCCCTTTGGGTATGTGGATGGAGACGGATGCCATCTCAAATAGAGCGAAGCTGTATTCATCATTAGTTGTGTTGACTGATTTTGGCTTTCAGCTTTCAGCGAGACAAGAAGGTGTAAAAGAGAGTTGAATGATAAGACAGGCGTGTGTATGTTCATGCACCGTGACATGAAGCACAAGCAGCAGCAGCAGCAGCACGCCGCGGGAAGAAGATCGCAGAAGCGTTAGCAACAAGTACCGAGAGAATCTGCGATATATACACAAGCAGATTCAGAGGCACAGCATGCACACAAACACATGTAGTGGACAGAGAATACTATATATATTGATGTCATATATGTTTTATGTATTCTATATCATACACACACACGCGCGCGCGCACACGCACACACACTTCACATAGTGTCACACACAGTGTGCATGAGGTTAGACAAACACAGATAAGTCGTGGCCCTGAATGCTTTCAATGGAGAAGAAGATGCTGTGATGATGAACTGTTCCTAAATGAATACGTTGACCCTCACGAGTACTTCCATAAGCGCGCTTCAAATGATCAACATCATCCCTCATTCCTGCTCAATGTGAAGCCCTCGGCGCAGGGCGTTCACCGCGGTGGGTGGAGCGCCTGCTTTCAGCACCACGAACAGCGCTCTGCTCCATCAGCACCGCGGACAGCTCCACGGCCAGGTCCCACTGCCATCCAACACCTCTCAACACCCTGGTGGGAACTACACCACAGTCTCCAGCTCTGGTGGCTTTTAGGAAAGTCAATCAGAAAGTCAGTCTTAAGTGGGTGGATTAACTGGACACACGTCATGGCGATTAAAAACAAACAACAAAATGATAAAGATATATTTCTCACGATTAAAGGCCATTACATGTCGCTGGTTAATATGGCAGACAAAAGAAGAGAGGGGCTGTAAAGTGGGCTGATGGCCGAGGCGCGCAGTGCAGAAGGGAGGGGATTTTACACACATGACGCACTTGATGAGGTGAGCTGAACTCATGCCTACGTCTACAGAAGGCCTGTGCGAGACCGGGGGCCGCTCAAGGCTCCGAACGTGGAACGCCTTTCACAGGGATAACTGAACAACAGCACCACGCGCCGCTCCGCTGCAACTGACGACCTCTTCCTTTTCTGACCTTCGCAACTGAAATCTGCATTAATCGCAGGCACGATCATTACTTTGGTTCAGAAGAAAACATCGAAGAAGACGAAGCCCCCTCACCACCACCGCGACCTCCGCCACTGGTGAAATATGTAGGAAATCCTCGTCTTCAAACACGGCGCGTGTCCGTGACCTAAACGCAGCAGTACAGCGGCCTGTATGAGCTCTGTAGCTGGTATAACAAATACACCTTCAGTACAAACCAACATTACTTTTACTTCAGCACGACTGACGGAGCTCTTGCGTCATATGCTACGTTCTCTCTCTCACACACACACACACGCGCGCGCAAACACACACACACACACACACACACACTTTCTGAATTTAAAACACGTATTCAGTACATCAATAACATCAGTTCTGTTTTCTATTTATAGACCGATGCTGCAATAATCAATATTATCATCACTTAGTCTGTTACACCAACTGCGCTTCCACTCTCTGGGTTTCGGTCAGCATAACAGATGTGATATTTGTATATTACACTCTTGAAAACAGAGGTATCAGAAGGGGTTATTTGAAGAATAAAGCAGTCTAAAACCATACGGCTAAGCCAAGAAGCATTACTTTTAGAAGCATGGGTGAAATTATGCTGGTGTTTAACTCTAGTTGCTTCTCTGTCTCACTGTATCTCTGTATCTCTGTATCTATCTATCTATCTATCTATCTATCTATCTATCTATCTATCTATCTATCTATCTATCTATCTATCTCATTATCTTTCTTTGTCTTTCTCTCTCTTTAGATGGGTGAAATCCAACTCCTTCTTTGTCCTTTTCAGGTCTTTTTGCGGTCTGGGCTTGCTGTTCCTTGAACCTGTAGCCAGGAAGCCCTTACCCCAAAAAGTATCTGCAGAGGACCATAACATCCAAACAGACCTCCTCATGTGTACTCAGTAACACTGTGGCCATTTTTCAACTGTGATCGTATAAATGAAATTCTGGATCGAATTTAAATACATAACACACAGTTTAAATGAAAGCCCCTGACTAGCCTTAAAGGTTGCTTTTACTCTCCATCAGAACTGTGAAATGTTGAGGGCAGGTCTAATTTTACCATCTTACTGATCACACCTTCACTGACAGGTAGGATCACTTTGTTTAGTTATGATGTGAAGGAAAAGATCACCTTATACTCCTTTAAAGCAACAGTGTTTATTGGTCAAGTAAGGGAAAAGACGGGGCAAAACATAGAAAAGGTGATGCGTCCCTCCTTTTAGCACGGGCTAATAAGGCCATAAGCAGAGCACATTGATAACCGCATTTTCCAAAAGCTCTGTACGATGGTTAAGTTGTAAACAAAGTCAGTCAGAGTGGTTTGATGTGAAATCTTTCTTTCTAGAGAAACTCACCAAGTCACCACAGTGGTGGTGACAGGAACCAGATGACAGAAACTCTAAAAACTGCATTACAGAAAGTTACTGCATGAAGTGGTTATGAATATGTTGTCTGATATATTAGACATAATGTCATGCTAGCTGTGAGATAGCCCTTTGACCTAAAACATGTTTTTTAAGCCAGTCATGGCACAGAGTGATACTTGTTATTTTTTGAATTTGCACTACTTATCAATCAGCAATATCACATTTAGAAAACAGAAGATATGCAGACCAAGAGGTCATATTCTATAGCAAACGATATTTGATACTGTGACCCCTGGTTCCTACCAGAACCACTGCAATGACAGTCAAATACAATATGTCGTTTCACATCAAACCACACTAAATGATTTTATCTCTATGATCACTACCTGGCTATAAATAAAATGTTATAATTGTCAAATTGTCAAATAATTGTCAAAGTCAAATTCACTTTTATTTTGTTTTTTACATTATCAGTGTTAACTATATGCACAACTAATTCTAAAACCAACACTCAAGCGATGTTTGGCAGCACTGCAACTATGTGTGTGTTTGTGTGTACATATATATATATACGCACACATACACACACACACACACACACACACACACATATATATATATATATAGAGATATAGATAGATAGATAGATATATAGATATTTCTCTTAAACAGGCCACATGAGAAGGAAGTGAATGGTTCCATTTTGGGTCCTGTGACAGCCGTATGTTATGCAAGCTCGGTATCCATCCAGATCCGCAGGCTTCTAGTTATTGTACACATATGCCCGGAGCAGTCACCCTTATTGCTTCCTGCCCTTTCAATGGGACACCAGCTGAGTGCTTTTGGTCATGTGACACTAATGTCCACAGGCTTTCCTCCATGTGCTAATGCACTAAAGCACATGCATGTCCATCTGCCGTAAACTGGACAAGAAAAAAAAAGTTAAACCAAATTAAGAGATTAACAGAATCACTACAGTCTTTGTACTTGTCTAACAGACCGCCCTTTACACAGTAAAACCGACCACTGAGCCTTAATGCTCACCTTAAGGCAAAACAGGAAGCCTGTACTCTGGTAAACCCAACGTCGAAGCTGACAGAATGGTTAACTGACCTTCATGTCATACGTATTTTGTGTGGGGGGAGGGGGGGGAGGGGGGAGTCCCTCTGAATTATGAACTAACAACATGGCACACAATTTATGTGTCACCATGTAGCCTTGGGAAATAGAGCAGCGCTTAGTTGATGTCATCAGTGAGGGAGGCGCCATGGCAGAGGCAATTTTTTGGGCCTCCATGTTGCTACTGATCTAATGTTGCAGTCGCAATATGTCAAAGGCAAAGAGTAAAAAACTGAAAGCTGTTTCTGTTGCTTAGGAATGTATTCTCATGTTGTGTTTATGTGACTTTCTTTTTTATGACAGAGACACACATTCATATGAGTAGACATATGCAACTACGATTTTCAAGGCAAATCCTGAAAACTTTCTATGTTTTGGGGGCAGGCTTATTATTCAGATATTATTCTTGAAGCTTATCATTCCTAAGTGCGGAACTTTCTTTAAGTTTAGAGGGAATAAAATGAATTAAATAAATAAATAGTTAAATTTAAGAAGTATTATATTATGTACTAAATAAGTATTAAACTAATAATGCCAGGCAACCATTAAAGATCACCCTTCATGTTTTACATGTCCGGTTAATACATCAGTCCATTAAGTCATTCATTTTTCAGGTGACAGTTCATCTGCAAAGTCCATTGTAGATGATTTGTAAAGCATATCTTAAGTTATATTCAACTCAAATTACTAATTAAATTCATCAGAATTCTCCCTATTTAAAAACCTTAATCTAACCCTAACCCTGCTACTAATCATGATACGAGTCGAGCGACTTTCACTAGACAATTTGCTAATCATTTGAATAAAGTGTTTACAGTTAAATATACAATAAACCACTTGCATGCAGAAGAGGAAAGTCAAATGAAAAAAGTGGAAAATTTAGGAAAATCCTAAAAAAGAGTTCCAAAAAAAATGATGTAAATCCTATCAACCATACAAGACCTAGTAGACCACCAACACTTTCACCATCAGATAAACACTACATCGAAAATGTTTTCTGTTTATTTCCTGATGCTGAAAAAATGAATAACTTGTATTTAATAGCCATTTTGCCTGGAAGTTAAATAGCTAAAGGATGGTCTCTGACTTTTGCACAGTACTATATTAACATCAGACATGAGAACATATTCAATTCGACACTGTTCACCTGCTCAAAAGCAGTTTAGTGTAGTTTCAGATGGTTATGCATTTACAGATAGAATAAGCATTGATCTGGTGTTAAAACTTGATTTGAATGAGCTCGATTAACTTAAATTATGTTGAAACTGGAGAACTGAAAATGTAAATTGGTCAACCACTGGTTGGCAACTCGGTTGTGCATCCATCAGAGGTGAACCAATTAGCACCACTGAAATTGGTTGTTTGCCAAAGAAATACACCCAATCAAGCCTAGTAAAAATTGGATAATTGCCCAAAACTAAAGGGGTACCCAACATACCATTCAGTTGCAGCTTGCAGACTTTATTCTGAAACTGCATCTTCAGTGTCACTCATCCTTTGACCAAAACTTGAACAAAGAGTGAACATAGTGTTTGCCATGAGTAGATGTATTTGCTGTAGGCCGGTATTTGTCTGAAACACAAACAGTGTATCTGCAAGCCTTAGCAAGTTTTCTAGGGAATGACAAACTGCAAAGAACAGATTCAGTGGAGGGTTAAACATGTTAGTTACTTTAGTTAACACCAAAAACATTCACTGTATAAACTGCAGTACAGCTTTCAGTGGTTTATTCTAAATGACAATAACTTAACTCTTCCTTTAGGGGCATAGATGCTAGATGATCTTAACGCATAGTTTTTAGAAAGTATTCTAATAATACTTAAAAAGTATTATTAGAATATGCAATAAAGTATGCACTTATTCACCCTGCCAAAAGAAATTCTCAGGTTAAAAATCTTCTTAAAACGTATTGCTTTTGTTGTCTTTACAATAAATAGTTTTCCCTGCCACATTTGTACATTCAGTGTATGTGTGGAATTATGATCACATCAAATCATTGTGAATTTTACTTCTAGTGTTTTGTTATAAAAAGGGAGGCAGGGAATAAGTTAACAGGCCAAAATGTCAATCACATCAGCCTGCAAAAAATATAATTCATTAATATTTGTATTTTTGTTAACCACATATTCCCAAGAATCAGCAATCAGCATTAATTGTGGACAGTTAGATAATAAAATATTAACCATCTATTGCTAAAAAAGGGTGTCTATTCGTCCGCAGGATCTTCATTTTTACTGGCTGTGTTTCTTCTGCCAGTTGTTCATATTCACCTATTTTAACCCTGAGCTACTGGATCCTCCTACAGGTCAAGATGAGAACTGCACCCCCAAAAAGGTCTCTCACTGTAAGGTGCCAAAAGAACCCTATCTGTAATCAGTCTAGGCTGGTATCCTGTTAAAAACATATAGCTAATTAGATTAGTATCGGAACAGAGTTATTTTTTGTTGTTGAATATACTTAAAAAAATAAGTCATTGATCTTTATGTGTTTTCTGAGCTTCCAGTATACAAGTAAAAATACCTCATACCTCTCAGTAGGCTATTTAAGAAACAAAACATAAGGCAACAGTTTGCACACACTGAAGCTTTGGCTGAAGTTTTATTTCTTAAGTCACTTTCTTAAGGATCTCACCTCTACGGAGCAGAGCTCACCAAAATAAGGGTCAAAAAAAGAAGCCGATTCACACATTTATTGAGCAAAAGTTTCTTTCCTCACAACAGTGTTTTTGGATTTTTGGATAAAGAAATAAAATGAGAATTGACTTTTTTTTTAACTTTATTAGTCTATGTTTTAGGTCTTATTAATTCATCATATCATTTTAAAGGTAGTATTCTTGTTTTCCATTAATCTCTTTATCTAAATGAAAGGACTCCCTAGTCTCTTATCTGTCCTCTGAGTTTTAATAATGTCACTGTGCACTCACCTTCAAGGGAAAAAAAATCACCTTCCCCTCTGACTACCCCCACCAAGAGAAAATGCTAAACCAGCAAAGAGATCCTCCCTGTTTCACTCAGAAATATAGAAAAACATATGTTACTCTAAAAAGTATTGGCCATATATCTGAGCATAATGCCCAGCAGCTGCCGTTGATGTATGGCCATCCAGTGAAGATGTAAGAGGTTTAAAACCAATTTGGATGCTGCAAGGAAATAATACCAATAAAAAAGGCAGTTTGCCTTTTTTAATGCCTTCAAACTGTCTCCAAATATAATCACTATAAACGGTATAGTGGCAACAGCACAGAAGACAAGCAGTAAATGCTCTTTTATTAAACAGGCAGCACCGGGAGACTGCCAGCCTAGCACTACACAAAAACAGCCAGAATAGTGTGCCAGTCACTTCTATACGATTTCACTTTATGGTATACACTACAAATGCACAGTAATATTTGATTGACTGATAATTGCTTTTTTGAAAATCTTCAACTGGCTGTTTTCAAGTAAAAAGATACAAGCTGAAAAATGCTAGAATAGTAGAGATATCAGAGGTAACCATATCATATGTCTATCTAAAATACTTATTCCCTTTATTTGTGTAAATTTCAAATAGGAAAATGCTATGCTTGTGCTGTGATGCACTGAGGAACTTAACAGTGCGGGATGACAATAGTTTGCGGTGTGTGTGCCAGCCCTTATAGTAGTTTTACATGCCCAAGATTTAAAGATGTATACAAGCAAAATATACACACCCGAACAAAATCTCAGGTGCATGGGAGCATGTGAGAATGTCCTTTGTCCTAGTGAACATAAATGCCACAAGGCATACTCCATTTTCTCTGTGAGCTCCACAGCCACGCATTGGTACAGCATGCTCAGGAAAGGCTCCAGTGCCAGCTCCTCCTGCACAGCCTTCTTGAACACTGGGTTGACTTGCCATGGTCAGCTCAACTGTCAGCAAGCTTAACCATTCTCTCTCCAGCCTCCATTTGTCCAGTAGTAGCTTCCTGACTGAAAGCACCACCATCTCCTGCCTGACACATTGCTTGAGAGCCGCAGTCAAGGTTGCCAGGTCATCATGTTGCACCGTTGGCAGGTCCACAAGTACCTGTAGGACTACCCCTCCAGGGCCAGGCACAGCAGGGTTGAAGTAACGGCTGGCATCCAGTCACAACGCCAGACTATCACCTGCAGCTGCAAGGAGCATGGCCCCCAGGTGGCCCTGCCATGGCAGGTGAATGTGCACCAGCTGGACACCATTGTCTCGACCATTTCCTTCCTGGTCTTCCATCAGGCTCTGTCTTCCTTCCTCTCACAAATAAAAAATTAAACCATGCTACTAACTAGCAGAGAGTAGCTGTTTAGCATTAGCTTAGCATTAGCTGATACAGCTCTGCTCACCAGAGAACATGTTCAACTCTGGCTAACTTATGCTGACTGGCTAACTTGGTTGGAAGGTGACAACCAAGACGGTGGATCAGTTGTGTCTCAGGAACTGGAACTTTTTCACAACTGTCACAAGATTTAGAATCTCCAAAAGCAGCACAAATGGAGCTCAAACTGAATTAAAAAACTGTATGTGTGTTTTACATTTCAGCGTTTATTTGCATCATGTCACATTCAGTGTGCAACGGCTTGAAAGCTGAAATTGAGCAGTTCTGTGGTGTGTGTACCTGCCATGTTAAGTTTTTCTGAGGGTTCCTGGCTCTGATTTCTTCTTCCTGTCAGGGACTCTGGAATGAACAGTCAATTGCTCTTGGTTTGATTTGCAAATTTTCTTCTTCTTCCGTTTTTTCCTCTTTTCTTTTTAGCTTTTCCCTTTTCTCAGTGAGGACTTCTTGACAGCTATAAATCTTTTCAGATTCATAGTGCTGAGTTACCTTCTAGGAAGGATGGACAGAAACACCTGTGATTTTCTGTATAATGCAAAGCAAAAGTGGGGCCTGAGTGTTATCTCTCTCAAAGACAAGTGCTTTAGGTAGTGTCTATCTGATGGTGACCGTTTTGGTGGTCTACCTGCTCTTGAACAGTTAAGAGAACCATTTGTCTGTATCTTTTAATCATTTTCATACTGTTTTTTCATTTATTTTCTCTTGACTTTCCACTTACTCACACAGGTGAACTTATATATAATCTAATATCCTCAGAAAGATTTCATGAAAAATAAAAACCTAATGGCCATTATTACTAATAATTTAAGGATTTGGGCTCTGCCTTTTGCACAGTACTGCACATCCAGCCCACTGAATGCTTGTAACTAATCTTTCTAAGTATGTTAATCTGGCTTTCACAATGACACAATATACAATTAAAAAGTATGGCCTGTGAGCAACTTTTCAATGCCCAATAAATGGCTGACATATTTTGCCAACATACTCCACTGTTTCCAAATGGTTCAAAGCTGGGTAGTGTAATTGGCGTCCTGATCAATCACAAGGTTGGTGTTGGTAGTCCAACCAACATACCTTTAACAAAACTAGTGTTCCTCAACCTTCTCACTACTCAGGTAAAAGAAACTCTCTATTCAGACCAGAGAAAAAGCTAACAACTAACAAAAGATAACACAGCAAGCATAACTGAGCTAGCAAGAACATTTGTTTATTTGATCGGTCAACCAGCCATGCCGGCATTCCCTGGATGCATTCCCAGGAGTAAAGGAAAAAGAACCTTATATTCTTTAAAAACTCACCAAGAAATTTTGGAACATGTTTTTGGTACATTCATCATGAAATTTTCACACAAAGTAAAGAGCAGGTGCTGTACCTAAATGGTATATAATGACAAAAAAATAAAGAACAATTCTTCTGCTGTTTACCTCTTCTGTAGCAGAATTGTATCACCACAAAACATTTCTCCAAACAAGCTGATAAGTGATTTTTAAGCTATGTTTAAATATATTGCATAACATAAACACTCATTGTTAGTATCTTACAAACAATTTTATTAATAATGATGTTTAATAGTGTTCCCTGGGACTTCTTTTTTAATTGTTAGGATGAATTTTCAGCAGCAGAAAATTGCTATTGGTCCCCATAAACTTTGCTTTTGTGGTCAACACAATGATGTTTTGAAAAGTCATCCATTTTCCAGGACATTTGCAATACATTCAGTGCTGGGTAGAATTCTGGAACTGTGAGAACTCTGGAGAAGTTAATAGAACTGTCAAACATTTTCTAGAACTTTCTAGAACTCTCTGGGACTGTCCAGTAGTATACATAGCAGTAAAAATACAGGTGCGTTAAAACAACCATTACAATTTATATTACAGCTGAGTAAGTGAATAGTGGATACATAGCTACATTTAATGTAGACAGCTTCAGTTGCTGCATTTATCAGTCGTATTTTGCTACACCTGTGGCCAATTTATCAAGACAAGAGCGGAAAAGTACTCAGTGAAAGCATCTGTTAAGATGTGCGATGTCTACAAAGCATACTTTGGCATGACTCTGAGATCAACAGTGGGCATCTAATTTCATGCATGAGCACTGCAAGAAAACTCTTGATGGTAAGGTGGACAATTGCTGCTTGCTTAGATGGCAAAAGTTGGTGATAAGTGAAAGTTTAAAAGTGCTGTTATTAAGAAATTTGTCACAATTTTCGATGTTCTAGCAAAATATATACATTACATACATACATACATATATATTATGCACAGTATTAGCATCTTACACATTACTAAGTAATCTGTGATGAACATAGTGAATATAGCTGTTTTTGTTTACGTTTTACACATAATAGGATGCAATGCAATAAGAATGAAACACAGAAGCCAGGAAGAAAAATCTGGTTACATATAGTCATCACTTCAGAGTTTAAATATGCATTTTCATCATAACTTAAGAGAATAAATAACATATTACTATTAAACCAAGCATATTAAACTTTTTTCATTACACAGGTTTCTGTGTAATGAGTAATGTGTAATAGTGGAAGTACTAAGAAAAACTTTTATGTTTAATATCAGTTAGGTCAACGCTCTCAAACAACTTGTTCAAACCCTGCCGAACCATCCGCTAATAAAATAAGCCTTAAAAATCACAACCTATTGAACTTATAAGCTGTTCAGAGAAAAAATACAGCCTTGCACAGCAAAGCCCCTCTACCACTTCCACTTTACTTTTGAAAGATGCCTAGTTTTGATCACAGACAGCGGTTTTCACAAAAAGCGGAGAACTAAAAGACCCTTGTAAGAAAAACATTCTCAACTTATAACAGGTTAATGTTAAAGATTTTGGACCATTTTGATCACTCTATTCATGGTGAAATTTCCAAACAATGTAAGGCAATTGGCAAATTATATCTTGTTATGCCTTCACAATAATGTAAAATGCAAATTCAAGGTTTTGTCCCAGCTGCGACAATGCACACTGATGTCCATGAATTAAATATCACCCCATTTTTGGTGGATTACAGCATACACCTGTGGAGAAACACCATTATTGAAAAAAAAGGATAAAGAAAATTACAAGCTACTAATACTAGAAAAGGCCAGAATTTTTCCTAAACAAAAAATATACATAATAATGTCTTTCATGTGGTTTGATGGTGATCAAGCTTCTCAACACTTGGCAGCCATAAGTTAGCTTTTTTTTAGCGACACTGAACCATAAGCTGTGCAGACACACATGCCTTCCCTGCCCGTAACTTGGGCCCTGTTGGAATGCTCATTTCACATTAAAGCAGGTCAAATGTCAGGCTGAAAGATCAGAGATCACAGCCAGCTGTAGCTACAGGCTTTGGTGGAAATCTACTGGCAGTCTTTTCTTCCTGTCTGCAGCCTAACCATTCCCAGATGAGGATTAATTTGTGAATGTCTCATAAACTCATAAATCAACCTTTTGTCCAAGCTGACTGTGCAGAATGAGACTGCCAGGGCAACTTTCACTTTTCCAATACAGAAAGCCAGTGAGAACAAAGCCCAAAAGCTAGACAAAGTGAAGTCATATAAGCAATTTTGCAAATGTTTATTTAGTGTGTGCTAATAAAATTGAATCAGACAAGTGGTGTTAAAATAATATATATTCTAAATAAATTAGATATGCACCATGATGGCTTTTATGTGAATGCTTCACACTTTTCCCATAACATTTCCTGGGGGGATTTACATTTCTCAGCTATGATGCATTGGACTCCCCAAAATCATCCAATAAACACAAGTCTAATTGGCTATTAAAAACAGGAAATTGCTGCTACTCTCTCAATTTTTGTTGGCAAATACATTAGTTGGTTAACAGTACGATAATGATGGCCAACGGCATCTTTGAGGAATGAATAACATATTTGATCTCTTGTGAATGACTGTGGTAATCCCTGTAGATTCCACGTTTGGTAGTCATCCTGACTGAAGCGGTTTAAGCTGGCCTGTGAAATTGGAAGCTGGGCAGGAAGCGAACATGTACAGCACTGAAGAAAAAATAAAAGCAGAGGCTTTATGAAGTATCAGCTTACGAGAAAAGCTTGAGGCGTGATTACCATCAGTGACGTAGCGCTTACAGCAGTCAGCCAGACAGGCGTCCATGTGTGCATGTGCTCGTGAACTACACGCATGTGTGTGTATGCGAGGTGTATGGATCCGAATATTTTGGTTTGAGTTCGGAATATGACAATTATGACGTGCTATAGAGCCATGTGCAACCATCACGACTATGCACAAATCACTCCTTTATTGGCCCTCTGTACTGAGCACATAAAGTGACTAAAGCTGAGACAGCTGCCTTGCATGACTGTCACATTAGCCAACATCTTTTGCACGTAACTAGGTCTCAGCGAGGCATGAATCCATGTGAGAAAACACCATTCCAGCTCGATTTACGGTAAGAGGAAGTAAAGGGTCAGTGCTGACTCCCTCATTAACACAGAGATAATATTGCCAATCCTAAAAAACACACACACAATGAAAAAGGGGATCGGGTGTGAGCTGGCATCAATTAGATAAGACTAAACCATCAAGCTATTCCAAATAGCGCTGTCTGTGTGCACATCCATAAGTTAGCTGAGCACATGGCTCTGTGGTACTCTACAATTGTCATGAGGCATATAAAGTCTGAATCCAAACCAAAACAAACAAATCCCAAGCCCCAAAAAATCTCTCTAGCTTAGTTTCCCGTAAAATAGTAGTACTCGCACTGCATGATTGAACTTTGACAAAAGCAGTCCTGACGTTAGTGTCCTTCCAGTAAGTGTCCTGGTGACTAAACATTTTTTTGGCTTAAAAAGAGCAGAGTCATTGTTCTTGATTAGTGGCAGTGAAAGACTCTCATTTCTAATAAGTAAACCCCTCAATGACAATCAGTCCCATGCTGTTAATGGTACAATCTGTTGATGTTGGATAGGTTAGACATTTTTATGTAAACCATCATCAGTCTACAAAGTAATTAGCGTTAGATAAATTATTGTCTGGCATTATATTTTTTATACAAAAGATATTAAGCCTCACGCTTCATTTATTTATTCCCTCTAGGTTTTGTAAGAAGTTTTGTAGTTTTGCAGGGTCTTAACAAACTAGTTCTTCCTGGAGTAAAACCACAAAATGCAACTTTAATTTGCACAATTGGATCTGATGTAGTCCCACAGTGTGCAACATTTTTTAGGTTTTACATCACTAAAATGACTGAATGTAGATACTGATTCATTAAATTGTAAAAGCTCCACAGAACACGTCGGCAACATGAGCAAAAACCTCTAAGAAAAAAAAAAGTCTTGGGAATCTTTGGATCCTGAAGCACACCAAACATATTTTTTGTCTTGGTTTCTACATATGATGATGCATTCTGAACGTCTTTGGTGGAACCGTCTATCACCACCACAATTACCACTTGGTTGGAATAACAAATTAAATATTGTTTGGTTTGCTTTCAATATTTGGTTGGATTTTCTTAAATCTGCAGTGCAGTTTTATCAGTTTGGCAAAAAGGTTTCTACTGGTTATCTGCAGAATTCAATTTTTGCTATGTAAACAAGCATTGTAGAGAAACATACCTTCAATTTCTTCACATTTGTGCTGGTAAGAACCACACTTCAATGTCTGCAACACAAACACTGTTGGGCAGAATATGGGACATGGGGAAATGCTCTGCAGTTGTGACTTTTTATTTAGTTCACAGTGTTACTCACTGTTCCTCACTGTTACTTGTTGGAATTTTTCTTTGTGTTATTTTTCTTTCATAATATGTTTTAAAAACACACAACATTATTTTGACTCTTATTACTTGCTTCAGTGCACTGCTGCTTTCATAATCAGTGCCATCTCATGAGCTAAGCAAACAATTTGCTGTATTCCAATAAGTCTTTATCAGTCCACTCCAACTTTACCAGGGCTCTGTAGCACTGAGATTAAAAACGGATCATCACACTGATTCATTTCAGACCCTTTTTCTTAAAACTATTGTAAGCAATGTCTCGCACATCAAGCAACATATTTTATGTAACGCATTTCAGTTTAGGCATTTGCATTAGGCATTGAACTATTCAGACGTCTGGTTGTGAACAATTCTGACATGGCAAATTTTTCTAGATTTTCGAATTTCACGTGTAAACACTCTAGAGGACTTTGTTTACATTGTAAACATTTAATCAAGCAGATTTTGTTAATCAACAGAACTCCCCTTTAACTACTAAATGTGCAGGGTGCGAACAATTCTAATCCAAAAAAACAGCCACGCATTAGTCACTCCAGTGCTGTCACAAAGTCATCTACTCACACAAAAACTGACGCCAACAATCTTTATGTACCCGGCCTGTGTCTGCTTTCTTCATCAGCAGCTGAGTGTCATACTGTGCTCCAACATCAGCAGAAGGATCACAATAAGCCATCTTTCAGACACAGTCAGAGGAATGCAGAGCAGTAAAACCCAATACATCTTACACAGAAATCTAACGTCATGCACACGCAAACACGTATGCTGTATGGGCAACCAAATACTTAGCCTGGCACTAAAATGTACTGATGTACAAAAGAGATTGAATCACATGCTTTAAATCTTATGTTAAAAATACATTTGGGCAATGTTCCAAAGTATTTAAGACATGCAAAATCTTTTAAGAATTTTAAACACAAATTCTTTCAAGAACAGCTTTTTCCACCCCATACATCCGAGCCGGTTTGTTCCAGTTTCTGCCTTCTGCTGCCTTCACCTTCATATTTCTCCACAGCACCCTTTTATATGCTAAACCTGCCTAACTTTCCTACTGGCATACGCAGAACTGTCACACTAAATCACACACTTTTTAAGGAAAAAACAGCTCACTTTGCGCAAATCCAATGAATCACCAAATACTAAATCATCTGTATCGCATGCAACAATGAGGAATCAAATAGCAGGCATTCTATGAAGATGAATAAAAGAACTGACACTGGATCAAACATAACGATGAGGACTTGCATAGCACATAAGTATGAATGAAAAAAATCTTCAGGGAGTTAGAATATAAATGTGCACAGTATTATATTCAGCTAAAATTATGCTATAATAGGTTTATCCCATTGCAGTGCTTTACAGTGTTTATGAGTTTGTCATGCAACAGAAAAACCTTTATACAGAAATCTCCATCTGAAAACTAATAGGCTGATGGTACTTTTTTCCTTTCTTTTGTCTATCAAGCATGCCGATTTGCAGCTGATTATCACACCTTTCATTATGTGGCAAAGGACGGCTGAATTTGATAGCAAATAACTTATCACTTGTTTCAATCCTACAATTTAAAAAAAATCATGTGAGTATAAAATTACCTTATTTCTTGGCCACTACTGACTAACCATTGTTGATAATTCATATTTGAACTCAGTCAGACTCAAGGAAAGCAAGAATGTAAAGTAACCCTTTTGGACATTGTGCCTTCGTTATAAACTGACCGTATAAACACTCATCAACTGTGCTCTTTAACCCTTCAAATGTGGACATACAATTCTTCACTTTCATAACTACATATCATACATAGTATCATACTACATAGCACTTAACTTCTGTATCTATTTGAATTTCCTAAATATCATTTTACAATCAATTAAAAAAAAATAATCTGATACCATAAAACACCTTTGTCTCACTTGCTAAGAAAAGTAGATTCTGTCTAAAGTATGTTTCAGGGTTTTTTTTTTTCAAATTACTGTTACAAGCAAATATTGAAACTCTTTTGGCCTGATGAGGGTTTAGATGGCTGAAAGGTTTGATGAGCACTGAAATCATAACTAGGGTACAATATGTATGGGGTTTGGCATTTTTCCCTATATAGTACTGTCATAAACATCGTCAAAAATACTTACATAGTCAATATTAAAATAAACCTGGTTAGTGTTAAAATAATACCTAATCATTAAGCTAGTAATACTAACATAAGCTGGGTGACCACAATTTCTAAATGGGCAGGGTAAATGGTAACAAATTAAGTTAATTTACAGAGAAGGTCAAGTCACAAAAACTGTGTAAATCCTATAAAATACAAAGTGTAATCAGACTGGTGTGACTACAGTTTCTAATATGAGTCCTATACTGATACAAAGCATTTATCAAAAAAGACAAAACATTCTTTCTTAAAAAAATATATATTAATTTACTCTATGGTTTTACTCAATGTCAAAAAAGGAAAAAAAGAAAGGGAAATGTCCACCAACTAAATTTAAACTATAACATTCATCAACTATAACAATCCATCCCAGTTTGGGTGTGAGTTTACCTGTACACAACAAGGAATGATCCTTGTTGGTGGGTGTATTGGAGGGGGCCATCATGGTGATTCCAAAAGGCTTTTCCTGGTGCAGGGGGTGATTCACATGGGCGATGAGTCAATCACGGGGCTATAAAAGAAAGTGAGCCTGAAGTTTAGTTTCTCCATGATCCTGCTCCACACAGAGGTAAGCCGTCTCTCACTTACAGACTGTCAAACAACACAGACCTACGGGCTTAAAATTTCTGTAAGTCGAATGTTTCTTTTCCTCATAGTACTTCTGATTTGTTAAGATTTTCTGATTGTTATAAATATCTCTTTTTTTTTTTTTTACGTTTTTTTACTGGCAAAGTAAAACCATACAAATATGATATTTACCTCATTGCAGAATGCAGATGCATTTCTCTATCACTCTTCTCTGCACCTTAATGGCAGCTGTAGTGGCTCTAACAGCCTGCTATCCTGCAATCACCGCCGATGTAGTCCGACTCATGGCCAGAACTGCTGTGGGGAGAATCAAAAAGATCAAAGATGAGGTAAACCTACACATTTGAATGATTTATATAGAATATAATTATATCTCTAGCATAACTTGTGACTTTTATCACCTGATATATGACCTTCATGAGTTTCTGGTTAAAAAGCCACTTTTATGGTTTATCTTTGATGTATGCAATTTTGGTAGGCACTCATTACAAAACTGTTACCTTGACATCCGTCTCTGGACCTATGCATGGTGGTGTTTAGTTGATTGGCATAAAGGATGGAAGTCAATTCTTTATAAACAATGACAACAGCTAAATCAGAACTTTGACAGTGGTTGAATACAGTAGAGAACTAGTGCTTACGGACTTCAGTTGTGGTATCAATTGTCCATTGTCTAATGAAAGCACCTATCCATTTTGGCAATCATACTGATAGACCGCACTTTTCTGGGGAAATAAAATGAAGAAAATTCAGGTATCGAGTTCTGAATTGCACTAAATTGCATGTAATTGCAAACCAATTTCCATGAAATGTATGTTTTAAAAGCAGATAGACAAGTTACAATTGATATGCCAGATAGTTTGTGTTATAAATGTTTGGATTTAGTACCCAAATTATGCAAATGGTTAGGAATATCCTTGACTTATGGTCAGCATGCTGTCCAGTTAGTATAATAAGAGACAAAACATGAATTTTACACAACAGTAAACATGTTTTAATCAACAAATTAACCAACAGAGAAAAAGTAAACCAGCTTGTTAACACTACCACAACTGTTTATAGGGGTTATCAATGCTTTGCTGAAACGGTATTTGCTGAGTTGTATTAAAAACTTTTTAGTGATCCAAATGAGCAGATTACTTCAGATGTAAAATTAGATCCACATGCCCATATAATGCCCCAAGAGAATTAATGAACTCACCACTCATTAATGATGCCTATTTAACCTAGGTTCCTAATTTCTACTCTATTCAGGGAATCACAGAAGAAAAAGGGCATTTTATTGTACCATGTATTGGGATCCACTGTTATTTTTCCCATTCTGTTTCAAACAATCATGACATTTAGTAGCAACACAAACATCTATTAAAAATGTATTGACTTTGATTTTCTGACTTTGACTCTTCAGCACTTCCAGATGTCACCTGAGATTGACTTTGGCACTGAAACTGACACACCAATCGAGGGCCTGACCTCCATTTTGACGCATCTTGGCTATCTGCAGATGAGGCTCCAAGTGCCCCTGGCCCATCACCTGAGGCAGCTCCAGGCAGACATAGAGACTTTGCATAACAATCTGGAAGAAATGGCCATCTCTCAAGGCTGCCCACTGCCTAAGCCTGGAGGTAACCTACACAAAGACGAGACTGCGTTCCCCATCACATCCAACTATTTGTGCCTGCTGGAACTGCAGTGGTACCTGGAAAAGCTCTGCCTGAACCTGGACAAGTTAAAATCTTGCTGAAAGTCAAAGTAGCAGAACACATGTTAAGCTTTGGAAATTCTTGAGGTATGCGTAGTTACTTGCACTCAGCATGAATGCACAAAGACACACACACACACTTATATTTACATACTGTAACACTAAATACACTATGCACACACATACACACACACACACACTATGGGATCAGTTCTCTAAATTGTGAGGTTAGACTGCTTCTATCTTTTTAATTAAACAATAACTTGTTTTGCATTACAAGCCTTTTGCCTTATAGGTTACCTTTTTGAACTACATTTTGATATTTTGGCACTGAAGTACAACTTGTATAAATATGTTTACATATAAACTATTGACATATTTAGTAATTTAATATGTATTTCTTTTTTTTTGGAAGAGGCTTTGAAAGCTTTCTACAAATGTTAAAACTATGGCGTGTTACGAAGTATTTAATTTTTAATATGTATGTCTAAATATTCTTGGAACACTTTTCACTGATGTTTTGTAGTGCTTGATCTCTTATGAATAAAACCTTTGTTTCTAACAAAAACACTGGTATTCAAAATGCTTTATTGCATACCTTTGGTTCGGGAATTTATGCTGCAGTACTGTAACACAGCTGAAACTGTTTACTGCTGCTTCTAGAGAATCAGGCTGAATACTTTTTGACTGAGAGGATAGTTTGGAAAGGAGAATACAGAAAGAAAAGTGAGTGATAAAAAAAGGTTTTTCCTTATTCACGTTGGATTTTATCATCTTCTATTTCTTATTATTTTCCTACTAAGATCGCTTCTTAATTAACACTGAAAATTAAAACTTGCATTTTTATATTAATTCGTACTATTATTGAAAGGCAAGATGACAGTAATATGTTACATCGCTTTCTTTATTACTGTTCTAAAACGTTGTATTGTTATTATAGTGGTAGTCTATAGTAATACCAATGTTTTAATGAAATATAAAAAGAAAGTCCGACCCACTTAAACATTCTCTAGTAGGTTTATCTAACACAATTTAAACAATAACAGTTACTTCTTTCTGCTGTGTCTTTCCTCAACTTGTAACATTATAAAATCACACCCTTAAGATCCAATTTCATATCTCTTCAGAGCGTTATTCCCTAACCATATTGGGGCGAGCCCCGCCCCCATCCCCATAAGATTGACCAATGATGTGACTCCTCCTCAGAGTGAGAACTGCTAGCCAATCCCAGGGCAGAAGGCGGAGCTTGAAGACTGGTGGGAAAGATAACGTTAAGACGTGTGGGCCTTAAGAACCCCACCATTAGACACCGAAAAGGAAGGATGCGGCATATGAGCTTTTGTTCAGGCGAGTTTTGTTCCAGACGTTACAACACTGCTTTAATTTTTTTAACACGATTGATCCAACAAAAGTAACCCATCACACCAACCTCTGTTCCTGAATCCGTAAACCTGTGACTGAATGATGATTCTGTGAGCCATGAGCAGCAGGTCCAGACCAGAGTGCTCCACATGAACACAGACGTTCATGTGCGGATGTACACACTTTACAGCAGAGTTTCCATACGGTATGTGTCAGTACAGACAGAGCCGTTGACGGGCGGCTTGGCTCCCTCCCCTGTTTAACCCAAGTCACGGAAGAAAGAGATAAGCGAGTTCTGTGGCTTTTGACTCATTTTAAATAGTAATTCCGCTGCTGTCCTGTTTATACTATGCATATACTATACAAGAGATGCAAAACGAAACCGCAGACAGTAGCTGTGTGAGCTTTCGTCTTCGCGCAGCCCTCACAAACTGCCTTTCGCAAAAGTGCGCCGAGCACTTGACCTGTGCATATACCAGAGTCATGGCGGTATCTCCCTGAACTTCGGCTGGTTGAGAATTCACTTTAATACTCTTTCACTATGGTTTACAACGGGTAAGGCTGGCACCGTTTGTGAGAAAAGCTGTTAGCCCAACAACTCTGAAAATGAAAACGGGTCCCAGCGTCTTTTACCCCAGGACACACACAGAAAACATGTAAACTAGTTTGCTAATTATATACTAACCCCAAGTAAGGCTTGCCACGGCTGTCTAGCTAGTTAGCTAGCTAGCTAACATTACCCGCAGTGGTTTAACTGGAATAATTAAATTAATTAATTAATATTATTAAATACTATCAGTTTCCTTTCGTAATTTGTTAGCTAACAGTTTACTTTAAACAACACATTAGTTTAGGAAAACTCCAGCGGCGCACGCGCTCTCTCTGCGCGGTTCCTATGATGCTGCCGGTAGTGCTGAACCTCAATAGTACAGTGTGAACTGGGCCAGTAGATCCGCTAGCGGAGGAGCGTTAACAGACTGTGTGGAGTTGGGTTTTAAAGGAGCAGTATGTAAGATTTTTAGTTTAAAACATTCCAAAATGAACCAAAATTATCAACAGAATATAAAGAATTAACAGTTTTGACTGGGTGTCAAAGACATCTATGTATCGTGTTGCAGAGCTTTCTACTGAAGTTAGCATGCTAACCAGCTAGCCCCAGGCTGCCCTGTCTGTAATACCACTTTGTACCTATAGAGGTGAATCACTGTAGATTTCCATCTGCCATCAGTCCACCGTGAGAGGAGGAAGAAGTAGGACTGCTCCAAAGGTGTTTTGTAGCCATTTCAGGAAAGGCTCTTGGGAAGTGACTGTTATAACTAGTCACCACTTGACTAGTAAAGGGATGAAGTGTTTGTTGAACTTACAGCATTTCTTCAAGATTGAGGAGGGACTGTGTATTTTCTGGTGATAAGTTGCCCTCCATTGTTTGGAGTATTCAACAAGTTGCATCATCTTACAAAGTGTATTGGATTCTGGACCTGGAGCCATTTCAGGTGAAACACACACACAGAGACACACACTCACTACTCGCACACAGCTATGAAATACTTCTGTGTGTGACAGTTTTCAGTGGGGCTGGAAGTCATTTCACTGTAACAGGAGGGCACAGTATTAATAAGAGCTCAGAAGCACAAAAGAAAAAGGGTTTTCGGGAAGAAACAACTGTTTAAAAAGTTTGAAAAGACTTTTCATCTGTAATCAGTGTGCTTGGTGCATAGACTCCATACATAATGAATCACTTAACAAGTTCTTGACTGAACTGCAGCACCAGACAAGCACCGTTCATTCTGTCATAAACTGTAGTCTGATGTGTAGAGGCCAAAAAACACCTCAGAAACAATATTCTCAACAATAGTCTCAACAACAAGTCCTGGTGGCCCAGTGCTCTACTTTCTTAAAATCTCGAACCGTAACATATATTTACAGGAAGTGTTCTTCATAAAACTATAAGTAGGATATTTTGATGGCCTAAATCAACTTATCAGAAGGTAAATATTAACATTCAACTGAGTCTGCATGATCTGCTTGAAATGAGGCTAAATAAACATTATAAACATAATAAAACATCAAACTACACTAATGATGTGTGCATAGGCGATGGGAATACGAGATGGGCACAAATTGTTACAACACCAGAACAAAGTGCTCAGTTACATATGAACAATTTGCAGGTGTGCTTTATTTAAACGATCAATGCTTTATGAAGCTATGTGAAACAGTTCAGTCAGGTACAGGAGTAAGATTTTGAAACATGTTGGAGCTTTCAACACTTTGTTCCAACATTGGAATGTTTCTTTTTTACCCTGCGCATGACAAAAACACATGTACCTCAGGTTTTCTTACACAACCTTTATGGTCGGTCTGTCTGTACTGCATAGCAAGAGGAGGCCTACCAGTTTGTTTTTGTAACTACGATCTGTAGTCAGCAGAGGGTGCAGTAGCCCATTGTAACATTCTTAGAAAGCTGGGCACCTTCTTGGAAAGGGTGCTTGATTTACTGGTTGGCAAGCTCCCATTATTAAATATGAATTTGAATTTAAGCTATTTGCACATAGTTAACTCACTAAGCCAAAAACATGGCTCATTGCTACATTCCTAAATGTGTCATTTTTAATTTAAGTTAAGCATGATGATCACACGCAGTTAAAAATGAGCAGATATACACTGCAGGTGTAAACAGCACTAGTGGCCTATAATAAGGGGAAACTACACTCTGGAGTGCATGTTTACTAGAAATCCTTGTTCTTCACACATGTTTTCAGTTCATTGCATGGGAGAAAAACATACCCCCTTGCGCAATACTTCAGTAATGCAGCATTTGAAGAAAGAACAGTCATATGACACGTCTTCACTTTTTCCACAATATTTCAAAACCGTAAATGTTGTTTTCTTTTTGCAGCTCTGTTTATGATTCATGATAGTTTGCTGGAAGGCAGGGAGAATTCTGGCCAGCGGGAACAGTAGACAGCTTGGGACTGGTGGTGGGAGGTGAGTTTGTCTGCTTCAGTCATTTGACAAGGACTTTTAACACTGGTCCTGCTAAAATAAACAGAAAAACACTTTGTAGTGGCTTCAGTAAGTCAGTTTAGAGGTTTATAACGAGTTGACACATGCTCCTGGCTGATTGAGTCAATAGTGTAATTGAGTCAATTGCCATTTATTTTATGAACGTTCTCTCTTTCATTTCTTTCTGTTTTCTTTTTTGTTAAACGTGGATGTGATGGTGGACGTGATGGTGCCAGTTCATTAGAAATACACAAACAGTGTGCCAAGGCCGAGGAACACGATGTCCTTCAGGTTTGTATCAACATGTTTGCCGCTAATAAAGTAGGTCAGTTCAAGGTTCATTATTGTGAATGCAACCATTCTTTAAACAAAAGCTTGTGTCTGAAACAGCATATGTTTCCAACAAAATAAACAAAAATGTTGAAGGCCAAACCTGTATACATGTTTCGAGTGATTTTATGTGACCAATTCTTTCTCATGTATACACACTGCTCACCCTTCTAATGCCATACACCAAAAGAAAGATTTATATTATTGGACCCTTCTGAACAATGAAATTTACCTTCTATATTAGCAGGAACAGCCAGGACTTGGTGGGAATGTAACGCTTACTGGACCTGAAGATGAAGTGCCAACTGCAAAGTCTTCTTGCTATAAATCCTTCTAGTCCAAGCAACAGACTTATTATAGCATCACTGCTAAAATGATATATTGGCAAGTAAAGTGAGTTGTAAACTCATTTTAAGATCGTATAACTTATTTCAAGATGTTTTTGTACTTGTTTTAAGTGATTTTATATATATTGGCAGAATTTGGCTCACTTCAAGCATGTTTCTTTAAATAAGCAATAAAAAAATGAGAATTTTAAGATATGTCAACTAGATATAAGATCATTTTTCTTGCCAAGATGTAATGTTTTGTAGTATGTAAGTGACAAAAAGTCTTACAATTACAAAAAAAAAAAAATCAAATTGAAGAAGTATTATTATGGACTTCATTCTCTTGTTAATCTGAAATCAAATTTGTAACTTTTGCTTGATTGCATCATCGTGCACCAACTGGTAGGGATAAAGTACTATCAAAGCAGGATTATGTCAGCCTTTTCTGGTTAAAATTGCTAGTAGTGGTATTACCCAGTTTGGAGAAAGAAACTTGCATGATGCTAGCTAGCCTGAGCTTTTATGGGCTAACTTTATAGAACTGTCAACAGGCTCCTTCAAGCACGCTTAGCTGTCCAATGATGTGTTTAAAAAGGCTATTTGAACTGGAATGGTGACTGTCTTCACATGCACATTCAGTGTTTAGCCCTTTGGAATTGTACATGCCAGCCTTTAGCCCTGGTGGTATTGTGTGATTGGGGGAGACCTAGCTAGCGAGTTTAATTGGACATGACCGGATTGGTTAAAAAGTGGGTAGAATATAGCATCGGTACGTGCTGTAAGTCGCCCACTAGAACCTATAATAATAGAACCTAAATAATAATTTAAAGGTCTGAGGTGTCAGGTTAGAATTTGCATGAGGTAGTCATATGACATCACATATTAATTCCACACAAAAAAGATCTTGCTTGATGAAACTATGATGACAATATTAGATGATTCACTCCCATCCTCAGAAGGCTCCTCCTTCACCAGGTTTTGACTTTGAGTTCTCTTTAAATACGCTTTTAACATACAATAATCAGATTCGTCTGCTCGGGGAAGGTGTCTGAAGCACAATCAAAGTTACAAAGTGTTCTTTTGCACAATGTGTGCAATTATTTACTCCAGAGTGTTCTCCAAAACCCCATGTCCACCGTCACTTCATCAAGCTGAAATGGCCAGCACAGAGATCTTTGCTGAAACTGCGTGTAATTTGGAAGCATGTAACAGAACAAAAGTAAACTGCTGACCTTCTAGATCAAGATTAAGACACTTCTACAGTTGTTTTCTCTGTATGTGCATTAGAATTCTTAATATTCCTCAGCCAGACAGACAAAAAACACAAAGTGGGTGGGGCAAAAGATTAGATATATAAGATGCTGTAAGACATTGACTTTTACTCTGGATGAAGCACATATTCACTGTAGATGTTACACATTGTAAACACTGCACATTCTAAACATTGTACATCATTTGCAGAAGAATTTGCAGAGGAATTTATGCCATGCACCTTGTAACCCCCAACAATTCATGAAAGGAATTACATACACAAAACAACACTAACAACAACAAGAATGATTCCAGGTTCAGGCCAACAACTAGAACATGTAAGAACTTAAAGTAGAGAACTGGGTAGCCAAAATGTGCCATTTAAAAACAAATTGTTTAATCTCAGACTTTTAAGCCTTTATTTCAGGCTTTGCAAGGCAACTCACAGCTTCTCAGAGATGCTATATTTTAATACGTTTTGTCATGTTTAACCACTCATTTGCTAGGTCTCCACCAGTCACACAGTACCACCAGTGCTCGGAAGGCTAATGTGTTCTTCCTCCATGTCATATGAAACCAGCCACTGCATCTTTTCAGACTACCACTAACACAACATCAGTGCGCTTGGAGTAGAGCGCTAAGTGACACCTTTATTATGTTAGCTAATACATGTTTATGCTGACCAGCATTGTGCATGTTTCTGTCTCTGGTGTAACTAACACTAAGCACCACTGGGTGTCAGTAAAAGTGTAGTCCTGCTCCTGCATTTCCCTACTGTGAAGAAACTGCTGCTGTGGCTGTGGACTGATTGGATTCAGACGCAGCTGTCAGCAAAAACTGTGCTGTCCTCTTCCACTGTATGTATATGTGTATTTGTGAATGAGGGTGCAAAAATCCATTAAGGTGAATTAAAGCAGTTCTGTAGGATTAATGCAGCTTTTGCAGAGGTGCTGCTCCAGCACGTCCCAGCTTTGACTGAAATTGTGTGTGTGTGTGTCTGTGTGTGTGTGTAAGGGGGCCGTTCTTTAAGAGCCAGGGCTTTGCTCAGCAGGTTCACTTTGAAAGGCAGTGAGGCAGATTAACATGCGTTACAGAAACGCAGAGCCCCTCGCTCACATTGTTGACCCTGGGTGCCCTCAGCCATCCCACGCCAGTTCCTCTGTGAAAAAGTGTCCCACCCAGTGGTCATTGTTCTTGTTTGGGCCTCCATTGTCCAACAGTGGGGCCAGAAAATGAGGGTGGGGTCAACCTTCCCTCACAGCTTCCTGCTCTCTCTCGTCTCATTTTATTTAGTTAGTCTATAAAAGATAATCTACAAACATTCTAATTATTATCAGTCTTTGGTGAAACAATGTTAGTTCTCATTAAAACAAGCATTAGCACTAGGATTAGTACCACCACTAGGTTTTGGTGTTAGGTTGATGGTTAAATGGGCATTCTGGCGTAAAACCTGAATTTAATATGTAATTTGTAATGTTCTACACAGTCGCACCACATCATTGTGACTTTCGATGGCGGCAGCGTGTAGCTCATGAAGGAAGTCATGTGTTGTGAGCTGGCTTGGTGGGTGTATAAGGTGTGCGATAGGCTGTCTGCATACAAATCTCTCTTTGCTGTCATGGGTGAAAGGGACGATACATGCTGATTACCTTCCCTGGAGCGGATGGGATCTTCCAGCTGGAAATGTCTGATGTTGGTTGGAAGAGCATGACCTAGACTTCGAAATAGTACCCTGGCTCCCTATTTCCCCAGACTTGAATCCAACTGACCATCTGTGGGATGCCTCAATCGTCATGTTTGCTCTATGGATCTTCCCCCATGCACCCTTCAGCAGTCATGGGAAGAACTGCAGTCAGCATGATTCCAGATACCTGTGACAACCTACCAGGGCCATACTGAGTCACTCTGTCTGTGCTGCATGCGGGGGTTACTCTGGATATTATTATGGTCATAATAATGTGACTCGACTGTCTAAAGTGCAGCAATATATTTCCCAGCCTCGTCAGTTTGACAGAATTCACAATTGTACATTATTTTCATCTATTTCAATTCTAAAACACCCATCCTGCATTATGCAAATATGCCCTATAACCATTAGGAATCCCTGTAGTGTCAACCAGTCCTGACTGCTAACTTAGCCACTGATCTATAAGGTAATAAATACAACCTGGATTGGCTGGTTTTCCGGTGGTGGGAACATTCTGACACTGATGATTCAATTACATTGTACAGTGACATTGTACATACATCAGCCAACATCAACTGGTACCTCTCTTCCACCAGCAACAAGAAGTGGAGCTCTTGAGCTGTGCCTAAGCATACCATCATTTTTTAGGATGAATATTCAGTCATTCAGTCATTTCATGAACCATTTCATACCATTTTGTTTACACTAAGATCCAGATACAACTGTGTGTGATTCACACATAGCACTTTTTAATCATTTATTTAAGCTTTTCTTCAGGCACTATCACCGCTAGCTTATTCTGGTAGCGTTGCAAGCACCAAGCTAAAACACAGTCAGTTAGTTTACAACTGTATATCTGACCTATGCAATAAATATTTGAAACAGAAAGTCTGCAAAATAGGCCTGGTTAGGCTGTTAGCTATAGGTTGTTAGCAGGTCAGATTAAATGAATTCATAAAGTTCAGTACTTGTGAAATAAAGTGTGTTCAGTTACATTAAATATAGGTATAAGTGGGAAATATAAATATAAGTGAGAAAAATACAGATTTTTAAAAATCTTTTATCCTGAAGAGGAAAGTGAGATAACAAACAGCATCAGTCCTCCTTTTTAAAACCTTCCATAAAGTTCAGCTGGAAGTGTGACATTTTCATACAGGGAGTAAAGTGAACAGTCAAGTCATTTTTTGCAGTGCACTGTGAGAACGTTTCAGGGAACGAAAGATCCAGAGACTAGAAAATGGCTGATTTGGCAGAAAATGGCAGTACCCTAACTACTGAACTAGGGGGCTCAGAGACACATATTCTATCCAAAGCATAAAAAGAACACTAGAGAGAAGTAGCCATGTGCCGTGATATTTAGCTTTTAGCTTGTCCTTCTCGTCTGAAAATAATTTGAGTAATCCATTCTCCTTCATAGTAAGGATTAGAGTCAGTTGCTACAGTTATGCAGCTGCAATAAGGTATGCAGCTTCTTAGCTGTAACGATAGCTGTCTTCTTTCCTTCTGCAGTCATTAGCTAATGAAAAAAAAATGAAAACAGCCTGACTGAAACTCCAACTCCAAAGCAGCAGTTTTTCAAAGGTTTTTCCCACCTGCAAGATATATCTTAACAAGGCTTTTCCTTTTCTTTATACTGGAACTTGTCGCTTTATAGACCACGGTGGCACCACTGATGCAAGTAAGTATGTCTACAATAGATGTAAGGATGGTTATGTTTTTCTTTTTGGCTGGAAGGTCTCTTTACGTGTAGAGTTAAAGTGAGTGCTACATTCAGGAGCAGGAAAAGCTTAAGGGAAAGTTAACTAGCATTTAATTGTAGGGTACAGGGTGAGCATCTACAAAGCATCTACAGTGGGTTACCTAAATAAAGTGTTATCCTTTGTGCAATAAAGAAGAAACTCCTTTTATCCTCCGTGTAATGTGTATGTGTGTGTTTCTATATCCCCCATGGAAACAGCTAACTCGTATTCATTTATACATTGATTCTGCACAACCAGCATGCATGTAAACAACCCCTACTGTCCCACACCAATGCCACTGAGGCAATCCATCCAGTAATCCAATAATGGACATCAATATAGTGACATACAGTAATAGTAAAGCTGCAAATATAAGCTAAACTGTAAACCTCAAGTAAATGTTGATAGTACTGTCCCACTCCTTGTCACCCTCTTAATAAAAAGGTTTATCAAAAAATCACGACTGATCACCATTTTATAGTTTAAGCTTATCTACCATGGTTTATGAGTGTCTTGTATACGTGTAGTATACAAGTGTATGTATGTATGTATTTAGTGTGGTAACGATGAGTCAATTCAGGTAAAGGACTGAGAATAGTCCACCAACCAAAACTTATCAGCCAAGTGTCACTGTGGGTAGCGTCCTGTGAGCACTTATAATGGACCACAGGATGATCAACACAAATTGTGCAGCAGCAGGTGAGCTGTTGTCTCTGACTTTACATCTACAAGGTGGACCAACAAGGTAGGAGTTTCTAATAGAGTGGACAATGAGTGGACACAGTGTTTAAAAACACCAGCCATTTCCAGAGTTGGTAGTTTAAGTCTGTAGGTGGGACCTTATTTTACCAAACCCCTGCATTTTAGAGCATGAAGTAAGAATGCATCCTTATCCTTCATGGCCACCTGGTGAGCAGTCAAATCTCATTGTTTTGAAGTAAATGTGCCCCAAAGCCTGAAAATCAGTGTGTAACATTAATAACTGTCACTGCTGAAAGCCATATTTTCTGTTATTAATTTAACTTTTAAATAAACATTTTATGAATTTTATGATTGTTCAAAACAAAATAAAATATTTACTTGAATAATTCATTTACAAGCAATATTGGTCCAATTTACAAACCAATATTGGTTTGTTCATCATAAAATTCTGAGAGAAAGCAAAACGTAACTGGTGTGACAAAATGCATATGTGACATGAACAAGTATTTTTTAATCAGTTTATTAGAATCTGTATTTTACCACTGTTTTATTGTAATATAACTTCTTCTTCCTGTTCTTTTTACTTCTATTAGGCCAATTCATCATTAGCAAATGCGAAGGTAAATACAAGTACCGTTTTTTAAGGGTTTTGAAGGTTTTTCAGTTAATATTAATGAGATTTGCAACAAGTGCTGTCCATATCATTCTGATGTGAGATCATGAATATTTCCTGTTTTATCCTGCTAGGACTGAGGTGGTCCTAAATTTTACCGCAATCACGCCCACAGATAAGACTGATGATGTGACAGTGTATTTGAAAATCACAGGAGCAGCCAGTGATGAGGCTTGGAAGAAACACCAGTCCTATTGGGTTCTGAGAATCCGGCCCCTGATCACTGTAACTAAACGCTATCTTCAATCTAGCACGCGATTCCAGCAGATAGCTGTTCTGGAGCTCTCTATGGGTTTTCACTTGCATTACCACAAACGTTTCCACACGCCTACTCGCCGAACATGTACACAAAATCACATGCAAGATCACACAGGTTTTACACTCGCCAGCTGGTCGCCCACAAGCATGCTAGTGGATACATATATAGTCTCCAGCGACATTCACATGCTGGGGTTAAAGGTCCACTTACAGGAGGAGTGCACAGCCATCCCTAGAAAAGCGCCCACACGTACTTCAACATTCAGCTTCTGGTTCAAAGTGAGCAGGGACCGAACGGAGCCATGGTGGTTATATTTAATATCTCAGCTAAAGTTGGAGGCTTTTCCTCATACTCCATCTGCTGTGAGTGTACACAGCAAGAGAGCGAGAGAGAGAGTGAGAGAGAAAGAAAAGAGAGGATGATGAAAGAGAGAGAAAGAGAACTTACTCCAAGCTATTGGCTGATGTCCCACGAGCTGCTTGTTCTTATTTCATAAGCTTCCCACAGAAGGAAATCATGAAACTCAAATCAACTGGTCCACTCAACGCTGGTATTGATTCTTACTACAGAACATCATGTTTGTACTATGACAATATATGAACATTTCTATTTCTACCTTCATCTAAAGTTCTGTAAGAAAGGCCTGTGATATGAATCTAAATGCGGACAGGCTTAGTAGAGGCTATATAGCATATTCGCCAAGAGCATTTTACTTTAAATTATTGCACAGTACTGTGAAAGGTCAGGGAGCAACCTTTATTTATTTCATTTCCAGTCAAAACAACCATTAAGCTCAAGTTCTTCATTCTTCAGGAGATATTTCATTCAATCATCTTGCATAAGGAAGGGTAAAGTCAATGGAAAATAAAATGAGTTCAAAAGATTATTACAAGATGTTTTGAATGTGGGACCCCTAACAACAGTACATGAACAGAAGCCCCACCAAAACTGTACTTAAATCTTTCAAGCAGCTGTTAATGAAAAAAAGGAGCTGCTCAGAACAATGGACTGACCACCCCAGACTCCAGACATCAACATCACAGAATGTGTTTGGGGTTATTTGGATTCTTAGATGCAGAAAATGCAACCAACGTCTAACACTGAACTTTGGAGGTGTGGAGAAATATCTGTCATTTGTGTGAACGAAATGCTTTCTGCTTTTTTCCTGACATTGAGAAATAAATAATTTGTGAACACTGGCCATTTTAACTGGAAATTAAAGGAAGAGTGAGGAAGCGTGGTTTTTGCACAGTTCTGTACCTGGAAATCAACCCTAGGTCTCCAAAGTCTTCCACACATGCAGTTCTATAGAAGCTTTATGTACACACACTTTAATATTGATTTTAGACATTAAAGAACAGTCTTTCTGATAGCCATGCTTATGTAAATTGTCACAGGCCTTTGTTCTGTACCGACAATGCCGCATAACTCACCATTGTCAGCTTTTCTGAATACAGGAGGCTGATTAGCTTGGGGTTGTGCAACAGGGACAGAGGCAGCCAAGTGTTCATCGTAACTTGGCTTTACTCATCTGTTATAGATGACATACACACTGCATTCCTACAAAAGCATAACATACATAACATGCTAGAAGACATGCAAGTTTCGTGGTGAAAAGATAATACCTGCCTGAAAAGGCTGTCCCTGTGAAATATGTTCTCATGCTGTGAACAGTCAAGCATCATGAGCACTACTTAATAATCTGCCTCACTGTTAGAAAGACAGTCAGAAATCTCTATGCTGGGACCCAATCGAATCAACTTCAAGTGTAAACGATAATCAAAGAAGCTTCATTGGTACATTCATGTACAAGTTCCTGTTTGATGTTAGATAAATCAGACTGAGCAGGCTTTGTGCTTTTTGATGGGTGTAGGAACAGAACACACGGAAAGGAGCTGGAGAACACGCAGACAGAAAGTAGGCCCCCATGGGAAATATTCAAATCTTCATCGGGAACAACAGGGTTTGTGCTGATCCTCCTGAGCTGAGCTTAATGATAAACAATTTTCATCGGCACAGGCAGCCTCTGAGGCACAATGTGATGTTCTAAATTATCGTCCTCAGAAGAGGTTTGTGAAACATGGGCATATTTACTTAAGTGTGTGGTCTGGCCGGCAGAAACATCCTATTGCAATGTTATAACCTTTAAATAAAAACTTGAACGCATTATCAAAAGCCTGTTCAACAAAACTGCAGTGCAGGCTAAAGCTGAGTCTAGGGTACAGCTGGCCTTGTTCTCAAGGAATGAAGATGCAGTGTACGTAAATGTAAAGGTCCAGACTAAGAAAGCCAGCTCTGACGATGTATCTTGATGTTGAGGGAAGTTTTGTTTTGTTTTTTGTTTATTTTTTTCACCAGCTTAATTCTGCATTATTCCTTGGATGCTAGAAAATATCATTATAATATGTGACCTGCATACTATGTTTAATACCCAGGCAAAAACTTAAAGCTGCAGTTTGTACGATTCTTAGCTTAAAATATTCCAAAATGAACTAAAATGATCATCATGACAGGTTTGTCAAAGACATCAACGTACGATGTTGCAGAGGTATCTACTTAAGTTAGCATACTAACCAGCTAACACTGGGCTGTCCTGCTTGTAATACCACTGTGCACCTAAAGAGGTGATAGCAAGTCACTGTAGCCTTTACCTTGTTTCTTACATTAACTTTCCAGTGATATGTTGCCACCTATTTATTTGGAGTATGAATTTACTTCCTATGTATTTCCCACCTTTGAAAAAAAAGGTTTCATTCACTTGTGAAGTTGGGCAGTTTTGTTAAAGTTCCTCCCACCTACAAGTAAAATCATTAAGTCAAGTCTAGAGGCTTTTATTGTCATTCCATCCATGTACAAGTAAACAGTGGAGTGAAATTACATTCTTCCAGGAGGTGCAACATGGAACAAAAGAGTACAAAGTGCAAACATTTAGACATAAGTGTGTAAAAATTAAAACTAGAAACAATACAAGCAGGGTTTTTCCTGCTCTGGCCAGAGTGTTCTTTTAATAGCCGGGCAGTCGACCTGGTAGCTACATGATATGCGCTTAGCATTATTCTCTTGAGTCACTATAGTAAGTCCCGTTGGGTTTAGGCTGCTAGCCTTTGTCATCCTTGATGCCATGTGGTGGCAGAGCTCCTGGATGACAGCTTGGGACATAAATTCAGATGAACATAAATTCGATACATCAGTTTCACTTTGTGTACCAGTGTGGATCTCAAGTTACACAAGAATAAAATAAACCCAACTCATATTAAAACACATCACCCTCCTCAAAACTCTCTTATGCAGTCTCAGTCTGGCCACTTTCCTGGTGTCTACTAATCCAGGACGGAAATGAAGAGGTAAAAACAGGTGTGTGTGTGTGTGTGTGTGTGTGTGTGTGTGCGTGTGCGTGTGTGTGTGAAAGGTCAAACTGACGTCAAGACTCATCCAGTTGGACAGATCTGGTAGGAATTCGCTTGAACACAGCCAGGAAATTACATTTCCTTGGGCAGGGACGCTTTGGATTGTTTCTAAATGTACAGAATCTGGGGATCACAGATTCAGACATGATCCAGCACCTTCTATTTCAGTGGGAACACAATAAGGGAGCTAAATTGGAATGCTTTGATGGGAAACTGTGGCTAATTTTTTTATGAAAAGCATGGCATTTTAAATCATCACTGTTTTCTCCAGCTCTGTTGTCTGATGAACAGTCTGCTCACTAGACTACAGATTCAGGAGCTAATGGGACAGTAAGAGAGAGACCATATTCCACCCAAGACCACCATGCTATCCCACTTCTGACACCAATGCAGCATCAGTGTAGAGTACGACACAGGGGAAGGCACGATTATGCTGCAAATAGTGTTCTTTTGTCAAGCACCAGGCAGAAAAGCACATAACATCACAGTACGAATAGCAATAAGGTCAACTTTGACTACATGCTGTTAATCCAAACTCCACACAGATCAAACCACTTCCCAGCAGACTAATTTAGAGCAACACTTAACAACTAGTAAAAATAAAAACTAGTAAAAAAGGATGCATCCCTGCCATGTGCATGCCTGCTTGCATGTCAAGCATCCTGAGCTTCACAGAACCAGTATGAGGCAGTTGCAAGTCGCTACAATACTAATAACCTAAAACAGAATATATTTTACTCTATACATGTTTATTTTAGCATTTTTATATTTATTGTAGTGTTTTATTGGCCAATACACAGTTGTGGCTGGAATAAGAAGTTTTTTTGCCTGAATACATTTTCACAGTACCTTACAGTATATACACCCATAAGCCAAAACAATATGACCACCTGCCTAGTATTCTGTTGGTCCTCCACTTGCTGCCCAAACAGCTCAAACCTGCCAAGGCATGGAATCTACAAGACCTCTGAAGCTGCCCTGTGGTTTCTAGCACAAGGGCATTAGCAGCTGATCCTTAATGATGTGAGGTGGAGCTGCTTTTTGTACCAGCACATCCCAGAGATGCGCGACAGTATTTTTTGTCATGATCCTCAAACCATTTCTAAAAATGGTGTACAGTCTGGCATGTCATTATCCTACTGAAAGGACCACTGCAGATAGGTGGGTGGCACATTTCAAACTGACGTCCACATGAATTCCAGCACACAAAATGATATTTTAGCAGGTACAATTATCTTATATTTGGTTAATATAACTTAAAATTCTCATTTAAAAAAATATTTAGTTATTTCCAGTCCATTTGGCTCATTTCAAGCATGTTTCGTAAAATAAGCAAAATTGTCTGCCAATTTAGTGAGAATGTTTGGCTACTAAAATCAATTAAAACAAGGAATTTTTGTAGTATTATAATATTTGTTAAGATAGTAAAGATAATAAGGGATAAAGGAGGGATATCTGCATAGAAATAGTCCAAATTACATGAAAAAAATTTATTGTAATTAAAGTATATTAAAATGTGTTTTTTCTTAATTCTGTGAACGTAACATTTGATAGGAGGATGTGTGTGTGTGTGTGTGTGTGTGTGTGTGTGTGTGTGTGTGTACAATACATAGGGAGACAATTAGAGGCGCACAGCTATAGTGTTTTAGAGAAAGAGAGAGAGAGAGAGAGGGACTGAAAGAGAGAGAGAGAGCCACTGCTTCTGTGAAAGAGAGAGAGGGGAAGGCAGAGTCAGTGAGAGTGAGGAAGGGAGGGAGAGCGAGGGAGTGAGTGAGAGAGAGAGCCGGACTAAAGCTCAGTTTCTCTCCCAAAGGCACAGGCAGACTGATCTCTCCTGCAGCTGAGCACTGCTGCAGCTACTGCTACTGCTGCTTCTAGTGCAGGACTCCATATTTCCTCCTCTATTGCTCCTCCTCAGCTTGGAACGGGTGAGTGACCCATGCTTTTCCTTTGCTCAGACACTACTAAAGCAGATCTGGTCACTGGGGAGAGCTACACGAACAAGGGAATTTAAAGAGAGAGAGAGAGAGAGAGAGAGAGAGAGAGAGAAAGTCAGTACAGCCAGCTAATGTGTAGAATGAGCAGGTAGGGTTAAATCTGCAGACATGAGCATGTACAGTCAGCAGTGAGTAAGCTTGTGCTCCTGCCTGTTCATCGCTGCTTATTGACATCTATATCAATATGATGCCTGCTAAACCTCAATGAGACAGAAACACAGATACAGATGTTTGTACAGCAAATGTCTCTTTAAGGAGGTATATTTATATATGTGTGTGTGCATTAAAAGACCCTGTGTCAGATGCTTTAGCCAGACATACTCAGCTCTGCCGGTAACCATGGTGAAAGCAGCCAGCGCAGCATGCTGGCTTTGGAGGAGAGTGTTTGAAATAATCAGGTGATCTAGATGCATCGAGCGAACACCCAATAAAAACATTAACGTGACAGTTCATTAATCACACTTTCACAGCCAGGCATAATTGACTCGCTTGCTGTGGTGTGGCACTGCATGCTTTTGCATGTGTGTGTGTGTGCGTGTGTGAGTGTATGTGTGTGTATGCGTGTGTGTGTGTGTGTGTGTGCCTGTGCTTCATGGTAAAAAAACACACCATGTGTAGCGAACAGAGACTCTGCAATAGGCTGCAGGAATGCTGCAAATAAACATAGCCAACCTGTCAACCAATCAACAGGTTGTACTGTACCACTAATGTATTGATGCTTTAAAGTCAATGGTGGATGTTTAGACAGACGCGTTTGGTATCAATCTAGCTGTGACCTTCGGGGTCCATCTATGCACTGTGACGCTGCAGAGCCCAGTGTGAGATAAACAAGGACAGCCAGCATCAGTCGATGACTGAGGGCAGTTTGGCACAACATGTTGCCATCAACAACATGAATGCTAAAATAGATCTGATATAGGTGTGACTCATTTAATCGCTTTTCACAGAAGCCGTAAAACGCGCCACTTGTTTTTGGTGGTCCTTCCGTTATTTGCATTGTATTTTTTTTTTTTATTACGTTAAAGGAATATACAGCATTTTGATGGAAATGTGTTTGAATTACAAAAAGAAGCAAATTGGATCTTTGTCTTCATAGGTGACCAACCAAGCCAACATTTTTGCAAGTGTTTTGTTGTGTTTACATTTGACTCTGGCGGAATTAAAAAAAACGCAAGCGTGTATTTGTGCTGTTGGATTTAGCTGTCTGTGTGGAGAGGCATGAATTGTTTTCACAGCGGGGGGTTTCGCAACCCTCCCCTTTCACCCCTCATTGCTCTCTAGCTCCTCAACACAGAATCATAACATTTCACACTCTAAGAGCCAACAGTGTCCTAGTTCCTCTGATAATAGGGGAAAAACATATTTTATTTGAAAGTAAATCAAAGTAATTCCAAATGTATTTAAGATCATTCTGGAGTGACCACTAGGGCCCTGCAGAAAGAGGCTACAGAATTGTTAAGAGTAAAATGGTCCCTGAGACCTTGTTTACACCTTGTCACCTCACATGTCTTATCAGCATAAGGACTATATCTGGATTTAGTCCAAGCCACATAAAAACGCACCCATGGCACATTTAAAACAGATACAAATCCAATCACTCAAACCACTTGAGGAGGTGGTCTGAGACGCATTTAAGTTACATTATAGCAGTGTAAATGCATCTGTCTTTCCAAGGCATGTTTAACAACCTAAACTCTGCCCAGTACAACCAAACCCCCAATACAACCTAAACCCCTCCCAATACCTCCCAAAGTCCTCCCAGTACAACTTAAACCCCTACCAGTACAACCAAAACCCTGCCCAGTACAACCTAAACCCCCAATACAACCTAAACCCTGCCCAGTACAACTTAAACCCCTCCTGGTACATTCTAAAGTCCTCCCAGTACAACCAAAACCCCCAATACAACCTAAACCCCTCCCAGTACATCCCAAAGTCCCCCCAGTACAACCTAAACCCCTCCCAGTACAACCAAAACCCTCCAAGTACAACCTAAACCCCTCACAGTCCATCCTAAAGTCCTCCCAGTACAACCAAAACCGCCTAATACTACCTAAACCCCTCCCAGTACATCCCAATGTCCTCCCAGTACGATCTAAACCCCTCCCAGTACTACCAGTACAACCTAAACAACCCTTCCCAGTACAACCTAAACCCCCACCAGTACATCCCACACTCCTCCAAGTACACCTAAACCCCTCACAGTCCATCCTCAAGTCCTCCCAGTACAACCAAAACCGCCTAATACTACCTAAACCCCTCCCAGTACATCCCAATGTCCTCCCAGTACATCCTAATCTCCTCCCATTACAACTTAAACTCCGCTCAGTACACCCTTAACCACTTATCGCACATCCCACACTTCTCCCAGTACATCCTAAACCCCGCCCAGTACTACCAATCACATAGCCTGTGTGTCCGTGGAAGGTGATCATGGAAGAAGCACAGGCTTGAGGGCCCAACTAAACAACATGCTTAATAGTAACATGGACAGACACTACTGTGCAAAACAGACTGCAGACAAACCAACAAACAACTGGTATGTGGTTGCTGCGTAACAAGTTGAGTTGCATATTGTGTTCCAGACAGCAATTGGTTTTTAGGTCCGATGGGAAATGCATTTTTCTACCAAGTGTAAATCCTTGTGGCTAAAATCTTATCAGGATACAATCCAGATACTATGAAGCGACTAGGTGTAAATGGGTGTGAGTGTTGCTGTCAGTGGTATTCCGTCTGAAATTACAGTGAAAAAACAAGAGCTTTTTAAGTGATGTCTTCTTCAGGCTCTGTTAAATGAGAACTGGTATGCAGTCATGTGTTAAAGTTTCGTTGATTTGTTGACATTTGAAATATGTTAACACTTTTCTTTTATTTTCCATTATTGAAATTCAGCAAATAAGGAGAAATTCTGCACTAAAAATGACAAACTAATGGCACATTTAACTGTGTTCTCTGTAGAGGATATGTTAACGTATTTTCACATAGAAAATCAACAAAATGCAGCATTTGACCGGAGATATACAAACATAGGAGTCCTTCCCTGTCAGGTCATCGCGAAAGACCCCCTTACACTGGTATTGTTTCGGGTCACCAATGCCCTCCTGTGTCTGCATTTATGAGCCAAAGCCCACGCAGGTTGAAACACTCACAGGCCATAAATCACCCTATTACTTAGAAGGTGTAGGTCATTGATTCCAAACGCCTCCATGCACTTATAGGGGATGTGTTACAAGTAAGCGGTGTTTTGACAAGTCAATCCATCAACATTTACGACACACCTCAGAGCTAGAAATTCATCTGAAACAGCCCACATAGTGAAGGCCCACCCTCGAATTATTTCAGGATCTTCAGTTTCTTCTCATGGTCATCTGTCATATACCTTCCCTTTTTTCTTACTCTAATCGTCATTGATCTCCCCAAACCCGTTAACGATTCCCTGAAACCCAATAACAATCGATTGGCTCTCATTGTTGGGCATTCAAAATGCAGTTCAGCGAAGATGGGCTGAATATAGTAGACACTGTCCAGTAATGCATTGCAGTCCCCAGCTATTCTAGGACATCACTTTAGTGTAAGTGAGGGAAATATTACAACACTGTAGACAAACAGTGCTGCTAATCCACAATTTAAGGAGATTACATGAGTAAGAAGGGAATCTAAGACACCAAAGAGAAAGAAAATCAAGGGATGCAGACTCTACTATCCAATATACAGGAGCAGAGTGAGGGATTTGTATCTAATAGTTCATAAAATTCATTTAAGTAGCTCTCTATGTACTTCTTTGCTTTCTTTACTTCCACTACAGTTAGATTCCTACTATTTCTCTGGCCTTTTCTACATCTCCTTCATGTGCTTCCATTCAGTCTGTCTTTTTCCTCTTGAGTGAACACATCTCATTATGATAGGGCCTGTCACAATGGAAGAATGAAAAGGCTATGAGCGAGAGAGGGTGAGAGAGAGAGGGACAGAGGGAGAGCTCCAGTAGTAAACATTACTCGTTTAGACTCCATTTCCTCTTCACCACAGGCAGTATCATGTCACACAGCAAAATGTTTGGAAGTTTCCTAGATATTATTCATACTTTTCCTGGACAACAAATATCACTCTTCCCACAGTGAAGAAGGACTCCGCGACTGTCGAGCTTCCTTCTATACCATATGCTTCCTGTCTGTGTATCGATGAGTGGAGAACTACAGGGAGCTTCAAACTCTGACTCACTCAGTCTGGCAGTGGAGGACTCGCACACAGCTTCCCTGCAGACAGGAATCATTCAGTAGCATACAGTTCAGCAACACTGTATCAGCTGCAGCTCTACACCTACAAACCTACAGCCCAACCCAGAAAAAGAATATATATATATATATATGTCCATAGGGCCATGTCAACTTGAACCTCAGTAATTAATTCACCACAAAACAAAAAGGCAGATTTATGAAGAGCTAAAAACATTTTAACCTTTAACTGTTCACAGAAGACCTAAAATAAACAGATCAGCCAAAACATTAAAAACGTGTCCTTGTATCTGCACTCATTGTCCATTTTATCTGCTCCACTGACCATATAGGTGCACTTTGTAGTTCTACAATTACAGACTGTAGATCATCAGATTCAACCTGTTCTTTAATGGTCAGAACCCCCACAGAACCACCACAGAGCAGGTATTATTTGGGTAGTAGATCATTCTCAGCACTGCAGGTATGTTAGAGTGTGTTGTGCTGGTAGGAGTGGATCAGACACAGCAGTGCTGCTGGACTAAGGCTGGATCCTGAAATTCAATACTGACCGAATGGCTTACCTACCAAATATGCAAAAAATCTCAGTCTAATTCAGTAGCTAAATGTTTGTATGCTTAGCAGCCTTGAGCCTATGGACGTGCTTGTTTCAAAATCTAGATTACCTGAATTACTTTCTGTAGGCATTAGTCTGCTGTACATTGTGGTCAGTAAATATACCGACTTTATGCTCTTTACACTGATCTCTGGTCTAAGCCACACCCTCTGTTGGTTTGTAATTAAGAGGAAGGTATAGGGAAATGTTTCATTCGAGACCAAAAGTGAAGTGATATTGAAACTTGAAAAAACTGAACGGTACCCAGTTTTACACAGGACTGGATCAAACTGGATTTGATAGATTCTTTTCCCTCTAATATTTGATTTAGCATTCTCAGTGGATATTGGGCCGATACCAATACGTACCAATATCTCTAATAATAGTATTTTCTTACTATACATAGGTGTTGTCATGGATCTTTAATTTATATTTTCAAGCAATATACATGCTTTACTTATTTTTATTCCTGTACATTTTAATTTGTTGTGTTTCATAAAACTTTACATCAATAAAGTAGAATAAAGCAGAATAAAGTAGCCTAAAACTATGTTAATTGTACATTAGCATTAGTACTGACATTGTACACGACCAACAGTGGTCATTATTAACCATGTCACCCAGTATCAAAGTGAGAAAACTTCTAATTTATCTATTAAAACACTTACGTTTCACTTTGCATGCTTGTGTATTGTTAAATATGGATACTATATTTCACAGCACATTTTCACTTTTACACAGTGCTCATACTTAAGTATGATTTCTTTTTAGCCCCTGAGGCTTTATATGGGCAACTGAAGGACACAATGATCAGAAAGTTCAGTCTTTAGCCAGGCCCTTGAGCAAGGTCATCTCCGAGATGAGGATGATGAGGAGAACCACATCATCCATCTACACCATAAAGACTGGAATTAAGCCCAGCAGTGCTAGCTGAATTTCTATTAGTGAGGCCACCAAGGGAGAGAAAGAGGCGGATGGAGAGAGGGAAGGGGTGGAGGAGAAGTGAGATATAAAATGGCCGCTCCTCTGTTGGCAGACTGAGCGTAAACTGATGTTGTTTCCCAGCCGGAGAGTTCAGACAGTTTATCCTGGATTAAAGACGAAATCAATCTTGTGGCTTTAAAGAAAGAGAGAGGAAAGACATGAGAAAGAGAAAGAGAGAGAGAGAGAGAGTAGAGGATGGAAGAGGTCATTTTGAAGAGTTGGAAGCCCAGTTTTAGCAGCCAGGTTTCTCTCTAGGTTCTGAGAGAAATTCCATTGGTGCTCGACTCACTTCACTGAGGCAACGGCCCATTGGCTTTGAACCCCTAAATTTACCCCATCACTCCAAAAAAAAGCCCCCAACCCAACCCCCAAATGCACATAGGAGCCTTTACTCCCCACCATTCATACTCTCAAAGAGTTCCCTATAACTAGAGGTTCAATGGAGCACTAAAGCTGCCCTTTTGTCTGTATGAAGTAGTAAAGACGATATGGGGCCTACCTCCAGTTAGAGTTTCTTGGGACTGTTGATTACAATCTAACATGAACCCACGGTTAACATGTGTTCACAGGCTGTATAATTTTCAAGTGACAGACCAAATAGTAAATAAACAAGGATAAAATGTAGATTCACATCATTTCTACCCACTCCATACAGGAAAGCTGGTTGTTGTAGGTTTATAACCCTGACGTAGACCAAATATTCCTGTATTGTTTAATACTGTGAACAAGTATGAAATTAAATTGTTTAGTAGCGGAGGTGAAATCTAATTCACAGTCTCTAAGGTCTGTAGTGCAATTGGGTGTTTATCCTGCAAAGAAAATATTCCACTGGACATGTCATTATATTTTCTCTGTCCGTCTTTTAGGTCACTTTGAGTCTGGTGGGCTGCTGGATGGAGGACACCATGTGACCTGCAGACAGCCCGAAAAAGCAGGCAGCATGCGTCTTCTGCGGAGAACACTGGTACTTTACTTCTTACTCTTGTTCTTCAGCCCAGCCACTGGTGGGTTATTTGGCAGAAAAGGGCCAAAGCCCACCGCACAATCAGAAGGACCCGCAGACACATGGGGAGTGTCCTACTTTGGAAAATGGATGCCGGATGTGAACCTTTCTATTCCGTCTTTGAAACTGCCCTTCTTGGCCCGGGATGCGGAGGCACAGGTCGCCACAAGCACGCAAAATCCAAGAACAGGAAGTCCATCAAAAAGTTCAGAGAACATCACCACACAAGATTACACAGTGTCTGTGGAGGCAAAGGTTGCCACAACCATACAGAATCCAGCAACAAAAAGTTTAAACACCATCACCACACAAGATTACACAGTGTCTGTGGAGGCGCAAGTTGCCACAACCCTGCCAAATCCAACAACAGAAAGGCCAACGACAAGTTCAGCTATCACCACACAAGGGCACACAATGTTTGTGGAGGCTTTGACTAGTCCCACCTACCAGATCACACACCAGCCTGAGGAAACTCCAACCACCCTGCCGCAGATAGGCACTCTGCTTCCACAAAGAGGAACCAAACCACCGAAAGATAATCTGCTCAGGGAAAGGCAGCAAACAGATAAGCCTAAGCCCTCGTTTGAACTTGACTCAAACCACGACCTTGAGTTCTGGCCTTCCAACAGAGGCAGACTCTCAGAAAAGTCTCCACAGACTGCATCTCCTCCAGTCTCTACACGAGAAACCTATGGATATGTTATTGTAACATCAACTGCACAGGAAACACCAACCTCCTCTACAGAGGTAAACCAGAGGACCAAGCAGATCACAAAATCTGATGAATTTCAAAACACTAAGACAACAAGTCCCAAAAATGAGCAAATTACAACCACTCGTTTCCCATCATCGACATCATCGGAGCCCAAGCTGATGACCTCCCCTCCAAAAGTGATTCAGTCAACAACTACACAACGACACCCAGCTGTTTCTCCTTCATTGCCCAGTGAACCCACCACGCAGCTACAACTTAGTCTCACCACTGCTCTGGAGAGTTCCCTCAGCACCATGCAAATTGTAGAGAAGACTCCTGTGCCCCACTGGACCCCTGAGATTGAAGCTGCTAATAGGCCTCCTTTTAGATTTCCATGGTTGGTGCTGACTCCAAGCGTGCCAGAGGAGGGACGCATGGGCAGCATCCCAAATTTAACTCACCCTGCCTTAACTACAGCTTCATCAGCAGGAGGTAAGCCAAGATAATCCAGCCCTGCCCTGGCTATTATTGAGATCCAGCCCAAGTGACCGCAGAGTCAATACAGTAATGACCCATGAAATTGTCTCTGGGCGTCAGACGTGAGAATTTATTGATTGTTGATGGTGCTGAAACATGACAGCGTTATTGTTTGTTAGCTACTTCAAAGAAATATTTGGGTGCTCTTGTGACTAGGATACATTTTTCACCCGCTTGAGCATCTGTTGAATCATCTTGATATTAGGGGCTACATGATAATGATAAAAGAGTAGCACTGTGATTATTTTTCCATATATTGTCAATATGATACAACTTGCTACATAATGACAATGCATCAAAAATCTAACACTGTTAATGATTGGCCTGCTTTATTTTGAACAAAATAACTGTAATTATATTAAAGAATAGACTTTTGTTGAATATAAATTCCTTGATACGGCAGAACCAACACAGAAACATTCCTTTAAGGTGACACTGTATAAATGCTGTGAACACTGTCCTCACTACATTCACTTAACAATTTAACGTGATAAACTGCACTGACAGATAACCATAATTACTCATTCTCACAACCCCATGTCCTCTTTATATCATTATACCAGTTTTCATAGTCATGCATAGAGTATTTGCTGTTATTCATCCTGTTCAATCTTAAGTACACTGTATGTGTAAATGTATCCAGCTACCTTAAGGTGCACAGATTGCTGCAAAGTCATTCAACTATCACCCAACAGCCACTTAGGTACAGCTCCTTGTATCTATTTTATCAGTTCCTCCTACCATATAGGTGCACTTTGCAGTTCTGCATTTACAGACTGTAGTCCATCTGTTTCTGATTCTTTCACCTTGTTCTTCAATGGCCAGGACCACCACAGAACCACCACAGAGCATGGTGTAGAGAAACAGATGAACTACAGTCTGTAGCTGTAGAACTACAAAATGCACCTAAATGGTAAGTTTGTATAGATGCAAGGAGGTGTACCTAACAAAATGGGTGTTTAGCCTCTATAAAAGAATGATTGCCAATAGAAAGGGACACTCTAGAGCAGCTGCACAGGAGCCTGAGATCATCATGCTCAATGGCAAGAGTCAGCTTGAGCACTGTATCTAAACTGTGGAATTGTATGCCCACTGCCTCCCACTTTGTAGTGTTTCTCTGCTCCCAACACACCTGATACAAGCAGAAATGTGCAGCCGTACTTCTAGGCTCTGGGACCAGGGTTGAGAAATGCTGGCAGGGATACTGTACTCTCTGGAGCTCTATCCATCCTCTGGGACGAGGTGGAGTGCAGTTAATGATCCAGAGCTAATCATCTAACATCAGTACCTGACCTCACTAATGTTCTTGTTCCTGAATGCAATCAAATCCTCACAGCAATGTTCCAACATCCAGTGTACATTCTTCTCAGAGTAATAGAGACTGTTACTGCAACTTACTGTGGGGGGAACGTACCCAGTACCTTCTGAAGAAATGATAGGTGATCAGGTGTCCGTAAACTTTTGGACATAGAGTGTAGTTCTATAGTATTTTGTCCTGCATATGCAGATACAGTTGCTATCACAGGGGTAGCTATATCACAGATTAGAAGTCTGTTCCATGTAAATGGGTTTTTACTGATTTTGACAGCTTTGCATATTTAGAAAACTAATTTATTAGCCTACTGTGATGTACTTAGCATATAACAGCACTTGTCTAGTTAGCTTGTTTCCAAATCTGATTGGATGGTATATGACACTTGACTTTAAGCCATTAAGAAAGAAACATATAGGCTATTTGTTTTAATCATATTTTCATGATATGAGTGCTAAGAATTATATAGAGTATAATACCACATTATGTAAATAATATTGTTCTCACATTGTTGAAAATTAGAACCTGCACACGTACAAAATTCCATTTTAACCTCTGACTGGAGGGCTTATTAGCATATTGCAGCCCTCTGTGATCTCAGTTTTTTTAAAGCCAGGATCACTATAATGATTAGTGAATGATGCATTGTGCAGCCCTACCTGGCTAGTGTTTTAATTGTAGGTAACTGAACTTAATGTTTGCAGTTTTTTACCATTTAACGTTCCATCCTTCCATCTGAACCCCTGCACTGTTTAAAATTCTATAGTCATTTCTGTCAGAGATCATTCGATTAACAGATTTTTAAGCCAATGCGTCATGTATGAATAAAGACAGTCGATGGAAAATGCATAATTTATGTGATGTTATCTTCTCCACCCCCAGCTTTGTACATTCATTTGGGGTGTGTGTGTGTGTGTGTGTGCGCATAATCACTGTGAGAGCACCCCTCCCCCTAAACGAGGAGAAACATACATCACAAAATGTCAAAGCGGTTAATCAGTTATACCTCGAACGGCCTTTCCCAAACAACCTTTCCTGGCCAGAATGACAGTGTTCTCAGTGTCCAGTACACTATAACATCTGCATTAAATAAATAGTTTGGCAAAAACATCATATTTAAAATGTTTTCTTACCCCAGTGTAGTTGATCGGCTAAGACATGTTTGGTGTTCATCGTTTGCTTCTTTAGATTTGCACTGAAGCTACAAGGCTAATGCACCCAATACGTTGGCTAATGAAAGATTATACAGTCACATGACAAAGTTTGAACACCCCCTGGTGAAATTCCACGTGTTGTTGACATTTTAGGCCAAAATAAGGTAACTACAGAGAACACACAAAAACATGACATTTTCTGCACATTTTGTGCTCAGTTGTTATGTGACATTGTGGAACAAATAAATATACTGGAGGAAAACATAAAGATTTTTGCATAGGCCACATTTTATGTGTTATTTTCCCCCCGTGTGTTAAATCTGGCAAGTCACATGTATTATTCAAATCATGCATTAGGAGAAATCTTAATGTTGTGGTTGAAATGTAAACCATGTCATTTAGATTAGTTTCATTTGAAATGCTCCATTCTAGTCAGAAAAGTTTACAGTGGTGGTGATGGGAACCAAACGTCTAAAAAGCGTCTCTAAAAGTTACTATATAAAATAATTATTACATGAAATATTTACGAATGTACAGCTTAAGACTCTGATTTATAACAGTTATGAGCTAAGATTTGTTAAGATTTTAAAAGCTTTTAAAACTACAACCACTTACAGACTTCAAATACACTCATCATCAAATGAATAGTTGCACCCAGAATGAAGTGTCAGATTGCAGTGCTATTGGGAAGGAAGATAAAAGTTACCAGGAACAATAAATGATGATACATTTAGACTGATATTATGTAATATTTATTGAGCTACACATACAGAAGTAGTGTCTCTCAGTTTGGAACATTCCAGACGTCCTGTCCTTGTTTACGTCACATACATGTGAAACTAAATTGATCTGCGTGTCTCACAAGTTTCATTCCTGTCAGTTGATTCCTTTTGGATGCAACTCTTTGTGCAACTATTATTTTAAGGATTAGTGTATGAACATGCTCCAATAAACTACAGACATGCATTTGTCAGGTCCCAGAAATCATTAGGCCTTCTCTGAAATTCTAGAAGGTAGTTTTGATTGTGGTTGTCCATCTCTGTAAATATACTGTATGTACTATACAGTGGTGTGTAAAAGCATTGGGTTTGGGGTAAGACTATCAGGGAATGTATTATAGAAGCGGGCAGCTGGGCTGAAGATCAGCCATGCTCTTTGTTGTGTGCATATCCGTGCTTTCGAGTGTGGATCTGTGGATAGCTCAGCAAAAGGCCTGTTATCAGTATTCAGATGGCAGAGTCAGCCGTACAACAATGAATCCTGGGGGACGATCTGTTTCCCCCCAGCCTGTTCACACATGCTGAACATGCCGCTCTCACCATTTAGTCCCTCTCTCTCTCCCTCTGATGCTCTCTCGTTCTCACTCCATCCCAGTAATATACCCTTCTTGTGATTTAGTTCGTACCCTTCATTCCTCACTGTCTGGCTGTAAGCCTCAGCTGCCACTCCTGTGTGGTTCTTTCTCTTTAAGCTTTTGCTACCTTTTGAATTCACTGCCCGTTCCGTGTTACTCACTTCAGTTTAGTCCTTCTTCTCATTTTTATCACCTCAGTTCTCTCTACCATATAATTCTCCTCCACAAACAACGTACAGGATAAGATTTGTCTTCAGGTGTAAGTGTGTGTTTTCAGGAAATTGCTCTCGGCTGAAGGGGAAAGATTGAAACAGAAAGTTCAGTCTTATCGATGCAGGCATAAACAAAGAAAGCATGCATTCATGAAGTGGGCCTGCCACAATCATGAAAGTTTAACTGATGATAAATTGGTATATAAATAATTGATGTCATTTTTGCTCATTGTATGCAACTAGTACAAGTACCAAAACAGTAAAAAAAAAAAGTATCATTTTCTGGAATGATGAAGCAGCTCCCAACCCGGTCCTCAGGGCCCCCCAGATGGTCCACGTTTTTCCATCACTTCCCCAACTCACAGCACGCTTAGGAATGAAGGAAAAACGTTGACCATCTGGGTGGGCCTGAGGAACAGGTTGGGAAAGAACCGTTTTTGTAAATGAGATGGGTGAATATAATAGAAACCCCTATGTAATGTAAGGCCCTATACCAATCGAAGGTTCTCTAGGAGCCACACATTCAAACCACCTCAGGAACCATTTAGGAAGATTCAGTCCTAGGAATTTTAGCTCTTCAGAGAAGGAAGCATGTCAAGTCTCCAACACAGAGTTACAGTGCAATCAGCAGATTATGCATCCAGGACATATTCTCCAGCAGCGTGCACCTGCGAGTGCACGTCTCTATCTGAGAAACAGCACATTATTGACTGCTGCTTGTGCAGTCACCTTGTTCTTAGGAGGTGTAAGCAGCAGCACAATGCATACCCCCGTCCTCCAAGGCACAGTCTGAGCAAGGTCAATTACAACAGCGGAGGAGGGGAGAGAAGGAGCATGCACAGGCTAAAAGAGCACAGTCTGGAGAAGGAGAGAGATGGAAGACGATAGAAGAAAAAAGGGCCAAGAAGGGGGGGAGGTGAAAAAGAGGGAGCTGTGAGGAGGGGGAGGAGAGAAGACAGATGAGTGGCACCTTCCTTCCTGCTGTTTTGAATTCAGTGTGCAGAGCCTAGAATTGTTTCCTCCTTATTCCAAATGTAGTCAATCATGGTTGTCTTCACTGTTCGCAGGGTAGTTTGTTATGCACCATACTTTTGCCCAGTTATCCTGCATATTGGGATATGTGAGATGGTCTACGCATGCAGTTTGTATGATGCTAGTTGTTGGTCATAACCATGAATTCCATGCTGGTCTAATCTAGTTTTTGCTGGTCCAGGTGCTGGTTTAGCTGATCAACAAGCACACTCATAATAGTTGACCAGCATACTGGCGTCCAAAACACACCATAAGCAGGTAATGGTCTGTGCTGGTGTTCCTACTCTTTCACTTTGTAGTGGCTCGTTTCTATGAGCATGCGACTGCTTGATTGATTGTATTTCACACTTCGTTCACAGCCTGTTTTTAGCCAGTGAATGATCAAATATTACCTGACTACTTTAAAAACATCAGAACTGAGATTGATTCACTGCATGCAGGAAGCATTTGAACTGCGAGAATTAGAGCCATCACCATTACAGCCGAGTGGCTGCTGTGATGTTGTCATGACAACACTTACGACAGGGTTGGTAACCACGTTATTCCGAGTGTGAGGCTGAAGACAGAGAAGAGCCTAGGACAGTCTCCTTCTTTCACTTCCTGTCATTCCAGGGCTATACAAGTACTGTGATTACATTACTACTTATGTCACATACCATTTGGAATATACAGTATATGCTAACACAATATACTCAATATACACTCAGCATTAACAGAATAGTTGCACCCAGAGGGAAGTGTTAGATTGCAATGCTATTGGGAAGGAAGATAAACGTTACTAGGAACAATAAATGATGAAATTTAGACTGATATGGGCAATGTTTATTGAGCTACACATACAGAAATAGAGTCTCTAAGTCGGCTAATGCAAAATGCCAGATGTCTCGGCATAGAGTTGTAGAGCTTCCTAATGGTGCCCTGTGATAATCCTTCCCATGCAGCTTGAATATTCTCACACAGATTGTGCAGATTTTGCAGTAGGGGTGGAGGTGAAGTGACACCAAGTCTTCTAGACGTGTGATGCATGACAAAAAAAACTTCATCTTGACGCTGACCACGGTGCCTCCATACACGAATTTGGTCGTCTCCACCAAGCCAAAAGTGGGACTCATCAATGAAGATGACCCCTGAGTCATTCTTTTACAGTCTAGCACGACACCATTACAGTGTCAAGGTTGACATGGTGTTAATGGCAGAACGGTCAGCATTAATGTAGTTCTTCGTCGTGCAGTCGTCTGCTAATGGCTCTGTCACTAACAGGATGACTCATGGAGGGCATCATTGTTAAATGCCCACAGTTGCAGCTGTTGGGTCAGTCAGATACAGTGATAAGGCCCATTCTTGCTTACGTTACATGCACTGCCAAGTGTAAAACTTTAATCATTTGCATTTCTCACAATGTCAAACCTACCCTCCAAGTTTCATTCCTGTCGGTTGATTCCTTCTGGGTGCAACTAATTGTGCAACTATTCTTTTGATGATGAGTGTAATTTCAATAATGAGACCAAAATTGTGTAACTTTTCCTATTTGGAAGAAAAATGTGTGCAGTATGTGACATTTTACAATAAATCTAATGCAGCTATGCAGATGAAAGATACCCAGTACAGTCTTTTTTAAATCTTTTTTTCAAATACATGTGGGCGATGCATTACAAAATTTACACATATTTTTTAAAAATACGTGAAAATCTAAGCTGTAAGATAGCGCAAATGTGTCGATTCATCAAAACATGCAAAGAAACGCTCATCTGAAGCTCTGACTATTCAAGACACTTGTGACTGGTTATGTACCTTTCTGCAACATCAGTATTATAACGGTGTTGTGAGAAACTTATAATTAAACACTAAACATGATTAATCTATAGATTTTTGCCCAAAAAAACCCATAGATTAAGAGATCAAGAAGTAATTTTATGTATGTGAATTATTTGTGTAACAATTTGTTTCCAAAGCTCTCCTTAAAGAATTCCATTATAATTTGTAGCTACCATTAAATACCTAATTAGGCTAATCAGTGCTACATTACATTAAAGTAGCATGCCATTCCTCAAGTGGGGGTCTAAAGGGAGGACTTTTACTATTACAGGAGTAATATTTTACCTTGAGTATCTCTACTTTAACTCAAGTACATGGTTTGTGTACTTCGTCCACCACTGTCCAGGACCAGGGCTGAGAAACATTGTTTTAGACCAAAACTTTGTGGCAATTAAACTCTTCTATCTGGTTCCCACCATCACCACCACTGTGAACAATTCTGACCTGAGTAAGTTTTTGTAGAACAAAGCATTTACACCAAACCACTCTGACTGACTTTGTGTACATTTTAATGATTGAATCAGTGGAATTTCAGAGGAATTTCCCATTAAAAGTGCTGCTGACAAAAATAAATAATATATAATACATGTATACTCATATTCATGTGTATACAGTATAATACATGTATATTCATTGTAATATGGAAATAATAGGATGCTTTCAAATGAAGAGAGTTGATTCTGTATTCTATCTAAATAAATCAAGGAGTTTGTGTGATTGCACCCAGCTGAAATGAGCAGCACGTTGCAATAAGGGAACTTGTGGGAAAAATCAGTAATGGAACCCGAATCAAATTTTAATAAAGTTCAGATTATGAATATCTGTCTCTGTCATCCAGCTCTTCTGGATCGCTAACACAGCTCATATCACACAGGTTTTCGAACGTGGAGGACAGACAGAGCGATTACACGGTGTGCCTCTCGCAGTACAGGGGACGTAATTACACATTCTGATCTAATCCCTACTTTATTAATGAAGAGGAACGAGAGAGGACAGGAAAGACAAGAGAGACAGAGGGATGGAGAAGGGAAAGGCTGATGAGGAGGGGAGATAGGATAGGGGGAGAAGAGGAAAGGAAGAGAAACAAGAGGAGAGAAAGGGGAATGACAAATGAGCTCTCAGAGCACATTCTTCATCATCTAAAGACGCTCTTCTGCGTACACAGTGTTGCCACATGGCGGAAGATAATGCCTCATAGGAAGACTGCTGACTTTCACCGCTCCATAAGCAGTAGATATATTTCAATATCAGATGACCTGAGGTGACCCAGCTGCTAGGCTCTTTCATGTATGGGTTACATTTTAGCCCTTTAAACGACAGGATTATGTATTCATCCAAAGCCTTTTTATTCAGTATGTACTGTATAATAATCAGTAGATACTGCAAAACTAATGTCTAAAGGAAGGACCTTGTTGAACTTGCTGTAGTAACAGCCTCTAATCCTCTTCAAAGGCTTTAACAGATATTGACAGTGATAATAAAGTACTCGGCATTAGTGGCATTATAACTGTTAATTATTACCAGAATTTCACCATTTTAACATGACTTTTTCATGTTAATATACTGCCTTCATAATTCAATTATGAAATCTACCAATCTGTTCTGTAAAAACTCAGTAGATTACTATATGGTTGACAGTGAGGTTGTACAGCATTATGGTATATGTATGACAGCTGAGTTAAAAAGGTGTAAATGTTTTAATACATGTATATATATATTATTTTACTTTTATTATGGGGTTTCAGATTTCAGTGTTCTTTGAGAAATGTAGGCTAGTTTTTCTACTGACATGCCGGTATTGCCAGATACAACTCCAGAGGGCTTTTTGGGTGATTTACAAGAGTAATGGCTTGGTCATATATTTTCATGTAGGCTACATTAATCGTGACCTCCATAATTTGTTTTTTGCCAAATGCAGAAAGCTGCTTTTTTGTTGGTAGAACAGTAAAAAAATCTACAAAGCATTTTGGCCCAACAAAATTGGCAAGGCTTTTGCATTTACCAAAAAAGAAATGATGTGATTGGACTGCACTACACTCAGGGCACAGTGGTAATGAAGGCTCATAACTTGAAGTTATAGAAAGAGTGTGTGTGTGTGTGTGTGTGTGTGTGCGCGCGTGTGTGTGTGTGTGTGTGTGTGTGTGTGTGTGTGCGTGTGTGTGTGTGTGTGTGTTTATGTACAGTTTTTCTGAATGCACTGAGCTCTATTCACAGTAAAACTACAGCCAACTGAGGTGAAGTCAGTGGGGCTTTGTTTTGTTGTATCTTATGTCAGTGACAACAGCGAGAATCATCCAGTTAGAGTTCCACTAGATGGCTTGAACTTTGCCAAGCTCAGTTCATGCAGTGAATCTGATCTGGGAAACAAAGCCAAGTAAATGGCAAATACAAACATCACAATACATAATAACTCAGCTTCTCGCCATATGAAGCATAAATTAGCCTTTATTGTTTTCCACATAGACAGCGAATGAATGCAAAGCAAAATGAATGCCACTAGCAGCCAAGAATTGACTATTATTGTCACTGAAATATTTTACAGCATATGTAACGTCAGTCAGAGTTTCTCTGATCTGAATTTAGTGCTACATAGTTTGAAGAGGCCCAGATCATACAGTAAGACCATGAATAGCTTGAGTATCAACTTGCAGGTAGCAATAATTCCCCATTCATGCTCTGTAGACACCAGCTCATCCAATGTGTCTTCTGAAATCAACGGCATTAACAGAGAGTTTGTTCCTCGTTGCTGCAGTAACAGCCTCTACTCTTCTAGATAACTTTACACTAGAAGTTGGATTTGATTGCATTCAGCCACAAGAGCATTAGTGAGGTCAGGTACTGAAGTTGAATGAGTAGTTCTGAATCACAAACTCTACTCAAACTCGTCCCAAAGGTGCTAGATCGATCTGTTTCTCCCAGATAATGCACATCCACTTCTCCACAGCCCTGTGCGGGGTTTGGTAACCCTTTAGCTGATGCTTGGCATTGGGCATGGTGACCTTAGACTCATGTGCAGCTGCTCCAGAGTGTTCTTTCGGTAATGTCTCTGAACATTTCTGGATACTTTTGAAATTATAATGTATTTGATGAAATAGCAAAGGGGTGGGAAAGGGGGGGCTCTGAGAATCCATATTAAATCTATTTAATGACCCCTGCCGTAGACTATTCAGGGAGGCATTAGTGTAGTGTCCTCAGTCAAAGCATTGCCTTGAGCCTGAGCTGCCACAGCTGACAGAGCTAAAGGGGTAACGTGATGTTTTCACCCTGGATACAATTTCTTTCAGTATCTGTGCCTTCGTCACCAGCACACGCTCCCTGTGTGAGGATAAGCTGCTGAGCCGCATCCTTTTACTGTCACTGTGGGCCCCACTTAGAGCCTGCTTCTGCTGAAGAAGACCATGCTACACTCAAATGATTCACATTAAAGGAAAGACTGCGGTCAGACAAAGACAGATTTTTATACTCATGTTCATAAAAATGCACTCAAAATCAATTGTTCACAAATGTCTTGAAGGAAAGCAGTGAAGGGAACACTTATCTTGCTTGTCTCGCTTCAATAACACGCTTAATCCCTCAAGTATGTGACAGAGCAGTTCAGAATGTGCTTTTAAAGTGTTGCCCAAAAAAGAACTTCAGAGCCTCTCCAGTCAGCGCTAGCAGCCATGCAGAAATTAAGCATTAATGCATAATGATGCAAGTGGTGCAGAATACCTCTATTTTGGTGCCCCCCACCCAAAATCATGCAAAACAGTTCTCATTAGCGTTTGATTTACATTGGACACAGTCACAGACAGTCACTGCTGCCATCAGGGGCTTATATGGAGTTATTCCACAGTGCAGTACAGCACAGTACAGTCACAAATACTAACCTATAACTATTTGCATCCTGCTCTGTTATCACATAACAGAACCAGGACAGTAGGTTCTCTTTAGCTTCATACATTCTCAGGTAAATCCAGTGTTAACCCTTTAAAGTTCTGCTCAACTTTGCGGTAGAGCATATTTTGAGTTACTATATCTTAATAAAGAAGGTGTTCAATGTAATCTGAGTGTGCCATCTCTACCATTCGGCAGAGGTATGCATTAAAGGTCACTGAGTCTTTTACCAGATACACCTTCACTGTTGACAACCATAGAGGAAGCAAGCAACATGTACACCACTCCACACATGTGGATTGTTTTTGGTGAAATTTTGAAGGTTTTTGGCATATTATAGTTTTTTGGCTTTTATGAGCAGAATTATGTAACTATATAACAAAAATGAGTCTAATAATTTTTGAAAAACATGTGTTACCAAATGGAGGACATTAAAGAGTTAGCACTAAACAAAATAACAGTAGTAACACAAGCTCCAAGCTTCGGTTTACCTTTTAGTCTGGAGTTGTTATATGTGAAAGCGATTCTGGCTAGCGTTTGATTAATTAATGGTTTGCACCCCTAGCTTACCCAGGTGAGAACCGTAACCAAATTCAGCATGTGTACACAGGTACAGCGCTTGTCAGTAGAAATGATAACAAAATATATATAATCATGGATTTGCAGACACTCCAGGAATCTGTGGTGTTGCTATTCAACCGTTTTTACCAATCCTTGCAGCATTTGCCCAAGCTCTCATTCATGTCTAATCACCACATTATTTCCACACATAACATTTAAATGTGTGAAGTAGTGCTGTAGTCAAGATCGAGCCCACATCAAGACCGATACCAGGAGACATGAAGTCTGGGAGAAGACCAAGATTTTTAGTTTAGCTTTTTCTCTGTGCTTCTGTCAAATGAATCAATGATTAACTAAACTTATATTTAATAATAACATTGTAATAATAGCATTTTTATCTGCCTTCTGGGGATGCTTGAATTTTGGAACCAATGAACATCGACAAACAACCAATACTCAGTTATGTCATCCTGGAAAAGATCAATTAGATAATTTATGGTATACAGCATGAGTCTTATTTTTTAAACACAAAATTGTATTACAGTACAAACACTTAACCAAATGTAATGACAAATAGTGTTGATTAATTACAAAATGCTCATTCACTGGTAAAATATTAGTTATGTTTGTATTTTGAGTGCAACCCAAGCTAAGGAAATACAGTTCTGCATCTGTGCTTCATGAGTGTGGAAACTGAAAATCTTCCCTCTGTGCTGTTTGTTCATGGGTCTTTTAAAATGGAGTTTTGAAGCCCAACAACATTCACCATCAATTTATATCTAAACACAGTAAATATGTACCTAATCCTGCCGAATGAAGCCAGAACAGTCTGCAGCTTTCTTCTTATTAGTCTGGCATCCAGCACTTGGTAGCTGCCAAATCAGATTTCTCATTAGGTAAATCAGAAAAAAATATACAATGTATTGTTTAAATCTGCAAAAGCTGTCGTGGTCGTTTGTGAGGGTGGTGAATTGCAAAAATTGAAACATGAAAGGCCCTCGCTCCAGACAGGGTGTGGTTTGTTCATTCTAGGCTGATGTAGTAACATTGTGGCTCAACATGGAAGACAGCCCGTTTCTCTGTAGATAGAAAGGGCTCATTCTAAAATGAAATGACCAGTGAGGTACAAAGTGTGTATAGGAGCATCATAATGAATCTAACTGACCATATTCAAGTATTCAGATACAGACTTATCCAAAAATGTAGGCGCATCTGGTTAAATGAGATGTCTTGTGGATTTTCTAAGTGAAAATAAGTTCTGATCCTCTAACACGTTTTTCAAAAAACAAAACATTAAATATGGCCTGTGCAAAAGTTATGGCACACATTTTATATGTAATGCTTTGTTTTGTCCAATATGATACATTATGTAGTTAAATAAATAGAAATTGTGCACAAAAATGTTGCAGAAGAGTTCTACATGTTAATGTGTTCTCTGTAGAGGATGTGTAACTAATTTTCATTTACAAAATCAATAAAATATCTCAGGATCAGAAGCATTAAGACTTTTCCATTCGATTGTACATAAAAGAAATGGGCATTCATTTTCACTGATCTCCTGTTTAACATGTAAAAATACATTTAGATAGAACTGTTGTGATACATTATAATGAGAGAGAGAGAGAGAGAGAGAGCTTTAGGGTACAGTAAGAGGGTGTAGTGGTGTTTGACAGTTTAGCTGCTGTAGCATGGAATTCTGCCAGGAAAGGATGAACACAGAAAAGCAGATAGAGAGACACACATGCACACACACACACCAGCACCTCGTTAGCTCCATGCCTGGCTTGGTGCAGAGCTTGTTACTCATGCAAATGAGAGCTACAGCACGGAGAGGAGCCGCAGCAGTGGAGAAAGCTTCAGAGATCAGACCAAACACGTCAAGCTATTTATAGTTCAAATCACAAATACCCATCCACACAGAAAACCTACATGACACTTCAGATGAAGAGGTGTGCGTGGCTGTTTTGTGGCTTGCATGTGTGTTGTTTACATTTCTCTAGGAACAATACAGAAAACAAGTTCAGACCTTATGCAATGTGCAATGTTACACTTACTCTGTCATATTTATTCCAAAGTACATTGTCCGAAACATCTACACAGTAGACTACTTCTACACATATGTCACTGTGCAAAATGTACCCAAACATTTTTGACAGTATGTTTTTGCTAGTAAAAATATTGTTCTGTATCATCACTGTCGGAAAACAAAACCCTGTACCCCATTTTTTGTCTTTTATGCAGTTTGAACACCAATTCCACTTTTTTTCTCTTCTACAGTTACCATTTTAAAAGAGGTTTTTGACAGCTACAATATATACAACATACACTTACTGAGCACTTTATCAGGAACACTATAGTAATACCAGGTAGGGCCTCCCTTTGCTCTCAAAGCAGCCTCAATTCTTCACAGCGAGGTGTCCATAAGAGGTTTGAAACATTTATTTCAGATTCTGGTCCATGCTGACATGATTGCATCATTCAGTTCCTGCAGATTTTTCAGGTACGCTTTCACATACCACAGCCCTTCTGTCAGCAAGAACCAATCTGGCCATTCATGAGATCAGCAGTCATAGGAATACTCAAACTGGCCCATCCGGCACCGGTGTTTAAAATTGGCAGGGTATGAACATTACTTGAAACTACTGCCCGTGTCTGCATGATCTTATGTACTGCACTGCTGCTACGTGATTGACTGACTGGATAATTAATAGGTGAAATGACGTTCTCAGTAAAGTGCTTAATGAGTGAATAACTGGAATAAACACATATAAACATAACTACAGTAGAAAGTAACATGATTCTTGCTGTTGTTGTTTTTAGTTGAGTGTTGATTAGACAAATATGATCGGAAGAACACATGTTTGGCTCCTAACTTCTCCTTGCACTCCGGTCATGTCATACATTTATTAAATCCCATCGGCAACATACTGAAGGGTTGATAAGCTGAGTAGGTACTGGATGATGGTAACTGTAAATACTGGACTTCCTCCAGAGAGCTTTGGAAATCATACTGTGTATTTATTCTATTGTTCTATTGTGTTTTTGAGGAATTCAACACTTACGGTCCAGATAATTGGCTTTACATATGACTTTCGTAGCGGATTTTCGCACGGCACTGCTTATTGCAGTAGTGTGTCTGCAGGTCTGTAAATGACTCAGTACTGCAGTCACCTCAAATCCGAGTCAAATCTGTGGAGGTCAGCGGCCAGCAGGTGGTAACTTATACAATACCGTGTGATGATTGTGTCAGCCTTCTCTTCAGTGTAGGAGGCTCTGACATATCATGCTCAACCAAGAGTTTATCATCTATGCTGAGGCAACACTTACAGCTTATTTCATGGGAAAATCGTGTGAATATGTAACTACAGTTTCCAAATAAAAACATACTTCATTCCCAATTTGTAGCCAAGCTCTGAGTAGGTTGTGAGCTGGCTGGACCCATGTTTTTCAGTGCTTTTTCCAAAACCCGGTCCAGTTATAAATGCTGGGATAAGCTGTTTTCCTCAGTGAAACAGAAGGAACAAATGCACAAACACACATCCCTCAGACTAACGACCCCACATTTCCTCTTGTTCCACTTTGCTGTTCTCCACAAATTTGTTACTCTTCAGAAACTCCTGTATTGTCAGAAGTTGCAGATACTTAATGATGTCAATCTGTAGTACAGAGGACCACACACATAAGAACAGTAAAGGAAAAGTGAAGATAATTAGGCGGTGGGAACGCTCCGGTGCTACGGATGGCTGGATCTGTTTAAGTCCATAAGAGAGATTCCCCTGACAGAACTGGGTTAGAAAACATCCTCTACTCACTGCATCTTACAAACCTTCCTGCATGTTATACGATTCAGTTTTCCCAAAGAAGTCAATTGTCTCAAAGCACTATGTTTTGAGCCACGTGTCCTCTGTTTTCCCTGCAGGTTTAGAAAAGAAAAAGATGGAAGCGAATACAGTTAAGCCCACTGAGCTGACAAAAATGGAGAGAGGCAGAGAAAACACCAGCATAACAACGCTGAAGACGACAGGTGATTCAGCTTTTCTTATCTAATATTTACAGTTGTATTCTTTGGAGTGGTTTGAATTTCTGCATGAACGGCTCCTAAAATGTGGTCTTCATCTAGGTCGTAATAATAAATGAAGACCAGGGATGTGGTAAAATTACAGCCTCTGAAAGTATTCAGTGGAAATTGGTCAAGGAAAAAGAGAATAAAGGCCAAAAACATGTCGACAACCTAAAACATAGTGAATATGAGAAACAATGATTAAAAACGCTGCTTGTTTCCTTCATTCTCCTGCACCAGTCAGGACAGATGCCTTTAAACACTTTGATCAGCAGCGGATCAACGGTAGCGAGTTTCCCATCCACCCATTTTTTTGTGAATTTTGAACATGTGCAAAAAAAATCCCTGAATGGCAAAACCTGAAATTTGCTGAAATTGGTAATGCAAAAAAAGGTGATGGAAAAGTGTTTTTTGAATAAGCAATGATATATCAAACCTTAAGTCAGTGAACTGTTGCTATGTTTACACCATACTTTTCGTCCACTACCCCATACCCTGCGCCTTGGGCCAACTTATATTTAACGCAGTGGCGATTCTTTTATCAGTTGGCACGGGTGGCATGTGACTAGAAATGATTGGCCCTACAGATGGTCCAGTCATGGTAAGGTGTTGTTCCACCACGAGTGGCTAGAACACCTTCAAATGCCCCTTGGCAGTGATTCTCTAAGTCTCTAAATCTGTGCTGGAATGATTCTTCCAAACGATATACTTTCATGATGGTGGTGGAGAGCACTGTTGGCCCCAAATTCCCTATAGTTGTTTCACAACACATATGGGGAAGCCATATGGCATTTGATTTATAGCATTTTTATTATTTTCATGCACATGAAACCATTCAGTGACTCTTCATGTGGTCTTTTGGAAGAACAGTCCCATAGAAATGCTTCTTTAAAGGATAAAGATGATCAGTAGGAATATCTTTGTGTTGATTTTCAGATTACATGTAGTCTGTTACTACCCAACATGGCATACAGGCCATTCATTCAGAAATCCAGATCATTCTTAAACATGGGTACCTAATCCTGGTCCTGGAGAATCACAGCCCTGCAGAGTTTAGCTCCAACCATAATCTATCTAACCCTAACCATAACCTGATAGAGATATTGCTCCTTCAGGGGCATCTAAATAATAGAGCCAGGGGTGTTGCAACTGAACTCTACAAGGTGGTTAACCTTCAGGTATAGGATTGGGCACCCCTGTTTCAAAAAGTAGGTTTTAAACATTAGGAGAACTCTCTGGTGGAAATGTACAACTGCACAGAATGTGAAAGAACAAAATGTAATGCTGAGTGTGTTTCGGTCTTCTTCCCCAAACTAATTAAAGTTATGATTATAAGCGTATTGAAGGATTATTCAAAGAGAACTCAGTCAAAGTAACCCCTGTGAATGAAATCCAGCCAAACTCATTATTTCAGGTCTTTACAGGGTGTCTCACAGCAGCACGTTTTTTACTCCTGATTCCTGATTCAGTAATCCTACGTCTGTCAATTCTAGCAAAGCACATACACAGTGCAGCTTAAACTAATCATGTCTAATCATTAGTACAGCGCAGGGTGTTTTTCCTACACAGTATCCACTACTCCCTGTCCCAACACACCTGATCCAACTAATGAAGACTTTGATAATGAGCTGGATCAAGTGTGCTGGGGCAGGGAACAAGCGAGTCTGGGCAGGGCAGTGGGTCCCCAGGAGCAGGATTAAGAAACCCTGCTGTAGCCTGTCAAGCTTCAAGCTCAGAATATGAATCACCTAACTGAGGCAATGGAGAGAATGAGGCCTCAGCAAATTTGTGATCATGAGATATTGTGTGTCTTAAAGCTGCTAATTGGATTTACAGAACCCTGGCAAAAAAATCTCATTAATCCTGATGAGAAATTGTACTGTATACAATATGTAAATTATTCACATTAGATGGCTTCTGTATTGGGTTACCAGTTTAAAATGATGTGCTACCAAGATAGAATATGTAACCGTAGCCAACAGAAACTAGGCAAGACAGAGATATGGTGAAATAGACACCATGCTAATGTCAGCTGGGTTGCAGAACATATTTTACTATGTTTTAGAATATAATAGGGTTTATATGGCAATTCCAGGTAGCTGCTACGGTGTCACTATGATGTTACTGTGGTAGCTTGTTGTTAGAGGGTTACTTGTTGGTCGATTTACAGTGTAGCAAGAAATGTTTTGTGAGTTTTGAGTTTTATTCACGTGCATGCAGGGAAACATGCACAGGCATAGCCTAAATCACCATTCTGTCACCAGTCCAGTCCAGTCTAATGAACTCTGGCATGGTTTAAGAAGAGATACTGAGAGTCAGTGGAGAGCAAAAAAAGGAGGGGAAAAAGGTGAAGGGCATAAGGTGCAAATGGTAAGGGAGGAGGGTGAAGGAAGGAACAAACAGTGGGGGAGGAAGATGAAAGGGGTCAGATTCTGATATAGGCTCTATGATCCCGTATAAGCTTTGTGCTTCTAGCTATAGGAGCTGTAGTCCTGGAATTTTTTGATCATAGAATGCTAAGAAGAAGGAGAGGAAAAGAGTAAAAGATAACTACACTACATCCCCATATAAGGTATATTCAGACACCTCATCTAATTAGTGAAGTTGGCTACTTTAAAGTACAGTCGTTGTTGACAGAGGTCTTCACCTGTGCACACACAGCTTTTATAATCTCCATAGAAAAACATTGCTAACAGAATGGAACATTCTTGAGCAGCCACACATGAGGTCACCATGTCCAATGCTAAGCGTCAGCTAGAGGGTTATGAAGCATTTAGGTGGGGAGAAGTGGAACTGTGTTCTCTGGAGTTATGGAGCTCCAGTTATATACCTTTGGGATGAATTCAAGTGACGTTAATGCCAACATCAGTGCCTGAGCTTACTAACACTCTTGTGGCAGAATGCAGTCCAATTCTCACAGTAATGTACCAACATCTAGTTTAAAGCCTTTCCAGAAGAGTAGCATGGACAGGTCAAATGTGTGTTTGTGAATGAGTTGATATCCAAACTATTCCAAGCCAGAGGTTATATGATGTGACCTGGAGATCTCCAAACTACATAGTACTGCTTAGTTTTCTTTATTCAGATCAGACAGATATTGACTGGCATTACAGATACACAGTGATACCAGATTTTACAAAATGTATACTGTAATAAAAAATATTCCACTACCCCAAAAGTACATATCTGTGCCCACCACCTCTACCTGCAATCTGTCCGTGCGACATGGCTGACTGAATCCAATCTTGACATTTCTTGCCTGCTTGTAATTGCTTCCAGAGGAACCAGAGGTTCCAAATTGTAGGCGAGAGCATCATTTCGCACATCCTAGTTACCTTAAGCAAGGAGCGCGGTGTTACTCCAGGCAGCACACTGTTTAAGCCTTTATTCAATCAGGCTAAAGCTCAGAGCATTCAGATAGAAGCGTGCTGCTTTAAAAGGCCTCCTCCTGAGGTACCTCTCAGACCCAGTTAGTCTGTAGCGACACCTAACCCACTTTCTCCCATCCGCATTCAGTGGGCTAACCTAAATTCCATTAATAGACAGACAAATGTGCCTCACATGCTGCATGTAGGTTTCATGGATGTATATATGTATTTATTTGACTGGAGCTTTAAAGATATCAAACAGCAGCATTTGGGAAAAGCTGAGGTTGCACCTTTTTGGTCAAAATACAAGGAGAAAGCTTTGGATTAGATGCTCTGGCTGGTTCTTCAATGGCTCCTGTAAGATAACACAGCATACGCCTCCTCAATATGTATGAGATGTCACTCTGTCCACTCATCCATTATAGAGAAAGGGAAATTGAAAGTGAAGCCGCACAGACAAAAACCAAACCAACCTTGGCTTGGTGGGATGCCACAGCAGTGAACGCCTTAGTAAGGACAGAAAGCTGTCAATATCATATCAGCAAGGTTGGACATGAAGGGGGGATGCAGATCATTTCATGTAATCAAATTTGAATCTCTTTAAAATGTGTTGCTCAACAGACAATGTATTCATCCTCTCATGAAGGGCTATTCAAACAGTGCTCAGAAAGATGTGGTGGTGAAGAGAACTGAAAAACAGTACTGTACCTAGGTATGCAAGAGTACTAATAAAAGTATGAATACATAAATTTGCTCAAGTAACAGCATTACTTCTTTGCTGCACAGTGTCGGTTAATTATTTCTTGTCCAATAAAAATACATATTTAAAAATACATATCTTGGGGAAACCGAAGGATTTCTGGGTTATATGCTTTTATCTGATAACATGCCTTCTAGGTGCAGCCTATACTATATTTTTCACACACACATCACATAATGAAGCCAAGGCTTTGAAACCTTTTCAAAGCATGTGCATAATTCGATATTTAGTACAATGAAATTCAGTTGTTGCCATATGACAGCTAAACTAAAAGTACATTAGTACCCTAAATATATTATATATTTGTAATTATTATAATTTTATATAATTTCCATTTACTGGGCCAATTTCAATACAGAGCATTTTTAACATTTTTACAGTATATATTTAATTAAACACAATAAAGGGGTTCGTTTTAATCAATAATGTTCATATAGTTATTACTTAATCTAGATTACTAAGATTAAATAGTCACCCAAGTACTTGCATTCTCAGGTTGGAAGCTGAGTTGTGGACATTACTCTATGGGCTCTACCAATACTAAAAAATGAGAATACTTATAATCTATTGGAAATAAACTTAAATATGTGTACAATTACTATTATGTTATACATAAGCATTTTGTTGCAGGGAAAATGTTCCCTTGTACTGCAACTACAACAGTACAATCATTGGCACCAACACCGAGCTCAGGGCTTACAAACTTAAAAGGCTCGCTAAAGCCAAAAGGGTTTGACTTGATAAGGAACTGCAGTTACTGAAATGTCAGCATAGACCTGTTCACTAGTATTAAACTAGTTTTTAGCAATATGTATAGACTATGACCCAGACCAGAACAGGTTACATCCACTTCAGCGGTGAAGCAAGCAGTCCAGTGTGGCGGTGCAAAACATGTTTTGGAAACATGGAAAAGCACTATGCGGTTATGTAATCTGTCATGTAATGAGATGCCTTATGAAACTTGCTTTTTCAAATAAACGCAAAAAAAAAAAAATACGGTAATGTACCGTTAGGTAATGGTTTGGCTCTCATTCTATGCTAACAGGGAGCAGACGGAATCTGCGCAAACACTTTGGGCAGTGCTACTTCCAAGGAGAACTTAATCTTGACTTCAAAACCAAAATCCTAGGCCTGAGGCCAAATTCAGTGCTGCCTGGGCATTTAGCACCACCACAGTATGGAACCACTATGGGCTATAGAAAGTGCGTTTTCTTCTAGTGAGTGAAATAAACACAGATGAACAAAAAGGTGGGATTTGTTTCTTGTTCCACACTGGCTCTGCATGCTGGGAGTACAACTAATCAGACTGGTTCTGGTTAATTTCACAGTGAAAGTGCATCCAATGCAGAAGGCCTTCCAAGCCTCTAACAACAAGTAATAGCCACTGGATTTAACACACAAACTGTACACCAAAATGATCACACGCTTGCCTTAAACCACGTCAAGCTGTTGTGCAATCTGGAACAGACTTGCATATGTGGTTTCTGACACTGTATGACATAAAGTGGTCAAAAGTGTGGAGGAAATTCAGACTTCAAGACAAGGCCGCTGGTACTGTTTTCAGCTATGCAGTATACAGTACAGATAACAGTTCAGCTTCAGTGCAAAACTAAAAAAGCAACATCAAACAGCAAACATGTCTTGGCTCATTGACTTGATTTTGGGTAAACAGTTGTGGAGATGTAAAACAATTTGGGTTTGTGAGGGCTGCAATTCTTTCTGTTCACTTTTCTAGCACAGTAAAACTGTTTGTCAGATACCATGGCAGTTTGGGCAACCCTGGTCAAATGACCTTTTTGTGGTGAAAGTACGTTACGTATCTTTGTAACGCACACTTACTGTATATTCTTTTACTGAAGACATGGCATTGCCTTAAATACATTGAGCCCTGTGAATAAAGGAACAACTGTGCAAATTGCAAACTAACCCTTGAATTAACTAAAGCACACACTCAAATATGAGCTAAAAGTATTCACAATGAATAAAAAGTACAGATAGACCCACCCAGGGCAACACTGCCAACAATGGTGCCTCTATGTATACATTACTGGGAAAAGCCCATAGAACCTCCTGTGGATAAGAGGAGAGATCCCCCCCCCATTAGTTTCCTGTCCACTCCCCTACTGTGTCCCGTCCACCCCAGCTCTGTGGAGTCATCTAATAATAATGTTGGCGGGAAAGAAAACACGGCTCGACCCTGATAGCAGCTCATGTGATACGTGGCTGTAGCTCATGTGATATGCGACCGCCTTGATTGGTGTCCCGAGGCATTTCGTCCTCATCTGTTTCATGAGAGATGAGAGAGTTGAGATGGTGGGCGGGTGGACCCCGAGGTTTGATTGATTGTTAGGTTGAACTTCTGGCCCGTGTCCAGCAGCTGGTCATGTTTTCCACATCACGGAGGCTGAAGGCCATCAGCGGACGAAAGTAAACAAAGAGAAAAGGCCACAGCATGTACTCCCTCTTATCGGTGCCAGGCCTTCACGCCACCCTCTTCCTGTCAGTGGCTGTTTCATGTTCCCAGTCCACTGGGTTTAATTACTCCCAGGCCTTAGCGAATCATACAGGATGAAGCACGCTGAGAGTAATTATTCATCACTAAGGCTGCTAAACGAGACAGCTTTTTTCCTGCAGTGGACTAATGCGATTATCTAATACTAAGTTACATTAGGCTTTGGTAATCAGATACCAAATGAAGTGCATGTTTTCTCATCAGTGTCTCTGTTGTCTCCTGTTTTGTAGTGTTGTTTTTCCATGTTGACAGACCTCTGGAGATCCTTTGGGTAAAATAATCATTTCAAGATGCTTCTGAACATCAGTCATTACAGGGCACAGCAATAATGCTAGAGCCACACTGGGGGGACCGACTTAACTGCATCCCATTTGTGATCATTAAAAATATAGCAGACGATCAAAACACATCAGAACACGTCCCACACATCTCCGGTACGGTCCTCACAGGGGCAATATAAATACGCTCCATGCTGCATACTCAAAAATGACAGCCCAAAATCAAATACTGGCAGAAACTCTCCCACAGGCCCTTCAGCACAGCTGTTGTCTCCGTCACTGGACAGTTTTATTAACGAATTCCCTGAATCAAACGTCCTGAAGCTCCCCAGACGTTTGACTACATTCACTATGCCATGCAGTTGATGAGAGCAGCAGATGAAAGGGCTTGACGGTAACCTATATTTAACCTACTGCAGAAATGGCCGTCTTGACATGAAGCGTCCGACTTAAAGATCTGATGTGCATTCTGAGTAGGCAGTGTTATGGTGTTCATGATTAAAGAAAAGACGCTGCTTGGTCAGATCTGGAAGTACTTCAGAGGTGCGGCCCACACACAAGTGTGTTCACGTGCACACACGCACAGGCTAGCCATTAATCAGGCTGAAAGGGCCAGACTTCGTTATACCCGCTCTGCTCTCTTTGCATGGCGCATGCATTTCTCCTCAAAGCAACCCACACTGCATTCTAATGGATGCCACTTTTCACCACTGACGAGGCTCACTGGTTATTTTTGGGGAAAGTGGTGGTCATCAGTGAGGAAGGCTAAAACCAGGGCAGAAATAACAAACCCACCTCTGGGAGGGACTCTGTGTGTAGAGGGTTCCTTAATTTAAAAAAAGGGAACGTCATAAACAAAGCAATGCATTTGGCTCTGGGTGTAGCAGGAAGTGGCTCGCTAATGGACGTGTGTGTAAAAAAAAGAAACGGACAAACAGCTCAAATCGAGACGGGGTCTCACCAGTGCACAATAAGTCCAGACACAACATATTCAGCATTCGTTACTCGTAAGAACAGAACATGTCAGTTCCATTGCTCATCAAATTAATGTTGCCGGGCCTTAAAAGCAGCATTTTTCAAAACGTAACCGTAGCTAAATTTAGGTGTAAGTTCAGTTCAAGTTTAAGTTCAGGTGTCAACAAATTTCATTCACAGTGCTCCAAAGTCAGAATTGTTCGCAGTGGTGGTGATAGGAACCAGTCGTTTACAGGGCCCATAGCAGGAACAACCACATTTTTCCATTCACCCTCCGCTCCGCACAGTTCACATATTAAAACCTAAAAACATATTTTAGATAAGCCACTTTTATCATTATCATCACCACATATAAAAACACCGAGGACGTGTGTATGTTCCCTGCTTGTTTTGCATAGGGGGGCACTAGGGGGATGGGTATATTTGTGCTATAGACAATCTGACCCCTGGTTCCTATCGCCACCACTGTAAAGAAATCAGGGTTTCTCTACAATAAACCATTTCACATCAAACTGTTTTGAATTACATTGTTCATATCTCAGCTGCTGAATTATGCAGTGGAAGTCTCCTTTAAGCGCACCGAAGCCTGTCTCATGTGAAGGCAAGTGGCTATGTTACAGTTCTGATCTGCTTTGTAAAGGAGATAATTAGAAGTGTCAGTCTCTGTGGGGATAACAGTCAATTCCCAACACTTTGCACAGCACAGATACTACAGTAGGAAAGAATAGCATTCATTTAAGAAGACAAATGCATTCAAGTGTCCTGTTTGTAATTGAATGGGACGTTGGATGTTAGTTTGGACTGAAAGGAAACCCACTTAGTGCTCCAGAATGTCATATTTTGAGCACAGTGTCACATACAGCTGGAAAGCATTTGCGAGGCCTAATGTATGTAACACTCCTCAGTGACAGAGCCAAGCCACCAAATCCAAAACTACAATCTTCTCCCACACCATTCTGTCACACCAACGACACGATCCCAATTACACTTGTATGGAAAGAGCAGATGTTATGTCTCCTCTCCTCTAAGTGCTTGCAGTCCCCACCCACAGCCGCACTCTGTTAAGTCTCTGCTCACTCTACTGCCCCATATCCCGGAGAAAAGCAGCCCTGTGAGAGCTTTTGCTTTTGATACAGGATTAACACATTAGGCAGCAACACACACTTTGGAGCCTTTGGTGTGTCTCAGCTCGCTTTCTCAGTTATCTTGCAGTCTTATGTGTACCACTATCTCAACACTGCCCTCTAATGGCTGATTTCTTAATGATTTGAAACAGGTTTCTGCTATTACGGGGGGATTAGATCAAGATCGAAACAACCTCATTCAGAGTGGTTTGATGCGAAATGCCCAATTCTCAAAAGACTTATCAAATCAGAATTATTCACAGTGGTGGTCACAGGAACCAGACATCCAAAGAGTTAAATGCCTCTGAAAGCTCCTTTACAGACATTTATCACATAAATATACTACATGACACTAGAGAAATTGTTTTCGATAGTTTTGAGGCCTAAAAACTAAACTTCACTAATCTTCACTAAACTGATCACTACTAACATTAAATACACTCATCGTCATAAGAACAGCTGCACAAATGAATCAACTGACAGGAATGAAACTTGGTGGGTAGGTTTAACATTGTGAGACATGCATGACATCGTGAGTCATACTGTCAGCACCATTGGCAGAAAGCTACATGACGCAGGACTGCATGTACAGACAGTTACGATGACTACCCTTAACACCATGTCAACGTCGTCAAAAACTGCAGTGGTGTCGTGCCAGACTGTCATGGAGTGACTCCGAATGTCAGAGAGTCATCTTCAGTGACGAGTCCCGTTATTGTCTTGGTGGAGACGACCAATGAATCCGTGTGTGGAGGCACTGTGGCCACATGAATGGTTTGATGGACTATCACGCGCCACACCTCTAGAAGGCCTGGTGTCACTCCATCTCCACCCTTACCACAAAATTTGCAGGAACTGTGTGAGAATATTCAAGCTGCATCTCCATACCGAGACATCTGGCATGTTGCCCGACACCATACCGAGAGACACTACTTCTGTATCATCATTTATCGTTCCTGGTAACCTTCATCTTGACTGTCAATATAAAGTCCTATATATTGTCATAACTGGATGAGCTGGTGTCTCAACAAAGAATACAGGCAACTGCAGGTGTCCAATATGTTTATATGACTAACACCAGGTTTTTTCCTGTTTCAGAGATGCCCACCACGTTGTCTGAAGACTGGCTACCAGATATGACCCAAGAGTCTGCGCTCCCAGACTGCAATGCTGAACATTCCGGAGTCTGCAACTACAGCATACCTTGGGCCCCTACTTACCCTTCTGACAACAGCAACAACGACAGCATAACCACCAGCTCCATCAACCAATCACAGACTCCCATGTTGTTCCCATCCCTGCCCATGTTTGTACCACTATATTCCGATTGGAACAGCGCTATGGCAGCCTGGGGTTTGGCATGGGAAGCTCACATTTATGGCCTGGGCACTGTGTTCTGTCTGATCTCTTTGGCCTCCGCCCTTAACCTCCTCTGTCTGCCTCTGTGCTGCCCGTCGGGCTGTGGCTACTTTGCTCTGGTCAGCCTCTTCCTGTTGGCTGCTGGTTGCACCAGAGCTTTTGCCCTGCTCTACGATGCTTACGGACACCAGGACCGCATGACCTCCACCGAGGCATCCCTGCTGTTATACGAGGCCCCATTCCCTTGCATGACTGCAGCCTTTGGCCTGGTTTTCCTGCTCCTGTCCATGCGCTCCCGCATGCAGCTCTCCTACTCCGCCTTTCAGAGGCCCTGCTTCCTGGCCTGTCTGGTTCTGGTGCACTTTGCTGCTGCCTTCGGTCCAGTGACACTACTCCGTGTTGACCACCAGGGGGCCCCATTATGCCTCTTCCTGTCTCTGATCTCTAGAGGGGCCTTTGTGGTTCTAGCAACTTTCTTATCTGTTGCCTACTTTGTGTTCTACTGCTACGTGCGTGCTGACTCCAAGCATATTTACCACCTAAACAACACATCACCAACCCCGGCCGAACGCTACAACCGCTGCCCTTTCGCAGAGAGCCAGGACTGGGACCGAGCTGCAGTTGCAGTGTTCCTTTCCGCCATCTTTTCTCTGGCCTGTGCTGGCCTCCAGCTCTATGCCATGCTGCATGCTCTGGGTGTTGCTGGACGGGCTGAGGTCTTCCAACCCTGGCCATGGTGGGCCTTCCAGCTAAGTTGCAGAGTATGCGAGGCTGTAGTCTGTCTCACACTGGCCTTGGTGGTGTCCCAACCTATTTACTGCTCTGAGCACCTCCCACAACCTGGCAGCTGCTGGATGGAACTCTTAGCTGCCAAGTCACCTATCATTCCTGGGAGCTACCAGTGGACCCTGACGCAGCAGGAGAAGTTGGCAATTTGTGACCCAATCGGACACGGTGAGACAGAATGTCTGCCCCTCTACACACTTGTGGACGACCGTATGGGCAGCCTGAATGGACTGGACCTCTTATACCACAGCAACAGGGCTCTCGCGTACCGGGACTTGGACCTGGATCTGCCCGAAACCATACCAAATACTGGAGCTCCATCAGTAGGCTCCTCCTGCACCAGTGACTCCACGGCTGACCTGCGGCCTCCATCGCCCATCAACCTGCGCCGCAGCATTGATGAAGCACTGTTTAGCGAAGCACTTTTCCCAATGAGTCTCTTCAGCCCTATGAGGCCTTTTACTTCCAGTGACCACTCCCTGGAAGGCAGGGACACAGGTTCTACAAGTGGCTCAACCCTCAGAGACATCCATCCATCTGATCCAGGCCTGTACCGGACCTCCTCCTGTGTGGAGATGCTGCCCCAAGCTCCTCTCACTGTTCAAGCCCAGCAAGATGCCCCTTCCCTGGCTTTCCCTCCGTCTCCATCTCCCTCCCTGTCATCCTCCTGCTGTTCTTCCCCAGAGCGCTGGAGAGGCAGTTCCAGCTCTTGCTCCCTCTACAGGCCATCTCTGGCAGGCTCCTCTCTGGTGCTTTGTTCCAGCCCAGAGGGACACAACCCTGCCCCTTCTACCATCAGTGGCAGCTCTGGATGCACTGCCACAACAGGCACCCAGGGCACCAGCCAGCAAAGACAATGCAGGACTCAGAACTCCCAGGAAAATTTAGAGCAGCAACCTGAGCTTGATCAGTCCGTGCAAGAGGAGTTTATCAGCGTGTGCAGACAGATAGATGCCCTCAGCGTCTGCAGTGAGACTATTGACCTGTAAAGTATGCCCTCATATATAGCACATATGGAGTATAGAACCGTATCGACTGCAATGGACTGAATTAATAACAGTGAAACTGTATGAGCGAGAGGTTTGATGATTGTCACTAAGGTGCTATAGCTGATCTTGCCTGCTCCAGACCGTGGCCTAAACACACAATGTTGTCCAGTGAGATGAAAACGTGCCAAATGTTTGATATGACTGATAAGGGTAAGGATTTATCAATAAGTGGATAAGCTACCTTTATGGGACTATTCCATTCTGAATAACTAAGTGCCATCAGCTGCCAAAAGCTAAGAAGAGGTTTTTGTAGAATATTTCTGAAGATTATTATTGGTCAGCAAGATTTGTTAAGCTTTTATGGATTTTCTGAAGCAATTTGAAAGTTTGTACAGGTTTGTACAATATTGACTCTTCGGCGATATGGATACTACTGTGCGCGAAATAAGACTACTGACTACTGTAATACATGTATTTTGAACTGTAATAGCACTACAGATGTTAAACATTAAATATATTTAAATACATCAATAACAACCAGTATCCTTAGAGAAGGCCTTTTTTGCTTTAAGCCTTCACTTGTACAGCTTCCTCACCTTATTATTCTTCTACAGCAAATGCCTGTGACCAAATTGAACATGGTTTGAGGATTGAAAGGTCTAGAGGGAGAAAAGTGGTCCCACACCTTGTTGGGGGATTCGATACTGCCAATGCAGCGCACTCTGCTGGTAGCTTTAGGTAATAACTCTTTTTTTTCCCTCTTCTGCACTGTCAAGTTGACTAAGCACTTGAGTGACTGCCATCCATCCTTCTCATTTAAAGCATTTGATATGAAGTACAGTTCCGTAATTTATTTATCTGTGGAGCCTCAAGCCATCGCTTCCATGCATTTCAAAAATAAAGGCAAATAATGTTTTGTACATTTGAAGTGCACAGTTTGGTTCCTCATGCACCCCAGTGCAACCAGGGCCTCATTTGTAAAACATCTGTAGGCACAATTTAAAACGTATTTGAGTAGCTATTTATAAAATTTTTAAAGTTTTGGAGATAAAAACATGCATAGATGAACCCAAGTTTATAATCCTATGTATGCACTGCAGTGCCAGTGTGCTACAGGCAATGCGGTGCATGGTTCACGAATGTGGTTTTCATATATAAACCGTAAATTTTAGAACCAAATTCATGTTTCATAAATGAGGCCCTTGCCCAAAGCTGACTGACACTTTTTTCCCCACTCAGCACTTACATTCAAACACACAGCAGCAAAACAAAACTTCTGTTCATTACTGATTGTTTCAAATTTATTTCTTCAACAATGGCATAAGCAACTTCAGTTAGGTATACTGCAGTAAACAAAGCTGACTTCAGGTGTAAGAGCTCCAACAGTGGTCAAAGACTAAACAAGCAACATCCACCTTAATGAAAGGATGCAGATTTTGTCTTTGTACATCTTAGTGTGAATTGTCCTCACAACAAGGCTCTGTACGCCAGATAGTGATTGACAGTATAGTATGTATTTAGTTAGACATATAGTCTACAAAGACCAAAAGCCAGATAAACTGAAATACACAGTGAATTACACATAATACACCTTAAAACATTATCTGAATTCCATAGTCCATCTGATAGAAACGTGAAGCTATACAGAGCAAGCGGATCAAACAAGTGGAGCTTTTTGGGTCAAGTTCATCACTTTCCCTGCTTCAAGGCATATCACTGGTTTTACCAACAGGCAAAGCTGTGGGTGATCATCAGATACAGCAGGAACATACATAAACTTTAACCATGGCCCTGATTGCCCAATAGTGCTGACAACATTTATTTTGGCTTTAATAAAGGGTTAGAGATCACAGGGGCCAAAAAAAAACAAAAAACAAAAAAAACAATGCAAATGCACTTGGCAGTACGTAAACTGTAAAAAGAGAAGTATAAATATAGCCACATTATGGCTTAAAAAAACAGCATGCATATCAAAACCCTTCATGCAAGCTTAGCACCCAGAGTCACACTTGCATTCTGTACAAAACTGATCATTTCATTAATATGAATTCCAGTCAAGAATGACCAGTACTTAGTAACTGACCTCACTGCTCCATACCAGTTCCACCTTTTGGTCCAAATTAAGGTCAAGCAAAAAGCTAAGTACTTCCATAGCAACAGGTAATGATCTTGGTTAAAGTTAGGTGATGTTGCAGACATTCACACTAAATGACATCCATCATTTATAATATTCGTTCTTGGGAATACTGGCTGGGTGAGAAAAAGAGTACAGTAGTTTCTTCAGGAGAAATAGTACAACACACTACTGTGTCACACTAGCAATAACAATGGGCTTAATAACAGGCACTCTGTCACAAAAAACGGAATCTAAAAAGTAACACACCTCGCGTTCATCAATTTCTTAAAAAAAAAAAAAAAAAAGGAAGAAGAAAAAGGTAACAAATCAAACTACAGGAAGGATTGGCTCGATAGTTCTAGCGCACTTGTATTTTGGAAGCTTTTGCACAGAGTGTGTGGATGACATTTGCTTTGAAGTTTTAGCCTCAGACTTGCTAAAAGAGGCAGGGTCTGCAATGGGGCACGGAGATATAGTGTAATAGCACAGCTAAGACAGGAGAGTCCTTTGCTCTCTAGGACCTCTACACTCCACAAAAACCTCCACTACATAGACACACGCAGGTTGAAGAAAACGACATGCTGTGTCAGGCCTTTTTGGTAAATCCTGATCATCCACAAGTGCAAGTGTTTATTTATTTATTTATTTATTTATTTATTTATTTATGTTTGTTAGTTTTTTTTATTATTTTTTATTTATTTAATTTCATAAGGACCAGTTGTTTATCGCTACCTCTCTCCCCTTCTTCCTCATCTCTCTCTGTCTGTCTGAGGGATAGTGAATGACAGCAGGGCAGAGTTGGGCAGGCAAATAGGGCGTTAGTTTCAGGATGTCAGTTGGGTCAGAAGTGTTTGGTCATCGCCGGGGTCAGAATATCCAGCATCTGCTTGTCCATGCTTGTTCATCTACTTCAGTAAAGCCGTTTTTCGTAACTACAAAAAAAGAAAAAGAAAGAATAACAATCAATCAGATATAATAAAAAAGACATGCTTACTAATATTCTTAGTAAAACTGTCTATAAAGTTGCAGGGAAATCGTGTTAAATCTGGGCATGGCATTAAAGATATTCAGATGAAATGGGTCAAAGTGGCAGTTAAAATTTTTTTGCAAAAAGATCTACAAGGAAGTGTCAAAATCTAACAATTAAATCATTTCAGTAGTGAATAAAGTATGCAAATATTGTAATGAAGGGGGAGGGAAAAAAGGGGTTTCCTCACATTGTGATTACTGAACTTAGACAATCACTAGACAACTTGCATTAAAGATTTGCTCTTGCTTGTTTCAGCAATGAGGACGCGTCTCTAATTACTTACGAAACGCAAAGCTGATTCTGTTTCGCAAATCTAAATGTTATGAGTGGTTTGCTGATCTAATATTTTATAGCCCGTGATGTATGCTACGCTGTACTAGTATCCTCTGTTTACTTACGAGTGAAGACCGTGAACCCCTCCCTCCACCTGTGCAGACATGGTCCTCTTCTCAAACTTTAACTCTCCAGAGTACATCATAGAGCTATGAGAACACATGTACACACAAAGTCACAATTAGAACAACAATACAAAAGGCCAAAGTGCACCAACTTGCAGCCTACAGAATAGAAAATGGCATCTTAAGGACTTGGGTCTGGTGTCCTGGACAAAGAGACTAAGCCTAAAATTTTCCACCACAATTAACACACAGTCCATGACTGGCTACATTAAGAGCAACACTCACCGAAGCATGGACAGGCTCTTGGAGCCGATGTCCTGGCAGCCATGTTGGATTCCAGCAATAAGATAGGGCACAAATTTATGGATGGAGCCTTTGTCCTGCACCGAGCCAGACACTCCCTGAGCCACCTTCACTTTATCTCCCTCACTGTCAACCAATGAAAGGTACAGAAAACAACAAATAAAAAACAAATCAAAATATTTTCTTAAAATGTAACAGCATTTCCTTCACTTATACCCATAAAACACACCTGAAGTAGCGTTTCTGGCTGCTGGTGCTCTTTTCCATGGCATCAAGAGAGCCCATCCCTCTGTACTTCTTCAGCCTCACACCATCAGAGAAGAAGTACTCACCAGGAGCCTCTGTGGTTGCTGCCAGCAACGACCCCATCATTACTATGGACAAGAAAGAGGAGGTTATCAGTGAAGACTGTTCTTGGTGACTTCTCAGGAATCTCATAGATTGTGTTAAACAGAATTATAGGAATCGGTCGCGTTATAATGAATTTCATAGCATTATTATATTATAGCAACATTTTTCACTTCAACCTAGTAACATGAACAAGCCCTTTAAGAACACAAAGCACACCTGTAGATGCTCCCAGTGACAGAGCCTTCACAACATGGCCCACAGTCTGAATGCCCCCGTCTGCAATGACTGGCACTCCAAACCGCCGTGCGTATTCTGCCACCTTATACACTGAAGTACCCTGTGGCCTCCCACATGCCATGACTGCAAATCAAAACAACGCAAGAAAAAAAAGGTAAATTGTTACAAGTACACATATGTCACAAACCATTCTTGGCAGAACAAAACAATAATGATTTCAAAGCTGTAGAATGTAACCATCTGGTATACGTTTTATACAATGAGTTTGCACCATGATAAAAAGCCACAATTAGGCAGAACCTGGGCCAAATAAATGCTTTACGAACTGTCAGCCACTGCACAGTAAACTGTGGTCCTTGCTTCATTTACAATGGCAGCACTTTCCTACTGTAGTGTATAATACACTTGTTAATAGTCTTGTTTACACGCTATCAAAAGCTTCACACTAACCCTCCTGAGTAATGCAGATAGAGCCACAGCCCATTCCCACTCTCAGGGCGTCCGCTCCTGCATCGATCAGATTCTTCGCCTGTGCTGCTGTCACCACTGCACACATGCACAAACAGCAATTCAAATCAAGTAGTGATGGAACAAACGGGACCTACATGAACAGAAGGACAAGGAAAATTGACTCACCGTTCCCTCCCACCACCTGCAGATCAGGGTATTTCTGTTTGATGTAGTGAATCATGTTGATCTGATATACAGAGTTGCCTTGTGAGGAATCCTAAGGACAGAAACAAGACATATTGATTTAGACTAAAGGAGAACAAGATATCGAATAACTACATATTCATGCAGCATCAAGCATCACCACCTCTTCACTGAACAGTTCTTACAGAACCAACTCATTACACACAACTTAACCAATGAAAGACACTCAGTCATTAGGTGCATCTAGTTGTGCCTAAATTCTTGAGCCACTTTATCGTCAGATACACCGACAATATGACTGCATTCTGAAGGTTCACAATTACCGACACAAATCTTACAGATAAACTCTTCCCGTCTCTACCTCATCCATCAAAGCACAGGGACAAGACTACTGATGACCAGATATTATTTGGCTCATTAGCAGAGTCACTGTCATTTGCAACTCAATGCTGGGTTGAGAATAGCAAAGACAGTAGTGGACCAGTGGAAAATATAACTGAAATTCTCTGTTGTCTGTATGATTTGCAAAAGAATCTGATTATACAGTACTGACTCAAAAGTTTTGTATTTCTTCTATAAACTAATATAATTTTACGTTCAGTCAAACCTTAGATCAGTGCTGTGAGATACATTTTATACACAAGCCTTCTATTAAACTCACCAAAACCACCACATCTACACCAGCCTGCATGAGCAGGTCCAGCCGGTACTTGTCGTCCTCGCGGGTGCCGATGGCCGAGCCGCAAAGCAGCTGCTTCCGAGAGTCTTTGGAGGCTAGAGGGTAATCCCTGTTCTTCTTCAGGTCAGTGCGGGCAATTATAGCCACCAGCTCGTCATTATCATTTACTATGGGGAGCTTACCTAGGGATAAACTTTAAGGTTAGTACAGTATACTAAAGATCATGGGAGCATATTAACCATGCTAAACAGCTGTTAGGCATTCAAGCAGAAATAGTGTAGGTTATTTGTATTCCGCGTGCCAAGTGACTTTCCCTTGTGGGAATCAACAAAGCCAACTACCGTGCAAAGAGTGCAAGAACTTACCGTACATATTATGTCTTGTAAATGCGTTATCTGTGTTCTTAGTATACAAGCTGTGGACAGCTTAAAGGCACTATTAAGATTTCAAGACTCTGACCTTTTTTGCTGCGTTGCAGAATGTCATTGGCCTCTTTGAGTGTAACACCAGCAGGAGCGACCACCAACTCTTCTCTTTTAGTCATAGCCTAAAGGACAGACACACAACTGAATTTAGTCATAATTCTCAATGATAAATAAAACACACAGTGCAGAGGAACCCAACTTCATTCCTGGCAATCTACTGCCATGCATACATTGTTTAGTAGCTTAAAGTTTTGCCTGGTTTTGGTACATTTTTCCCCTCATGTTGGGGGTTGCACACTTTTGTGTTTGTTCAAAAAGTGCACAAGCTATTGCCAGCACAACCAGCAATGTTTGGTGCCAAATTACCTCCAGGTTTATTTATAAAGCACCTTTCACACACATCTATCTATCTATCTATCTATCTATCTATCTATCTATCTATCTATCTATCTCACCACACACATGCTGCCAAAGATGAAGAAACAAATACAGAACTTTGCGAAGAGCTGGGTAAGGCACAACTCACTACAACAGATAGCTGAACATAAGGTTATTCCACCAGTCACTATGTTGATAAAATGAAAACTGAGTGATCAGTTTAATTCACTAAAATGTAATCTTTCAATCTCTCTCTTTTTTTTTTTTTTTTTTTTCTCCTTTTGGTGTGTATTAAACTTCTCAAACCGCTTATCCTGGGTTCCAGGGGGTGCCGGTGCCCACCGTTCACTGTACAGAAGGCAGGAAACACTCTGGACAGGCCACCAGTCCTAACAGGACAGAGAGACACACCCTACAGAGTTACTCACCTCCTCCAGAGGTCTGTTATGGTCCTTCTCAGACAGGAAGTCGATGTCTCGTGAGGTTACGATGCCCACCAGCTTACCGCCCATCTTGCCTGTCTCAGTGACGGGGATTCCAGAGAATCCGTGCCTTATCTTTGCTTCTAACACGTCTCCCACCGTGTGGCGTGGGCTCATTACCACAGGATCTGTGATGAAGCCCTGCTCAAACCTCTACACACATGAAAACACACAAAGACACGTGTTTATGTAAAATATGCACAAAACTCACTTCAAACAACATCAGACACATATGCAGTCCATCAACACATCAGCCTTGTGAATTCATACAAAAAAGACCCAAGTGACATGATGCTTAATGTCTTATATTTCTTAAACCAGAACTAACAATATGTTCTCAATGAGTCAACAATATGTTCGTTTCAGAACAAAAATCTTCTACCTCCAACAATAACAACTCTTACAGGAGCAGAAAAACACACTTTTATTGTAATTCAGTGTAACCAGACTGATCTGGTAAACTCGAACCAAAAACACCATCATAGATAATAACCTGTACCAAGGATAACACTGTTAAACAACCATCACAGTCTAAAAAGATAATACAGACAGATAATATTAGTTATGGAAGGTTTTAGCTTACTGAACTTAGCAGGGCCCTAAAATCCACACAGCAGCAATACGTAAGCACAGCAGACAAACACAGAGGGTTCGATGCAGCTTAATAGAGTAATTTATAAATTAGTAAGGTCTTTAGCCATACCTTCACTTTGCGAACCTCATTAGCCTGAAATTCTGGGGTGCAGTTATGATGAATGATGCCGATCCCACCCATGAGCTAGACAACAAATGCACAGCAGTTACCTTAAATGACTGTAAAATGTTTAATTCAGTTGGATCATATGGGCAAAGAACAAAAATAAATAAATAAATAAATAAAAAAAATAATAAAAACCTACTGCCATGGCAATGGCCATTGATGACTCAGTGACGGTATCCATGGGGGATGATATAAGAGGCGTCTTCAGTGTAATCTTTTTGGTCAGGGCTGAAGTCAAGTCCTGTAGATAAACAGCAAGGTCAACTGTTGGAGTGCAAAATGGATGTTTACAACATAGGAACAAAGTACATGTGTCTTTATGAATTAAGTATCTTCAGAGTGTTTAGTGTTCAGCGACAAGTGCAGTAATTAAGTTTAACCATAGGAGGGCAGTAGCGATTCTTATATCTTTAAACAACACAGTTCATTTAAAATGACAGACTAATAATAGGCTGCATGTAACAAAGGAAAGAACACCACTAAAAGAGCTGACATTAACTTGTATGCACAGGTGTGCATTCATGCCACCACTGCCTTTTTCAATAGCTGGACAATAAAACTGAATAACTTCAGTAAATGATCAGCACACAACAGGACACAAGAGCACCTAGCGCAGCTTGCTCCATGTACACACTGGACAGTAAATGAACTCAAGATATCCACACAGTCTTACCTGGACTGGACTCAAATCGACTATAACAGATGGTGCACTGACATTGAAAAACCTCTCCTAATCATGCTTGGCAAATCTGGAAACGCATATGATCGCCTGCACCTTTTATTTGTAAAAAGAAGACTTTAACAGCTACTGAAACAAAATAAATACGACCTTCAAAACCCTTCAAGACCATAAGATCCTTTTAGTGCATTTAATGCATGCTTAGGATGAAAGGAACGTCTGAAAATGCTTGGAAATGTTCTGTTTAAAATCCCACAAAAACACCCCACTGCATCTCCTGCTGACCTTCACAGAGACACTGCGTCAGCCCTGAGAAATGCTTCTCACTCAGATAAGCTCAAAAACATTCAACATCCTCCTCGTAACCACCTGCTTTTCACGTCTCCACCTACAGTTCCCAAAACATGACAATTCACAGTTCACAGACAAGCGTTTGAAATTCCCCATATTGACAATGGCTGACAATGATTTCCACATTATAAAGAATTTGTGCATTTCATCAATGGGCCATCCTATGAACGAGTGATGTCAACAGACAGTGGCCCTTTGCATGTAACCCCCTGGAAAGGTCATCAATGACAACTTGCAGTAGAATCACCATCAATACCTATCTCGATGATTCAGCAATGACTAGCAAGTTACACCACAATAATGCATATTTTAAAGTCACTTTAAGTCAGAAATCATAGCGCAGTCTCCTTTCACACATGACTCATTTCCAGGTGCAACACTGCATCGGGGAGGGTCTCTGAACAACAACAAGGAGGAGGTGATTTATCCCTACCCACTGGTGCAGGTTGATGTAATCAAAACTCTGTGTTTCAGAGACTTTTGATGGAAAACAGGAAAACTAACATTTTGTCTGAATCGTCACTTGGAAAAAGTTATGTTTTTGGTTTCTCTTTCAGTAATAAAGTCTCCCATTTGAATATTATGTATTATATTTCTACAAACAAATTGAAATAAAATATTCAAATAAAACATTTAAATATAAACACATGTACTGGATTTTTATACTGATACATTTCTCTTTAACTACCAAACAGTAGTTATAAAAGGAAAAACATGCAGTTATTTTTCTTAAAATAAACAATAAACAAAAGTGAGATGTGTAAATTACATGTTGCACAGATTTATTATGGCTCACAATAAAAGTAAAAAAAAGATTTAATTAAAATCTTGTGTTGTGTATATAGTGTTCCTTCTAAAGAAAGAGAGAGCTGATCTTCTAATATTACTCAACCACTTCCAGGAAACTGTGGACTGTCTACAGACAAATACCAAATCTCAATCTATAAACAATCCTGAGGTTGCACATTTCAGGTACCAGCATGGACATTTGATACTTGTGCAAAGTCAGCACACTGGCACTGTACGAACTTCTTTACCAGTCGTCATTCCACTCAACTGAGAAACCTACTTCAGGTTTGTCTAAGGTTTTGCAAACCAGTTTTATGCAGTTCTGAGAGCTGTGCAACAGTCTTATTTATTCAATCATTCATTCACATTGATGATTTAGACTTTTAGGAGTATAATGAACTGTTAAAAAGAACTACATAAAGCATTCCTGACAGCATACATTTTATAATATGATACTTTTGTTTATTTCAGATTACAATTTTAGTCTGTAATTTTTTTTTAATATGCCATCTAATACTTTTTGCCGTACAGGACATGGATTCCATGTGGCATTACAACCTAAAGTTCAGGTATAAATGCCACAAATAGAGAATGCAGCACTCTGAGCAACTTCCCTGTAATCTTGCTCAATACAGACAACACTACTCACACTCAACTCTCTGGAAAAGAGCAGAACAAGAAACCAGACTAAAATAAACAAATACTGAGTGTGTAAGCGAAAGTACATCTGCGTGCATGTGAGAACTAAAGTTGTGTAGTGCACTCTGTGGACAACCATCTTCTAGAGCCACAGCAAGGGCACACAGGGCTAAATATATAGTGCACATGGACAAACCACAGACGGCTGTTTAACAGAAAACAAGCCCTGCAGAAATAGAGCGAGTAGACAGGAGAGGGAGGGACTTACCACTTCGTCTGAGGTGAAGTCAATGAAGCCAGGCAGAATAAGGAAGTCACTGTAAGGCAGAGACAGACAGAAAAAGATCACGTTATGTGGCGGACAGTCACATTCAGAGTTCTGATGTTTTAAACTCAGTAGTGATGGTCCATAATTAAAATACAATACAACAATATTTTATCAACTACATTGTGAGGTTAAATGACTTAGACTGCATTAATAAAGTTAATGAACCCGTTAGTGCTACTCTATGCTCAAACTTGACATGGCTTGTTTTAATGGGGCCAGTTCGTTCTGCTTCTTACAAGTTACACCAAAGACAAACTTGGACAGTACTGTAAAATGTTAACCCGGAAACAATTCCAGAAAAGAATCGTAATATTCATTTTGTTTTAGGAACTCCAAGGTGTTCCTTCAGAACAATCAGAAGCACTCAGCAATTCACACATTTTTGAAACCCATCGATATGGCCAATACTAAAAAGTAAAACTGTCACTGCATAGATATAGAGATGCATCACCCAGCACTAGGGCACTAAATGATCACGGTGTGATTTAGTCCGCATCTCGCATCCCAAAAAGCAACATGTGATGGCACAAGCAGCTGGTTCATGAAGACCACATGAAAGGACAAGTGGGAAACTGGCTCTTGGAGCATGATTTAATTGACCTTGGACCATCTGAAAAGGTCAAGCATGGCTCTTGAGGAGGAGGAGGAGGAGAAGGGGAAAAGAAAAAAAAAAAAAAGAAGAAAAAAAAGACACACATGGCCCTTATTACAAGAGGGCCAGAACAGCGATGAGGTCACATGTCCAGCCATGTTCAAAATCATCCAGGATCTGACATGGTGTTGGTGTTCATACCCAGTAAATGAGAGACCACCTCCAACAACCTCCTGAAATCCACAGGAATGTACAGTATAAATTGAGCAGTTAGTGTGGAGATTATATAAACACAATAGCGGCCAGTGGCGGGGAAGAAACAAAAAAGGTCCGAAAAGGAGAATAGGGATACTTTTGTCTCTTTTCAGCAACAGAGGGGAAAAACAAACCCTGTCTGACATAACTCAGACATCCCAATGACATGCACTCTCCTCCTCCGCTCGTGGTGAGCAACCCGAGGCTCAACTGGGACAGGGGAAAGGGAGGAGTGTGTCTGTACACAAATGTACTGACCACACACACTCAAACACCAACACACGCCACAAGAGTCAGAAAAAGCTTTGCTGTTTCTCTTAAAGACTGTCAGACGATACAAATCTCTAGCCATCTGCAAGTACTCAAGCCATTACCTGCAAGACCAAGAAAACATCTCAAACGGCTAAATATCATGAAGTCAACATTTGTTAGCCCTCATGCTCCCAGGCTGAATCTTACTGTAGGGCAGATCAAAATAGCATGTGGAAACTGGGTCAAAAAACCATCAACAAATAAACATAAGCAAACAGAAACCTACTTGTAGGTTTCGAACATCAGGCTTGAGCCGAGATAGAAATTATGTTTTCATGTAGTCAAAGTGGATTACAGAAATACTAACAATACTATGTAAAAGTCAAAGACCATCCATCATTTATTTCAGTTATTCATTCATATATCAACTTCCTCAATAACCAAATATACATTTCAAATTGGTGTCCCCACCCCTTTTATTACAGCATCCATTTCTTTTGAAAGCTTCAAGTTCCCAAAGATACCGGGATATGTTTCCACACCTCCTGTTTCCACACATGGGCTTTGCACAATCCAATTAATCCCAAATACATGGAGTGATGTTCAAGTCTAGGCTCTGGGGTCATCTTGACAGCTACACATCCTTTCAGACTCACTACGTCTTCTCACAGTGGAGTTGGACAGAAACATCTGCGGTTTGTTTCTGATGAAGCAAGAGTGGAGCTTGATGTTCTCCTCTCTCTGAAAGATGAAAGTTTTAAGTATTGTTTACCTGAATGGGACCGTTTAGGCGGTCCACTAGGTTTTGGTTGTTAGGGGTCCCCTTTTTCTTTACGTATTTTTAGCATCGTTTTTTTTTACTCTTGCTTTGGAAGGCCCAGTTTTTTCACCCATTTTCCTTCGACAATCCCCTTTCTTATGCAAGCGGACTATCTTATCTATGTAATCTCAAATATCTTCTGAAAAATAAACCGGGAATTAAATACATACTCAATTCTAGGCAGTAGGCCTTGCCCTATCTGGTGTGGAAAATGACAAGGGTGGTCTTTACAAGACATTCATTTACACTTACAAGCAAAGGGCCATTTTTTTTTTTTGCTTTAAAGCAGTAAACTGTAAACACAATGCAACACAATTGCACCTTGAGTGGAAACGCTAGAAAACACCAGACGTGTACTTGAGGTAGGTGCACTTTTAGGCGCTCCCTAGGATCAAAACAAAGCATAATTCCGTAATTACCTGGTATTACAGAAGACCAGTTTATAAAATTCTGCAGCTCAATCACAAACAGTCAGCAGATGCCATTCTAAAATGTTTAATGACCATGCAAGCAAGTCTAAACAGAGTTCAAACATATTTGAGGGAAGAAGACTTTAAATATAACACCATCCAGCCTGTTATGTCTACTCAGTACTAGTCATAAATCCTGCACGTCCTGTAGGAGGTTTCGTCTCTCAAGGGTCCTTGGAGGTTATATAAAAGGATTAATTAGCGAAAAAGGACAGAGACATGAGGAAGCTGAATAATTAACACATGCCTTTCAATTAAGCCACACTCAGACAGACATGCGCTCACTTTTAAGACAAATACGACAAAAAAAAGGAACAAACAAGTGCTCAAGTCCGAACTCTGATCTTTTACAGCTCAGGTCATATAAGTGTCAAATAAATCTCCAGCCCATCCTGACTCAGTCTCTCATTCATCATGGAGCTTGTCACAGAGTGGCAAAAATAGCCTCGGTGACAAAGAAAGGCTTTTAGGATTTTACAAGGTATAATAAGGTGAATCAATCAGTGAACCAGTGAAAAGGGTTGAACGACTACATTTCGAACTATTGTTTTGTCTTATACCTCAGTTTACTGAGATACATAAGCACAATAAACAACTGAAAATGATAATTACTCCATAAAGTTCTTGCACAATTCTGTGTAACACCTGAAAAGTATTTGTTCAAACTTCCTAAAGCAAAACCACCACAAATGTATTTTTTTTTTTTTTTGCCTTAAAATGTCCACATGACTTACTTCAGGGTGATGTAATGAACACTCAGGAGACATTTTGTTGAAGGGGTTAAATGGCTGTCACATTGTGATCAAAGATTCCAGAAAATATTTTCTCCCTTTTGTTAGGTATACTATATAATGAATGAGGCTTAATATGCCTAGGTACATGAACCAACAAGCTCCATTTTTTTTCAGGTTGACTTTAAAGGCCTTTTTCAGTGAAACAAAAGGTGATTTTGGTGGTGTTCAGTTTCTCTTCTCTGGGATTTCATTTTGGCTGCTGCATATGAGCCTGTTTTGCAGCTTTCAGTGACGGGCACTGTCACGCAATTTGTTTGTCCATGGAGTTTACCAGCTGCTATGTGCACAATACCATAAGCAAACCATCTGCAGTTGTTAATTTTCCTTCACAATAACAGCATATTTTTCACAAAACACATGCGGACGTCATCTCCACAAGTATACAGAGTCCTTAAGCCTCCCAGGACGTCTAACACTTCACTACAAGTGTCAGAGGAACAGTATTTTTAACAGCAAATTCAATTATTTGACTACACTGGGGTGTACACTTTTTCTGGGGTGTCCAATCTTGCCAATGGTTGACATGGCGGCACGATTTTATCCCAGCTGCACAGGAGGACACCTGATTCCACTTTTACAATCTGTTAGTCAGTCTTCAAACAACTGTTGTTTTGTGCTCCTGCTTTGTTGGAATGAAAACCAGCAGCCACACCTGCCCTTTGAACACAAGATTGCACGATCACTGAAAGGTATCACCTCATCTTCTCTGCTTTAAAGACTTTAAAGAACAATCCTTCACAAGAACACAATACACACAGGATGTTATATATATGTGGTGTCAATAGTTAAAAAAAAAAAAACAATCAAGTTCATCATAATAGGATGAGATTAATTATAATTAATCACAAGCTTAAAATACTAGGATTTATTTGTATTCATGGCAAAAGATAAAACAAATACATATGTGGTGCTGCAATAAATGCATGAAAATGGGTTGGAATTATTTTTTTCTTTATTATAGCATCTCAGCTTAGTTATGAAGATTTCTGAATTAGAATCTTTTAATTTGCTGAGTAACAAGTCTCAGGGTGTGCTTGGCATTGCCTACAACATCCAGAATTAACTGCAGACCACATAAAGAACAGTTACAAAGTAACATCTGCTACAAAACAAATGCAAACAGCTTGCCTGTAATTTGTTGGCAAAGTAACTCACCAAAATAAATGCTACAGTGAGACATATTTAAGAAACTGAAGGTCACGGTGTCTTTGAAAGAACAAACAGTCCATTGTCTACTCTTAGTTGAATAAGATTACCTGAAACAGTCAACTGAAGTGTTCAACTATTTTACGGTACTTGGCTAAAGCCTCTGCAAACCCGCTGTCACAGAGAGCCACTGTGATCACCCTCTGTAACATGTATGCTACACAGGGAATATGCTCAAACAGTAAACTCCGTGCTGCCGCGATCATATTGCATTTTCTAAACACACGATGTTAAATCTTTTATAAACTAATCTAAAGAACTTCTTTAAAGTATGGTTAAATGGTTGATGTCCAAATACATTTGGACTATACTTAAAAACTGGCTTGTTGTGAGAACTGTGCAGTACAATTTGCTGTTCATTTAAACCATTAACCATCATCATTCTCATCTCTCTTGAGTTTGCACATAGTCATGCATTTGGAAAAGGTCTAGTGTGTTTGTGTGCTCAGGTTTGAACTGAAAAGGTTATCTAGTCCTCAGTGACTGCAGCACAACTAAAGCTTCGACCAATCACTAACTCCCTCAACTCATTTGCTTTTCCAACATGTGTACAAACTTTTTGTTCCAAGTTTGCTTCAAGGTGTATCACACTATTAAACGATTTAAGCACTTTCAGGCATCACTGAGTGAAACTGCAACTTCATTTCAATATGCTTTGATATATGGTTCTTTGGGGAGTAAAAATTGGGGAGTCAAAAACTGAAAAAAAAAAACCCCTCCATTTTAAAATGAAAGAAATTCAGCAGCATGTTCCCAATGCTTCTGCGTCTCCCTCTCCCTCAATGTGCAGGGTTCTACAGTAAGTGAAAAAATACAAACTTTCACACTATATAGAATCATCTTAAGGGTTCTTGCAATGAACCATTTATTTACCATTTTAAATGATTCTTTAGCTGCCATAGTTGCAGATATAATCATTACTAAGGAACTCCGATGAAGCCCTAGTTTAAACATGTACAGATAAACTCTAACATCCCATCAGCCTTTACATGCTATATACACTACACCAAATGGGATTCACAATTCATAACTAAAAACACAACGTGAGCGGCAGCAAAGAACCAAACTACTGAACCTAAACTGCAATAAACCAGAGAAACACCACTTAAAATTACAAATACTGCAATAACTGCTTCCTCTGGCTCATCTTTAGATGAAGATGGCTCCTGCTCATGCTTCATACAAAGCTCAGTTACATGACCACAGACATCACACCTGTCTGAGACATTTAACATGATTACCAGTCATCCAGAGATGTCACATAGGGGCCCATTCAGGCCCGGCAGAAAATACAGAAGTATGGTCTGTGTCAGTTGCATGCACAAGTCCTAAAGCCCCTTTTTTCTGTATTTCACCCTCTAAAGAGAACACACTTAAATATGCCATTTTCACTTTAATGCACAATTGCAGTTTATCTGCTGAGCTACACATTAGAAAATATATAACAATATGCTATACATGCTCAGGTTTCCTCCCACAGCCCAAAGACATGCAGTCAGGCGACCTGGAGATACTAAATTGCCCCCAAGTGTGAGTATGTGTGTGAATGTGTACAACTGTGTGTCTGCCCTGTGGTAGACCCATCCAGAGTGTTTCCTGCCTGCCACCCATCGCGTGTTGGGATAGGCTCCAGCACCCCCCTTCCACCCAGGAGGATAAGTATGAATGAATGGATGAATGAATATTAAAATGTGCCATACATTTTACACAGGTCACGTTTTATTACTCATTGTAAAGGGCAACAAACATTTTCAAATTACTTAAAAAACATCAGAAATTGAGACAGCAGCAATACTGTCATTTTTACTAAGAAAGAAAGTCCTGAAAATGTGTGTTGTCCACGTGTTTTTAGCCCACAAAGTAAGGGCTTTTTTTTTAATGTTTGGTGTTCTCCCACATATGTATCTCACTTACATACGTGTACAAAAGCTTGGGTGTGCAATTCACAACCCCATCCAGTCCTCAATGATCACATGACCCAGCCTAAGGAAAGTCATGAGGCCCATTCTGCATCCCTGCATGCATTTCATTATAACCCAAACCAAAGGCATCAACTCCTGCTTTCAGTTTTCAATTAACCCCACAGACTTATACTTTCACTGACCTTCTTGCGCTCTCTCAATGCTGATACTGTTACATGGCCTACCACTCACTCACTGCCACATGCTAACTCTGAAATGCCGTATCTCCACTTATCATCTTTAACATAAGACCAGAGGGAGCATATCATTCATTTACATAACTAAACCACTGATCACTAGATGCTTGTCTAATAACAAAAACTTCAATAAGTTTAAAAAAAAAAAAAAAAAAAAAAAAACCTTCAGTCATGCAAAGCATTTTACTGGTCTGGGAAGCGTACAACTTGGAAAAGATTTCAGGCTCAGAGGAGACATCACACAAATCATATTGTGTGAAGTCACAGAAAAGCCACCACATTCAAAGCCAGTCCTACAACAAGTATGCTTTAAAAGGCCCTTGCCAACCTCTAAAACCAACTCCGTCTACAATGCTGACAAAGTTTGTCACAACAGTAGCAGTGCACAAAGAAAGATTCCAGTTTTGCTTCAATATCCATGTCTGCTACCAAAACTAATTCTGAAAGCTTGTTACCATGTCAGTAAGCTTTACAAAGTTAACATCGATTAATAAGACAAACTGATGTCTAGCTATGAAATCTATGAAGGGTTCATTAGATGGTTTAGACTGTGAATGCTGACAAGATGAGACCTAAAAAAAAAAACAAAAAAAAAAAACAAGCAGTGGGCAACTTACAGACTGACTGAGAAGAATCCAGCAGTATTTTCATGCATTATGGTTCTTTCCAGCACTCAGGACAGTCATATTATGACTGGAAGCAAATATCATTAATGGATACTGGATCAAAATGGTTAGTTTTAAATCACTAGGTGATTTTTTAAGAGAATGTGTCAAAAATGCACATCTGTAAGAATCAAGAACAGATTTAGCAAATTTAGCTATTAGCATGACACTAAATTGTAGAGAATTCAATTGCACCACTATACTGGAGAATGATTAAATCCTTGCCCATTCAGCTGCAACGTTGGTTTTAGTCATATTAAGACATGTCGACACCAATAGCTTTACTAAATCAAGAAGATTAAATGCCATGAAAATGAGTCAGTATCCAATACTGATGGACAGCTGTTTCTCCACTTGTACCTTTTAGAATCTGATTAAGGGAACTCCCCAAGACCAAAATAGTTTGCTTGTTTGGTAAGTATTCTCAATATCAAGCTGACTTGTGGGAATCATCTGTGCTGAGGCAAGAAGTATTTGCTTCCTCATATGACACAGAGAAGGAAGATTTTACTGTCATGACTTAATCAAATGAAGTGCCATTTTACTCACTTGTAAGTCATACCGTCCCCTTTAGAGCATAGCTCTTCCGCTGTGAGTCCGTCTTGGACAGACTGCTGGCCTGATCTGCTGAAAACGTAACGTGGCAGCCCATTACACGCGCCGAGGCGCTACAAAAACTCACTATGTGGAGACAGACCACACTTACTTGTAGGTGAGCCCATCTCCAACCGAGAAAAGCTGCTGGGCAGACAACCCGTCCTCCGGGACGTAACCTGTGCCTCCACTTATCAGGTAATCTGCCATGCTGGAAAACAAACAGACAGAATGGAAACCAAAAAAAAAATAAATCAGAAATGCCACAATAAAAAATATGAAGACAAATAATTTCTAAACAGTGTTTGACACCTCGCACTACATTAAATCCAACTACAAAGAATTGGGCCCTCTTTGCAATGAAACATGCAGTTATTCGATATTCAAGTACTGATGATACCTACTATATAATCAGAAAAGTATAGTGTGATGTAATTTACTGCAGTAATGATAAAAAGCTGTCATACTGTCCAGCCCTAACAGTTTCACCCCTATTAGTAACCAAGCATTAGATTCCTATCGACTCCTGCTTCTAGTTAAAAGCCCAACATTTCGCTGCCATCTCTGAAACTTTAACTTTACAGGGGAAGGAAAAAACAGACCTTACTTAAGTCAATGGAACCAGGTTTGTTTCAGGTAGTTCTGGTCATTTATTTTGAACCATTCATGAAGAAACGTAACCACAATATAAAGGACAACATGTACGTTCAAACGATGTCACAATCTGGGAAACGACAACTGCAGTGATTTGTGCGCACTGGACTGAAATCTGTAAGACGTGGAGATAAACTTGTGCCAGAACCATTCACTGATGCACAAACAAAGCTCCACTCCCACTTCAGTTATGGTACCGGTCATAAATACAGCCACTGCTATGGAGAACCTCGCTCTGATCAATCAAAATAAACAAAACTAAAACGTGCTCCGAGTAAAACCAGTGGCTAAAACGTGACGACACTTCCTGCCAGAGAAACCCAAGCGAGGGTCTCTCCCGTTACGTGGTACAGCACTGTGTGCACCTCGGTCTACCAGCAGGTCCTACCCGCGCACAAGCCGTCCGGGTTTTGGACTCCAATTCTGCTAAAAATGAAACGAAAACACGATTTTTACAGAGTGGCGCATTTCCTCCCTCCTCCACTGCTGGCCTGCTGACCTACATACTGTAAACACGCGCACGCACGCATGGACGCTCACGCACATAGTTGGCCTCTGTTGACAATCGATGACCCTCCAGTCCAGCACCGAACCGAGACTGGTCTTCAGCCAGGAGCCCCTCGGGTTACAGACGGTTACTATCACAGCTTGCTGCTCAGAGCCGTTATGAAATGAAGAGCGTTAAGACTTCACCACCAGCCTAAAGAGGAGCAGGAGGAGGAGGCATCACTTCTGTGATCTGAGGCGGCGAACAATGCTCTCAGCAGACACACCAGCTACAACCTGAAAATAAACGAGCCCTAAAAACCGCAACGGTGGCCTGAACACTCGAAGCTCGAGTGGGCTCCGAGAAGCACGAACACCTTCCTGCTCCTGTGCGTGAAACTGAGAGTAAACCGCGATGACGCCCAACAGGAAAACACAGGAGTGAACGCGCATGCTAAACAACCGGTGGGCTTCAGTCTTCACCATGTTTACACTATTCGCCTCAGGTAAAACCCAGCCCACAGTTCTCTGCGGTTACCGCGCACTACAGAAACACACGACTAACACCGACATGACACACGGTAGTACATATGGACACGGAACTTCAAACCTTCTGGGAAGATGAGGAAGACCACCACGTTTCTGTGGACTGGGGATGAGCGCTGGATGGAGAACTGTATGAATAACTGCTCTACCAGGTTAACTCGGCTAGCTAAGTCTAAAATGACCGCCTCTTTGTTCCTCTGTTGGCTCCTCTCGGACTTCAGCGCCCTCAGCTCGGTCTCCTCACCGTCTGTCGGGCTTTATGTGCACAGGATCGCGTCACATCCTCCGCCCGCGTGCTAGCAGTGCAGCAGTATCCACGTGGTGAGGGTGCTATTAACCCTTAAACGGCCGGACGTGGACGCGTCCCCCAAACTTCAGGTCTCCTAAAGCGCAACATGTTCGTTGTTTTTCTACCAGTTACGTACAGCAGCAGCCGCAGGACCTACTGTAGCTCCACACTCGTCGCGTACAGAAGGTCTAAGCACTCTGGATTTCCAAACGACAGACTACACTTCCACCTACACGTGCAGGCCTACACATGTGTCCGACAGGTTACAGGTCACTCAGGGCTGGGTTATTCCTAGTTACATTTACTCAGATACAGTCTCATTCTCAGTATTTTCACGCTATGCCTAATCTCACCTCAGGCATATGTTGCTGACTGTTTTTCGGGTTTAATTCCGCTGTGTTCTCACATCACCTGGACTACTTTGCGGGGTTTCACCCCTCAGTGGGTGACAGTGGGCGTGTCCCAACGCCGCACTTAATACTATAGATTCAGAGTTTGTAATAGTATAATTAGTCCAAGTCTCAAACTTGAGTATACCCCAAACCCACAATGAACCTGTCAACTTTTGAGTATGGCGATAACGGACACTGCTATCCCACAACCCAACGGGAAACGGAAACGGAGAGGGCGGAGCTTCTTACGTCGGAAAACGTCTAGAAAAAAATGGCGGACGGTGAAGTAATGGCGGATGCGGTGGTGGCGGGACCAGAAATGGTGTATAAATGTAAATTCAACTCAAATCTGTCAAATGCAGCCTTTAAAAACTAAATTTATTCTACTTAATAACACTTTTATTTGTTTATTAACGTCTTGTGAGAAAACCAAAGCAGCCTTCAGAGCTTGCTACGAATAGAATAGAATTAAATCCCTATATTGTCGTTGTACTTGCATACAATGAAATTTATTGAGACGCTCTCCAAAAAGAAACAATAAACAATAAAAAGAGCAATATACAATATAGAATATAGATAGTTAAGATATTAACATATGGACAGTGCACTCAGTGTGAGAATTTGAGACGTGCAGTGTCATAAAACAATGTGGTATGTGAATACTTTGTGCACTAGAGATGGGCGATACCAAGGTATCCTGATATCGATACTGATATGTTTAATATTTCCAACTATGACAAATGGTAATGATGTAACAAAAATTATATTTTCAACTATGACAAACGGTAAATGCAAAATTACAAAGTCTGAGAAGCTTTGCTTCTTTTTAAATATATTTCATATATTGTCGCTGTCCAATGAAAAACATGTATCTCCATTTGTGTCCATTTTTACTTTTCTGCATTATTTGAACACAGCCGCTGCTGTTTACACTGTGAAAATCTCATGTGAATGGACCGACAGAAATGGCACAAAAGTGCTTGGAAACATATCTGGTCCCATTGACTTGCATTCAAATTACATGAGGTTTTTGCCCTCTCCTGCAAAGTTGCCATTTTGGAGATACTTGTTTTTCTTGCAGCGACGATATTCATTTTTGTTTCAATTACACGTTCACTTAAACTAGTACTTTACATGTCAACTGAAAACTCAGTATCTAAAATGTATTCATTAGATTAATACTTGAATAGTTGGATAGTGGATGAATAGTTGTGAAAGTTATTCCAATTTTTCAAAAAGTATCAAAAGTATACCAGATTAAAAAAGTAAAGAATAAGTATATAATGTTCTAAAGGAACCTTTTATTCACCAGTTGTTTATGGGAGCAGAGGAAGATGGTGGAATGAAAAGTAATTACTATAGTACACCATCATTTATAGCAACATTTATTGACTTTATTTTGACTGACAGGTAAACATCCATCCCATTAAATAAATAAGCGAATAATATCAGTATTTTTAAAGGTAAACTCCAGGATCAGTATCGATCAGTATCGATATTTAGGTATTGATCCATTTATCCCTATTATGTACTAGCCTGCCAAACTCTACTACTATTATTAGGATTAGTATGTAGTATTGTATATTCTTGGTAGTATTAGTGTGTAGTGCACAGCTGAGATACAGAGATACAGCCAGTGTTTTATTTGCAGCCAAGGAAATCCCCAGAAGAGAGGAACAGCACCTAACAAATACTGGAATTCCCAATGTTGGAAGATGGTGATTGTGGGAGCAAAACAGTAAAATGCACTGTATGTAGAATCTGACTCTGCAACTGAGTGCAAGAGGGAAAACTCTCCATGAAAACATACTCCTCCCCCGTGCACGGTTCTTTGCAGTATTTTGTCATCCATTGCCAGCTTCGCCTCCCTCCGCCACTCCAGGCCCCTGTCAAAGCTATGAACTAGCTACATGTCTGCTTTTATAACTAAGCAGAACCCAGACATGCTCTGATGCCACAGTAACTTTATGTAGTCAAACATGCTTTTAATCGTGTTCTCATATTCTAGTGTTACAACATACTGGAGCATGCAAACAACTCACAGAGAGAGCCAGCAAGACTGAAGTACAACCTCCACACAGTAGGTGAATGTTACACCAAAGTCTCCTAAAGTAAACACAAAAAGGTTTTATGCTACTCACTGTCGCTCAGCCCCAGCCTCATTCCTGTGGTCTTTTCCAGCATTACAAAGGTATTGGTCCCAGGATTTCTTAACAATATCAGAGGTTTTAAATGTGCACTGTGTGGTGATCAGATATCCTTTGAAATACCCCTGACTTTTTCCCCCTCTCTCCATTATATTATAAATGAATATGTTCATTTTGTCACCATGACTTCATCTATAGTGAGTCCTTGGTTGCTTTATTTTATTATTTTGTTTTGTACTTGGATGTGCAGTAAAACAATAAAAAGATTTTTTTTAAAAACAAAACGTTTTTATGCTCAAATTAATCAAAAATGTACTACAGATGTCATGTAAATAACATTTAGTTTTATTGTGCTGATATTTGCCTTTCTATTTTGTGGCCCAAAACAAAAACAAAAAGCTATTCAGTAATCGTATTTATCATTTTATGTGTTGGAAAGCTCATCTGGTTCAGACAAGACAGAGCTGTACTGAATTAATTGTGTTTTGCAGAGATTTACTTCTTAGCAGCTGTCACAACTAGCCCCTCCGTCTGTTAGAGTTAATCCTGACTAACGTTTGTACTCACTCCTCTTTCCTGAAATCTTCATTAACGGTAGCTGCACACACCACTGTGTAACTCTTATTCCAAAACCAAAGGAACCCATTTTTCCATGAATGGGAAGCATGAAAGCATGTGACATACTGTGTCACAGAGCTTGCCAGACCACATTCCCTCATGGTAACCATTAGGGCTTCTGAAATAGCAGTTCCACTACAGTTACATACTAAATCTTATTTGCCTGTATAGTTCAAGCTGAGGAATACTTTGTTGTACTCTTTTTCATCTTCAGTTCCTCTCAATTCATTTTTTTTTCTAATTTTAAACCAGTGGTTGCATTACTGTAGTAATTTACAGAGTTAACCTGCAGAAACTAATGTAGAGCACTCCCTTCATTGTTATACTAAGCTTCAGGTTCTATCCAGCTTTCAAATTATTTCAAGTGACCAAGGTGTTTTTTTTAATCTTTTTTTGCTGAGTATGTCCTATTTTCAAAATTATACAATAGGCCTAATAGGCTTACTCCCAGTCTTGTACTGAATGTTCGCTGGAGAGTAAAGAATCACACAATGCATAATCACCATTAATCGTGCAATTTAGTCAATCTCTAGGCTTAACCTGCTTCCCAAAAAACATATTGGTTTAGATATGTGACACGATAATGTGTACAACTATAGCTTTGTCCACACATGGCTACAGCATTTATCTAGACAAAGAAAGATGCACTGAAGTCAATATTTGTTTCCAGCATTGCAGAAAAGGTATATATGTCCATCAAAATGTAAAAGGGCCAGGACTATAGTCTCAGTGTCAGACTCTACAAAAAAATATATAATTTAAGTTACAAAGCGTGAGATGGGCAGAAATTCTGGGGTCCAATTTTGCAGTGCACCTAAATATGCATAGAAGCTACTATACACTAGCAGTAGTTTAGCATTACCCCAAATACAGTTTTTGGCTGACCTATAACATTAATAGGCTGAAAAGCATTCTCTATTTGTTTCAGTTCAACAATTTCTTCATCGCTAGTCCTCTTACCGCTTCTTAACCTTTTGTCCATCTGGGACCAAACAGATTAAGTTAATAAGTATTCTTGGCTGCAGTACACACTGTGTACCTTACCTAGCCAAGAGTAAATGCACCAGGAAGAAAAACGGGCTACAGCATATACACACTGCTGACAGATGGATGTTCTGGTTGTTTATTCACGCTCTTGAGCATGCACACCCATAAATACACTTTTTTTTTTTTTGCAGTGCCGGATTAAAATTCTATGGCTACAGTTATCTTCATTGAAAGCAAATTGCTGAAAGGTTTCAAAATCTCTGGGTTCTGTATGAGAGTGTTGAACGTTTGCATTGGTCACATAAGACATTAGGCAACATTCTAGCCGACAACAGATAATACACATCGCAGCAGGATGGGGGCAGCAATAAACATTTGCTAAACGTTTCATAAATCTTGTGGCCATACAGTGAAATGTCTACTTATGATGATTTACTTATGATAGGCTCTCATGGAAGGCCATTTACAGACACAGCAGTTCAGATGGATGTTGCTGCTGGACACACAATGGAAAGAATCTATAAAGCTGCACACTACACACCACAGCAGCAGTCCAGAATTGCTGTTAAAGTGCTGATTTAAAGTCACTTTCCCACAGTGCACCATCATCCCTGCAAGGTGACATGATGCACGCTGGCTGTGCGTGTGGCTTTCCACATGTGGGTCAGTAGATATATGGGTCAGAGATTCTTCATGCACATGGGGCTATTTTAGGAATTGATTCTATCTTGTTTGGATTTTGCCTGCCCAGGCTTCGAATGCTCCTGTCTGAGTGTGCACCAGAAGGGGCAGGTGTGATCTGTTTGCCCAAAAATAGCTCAGAGGCTTCTTAAAGGCCAACTCTGTTGTCCCAGCATCAGATTTGAAGCCACTCAATTATACATGACTATTTTCTCCTCTGTGCTGTGGAGCCAGGCTGTGAATCCACTGCCCGTCGTTATTAGTGTTTAAATCTGGGGTGATTACTGAGTCTCAACATGTTATTTAAAGTGAACAAGAGATTTGATGTGAAGGCCATAGCTACTCTAAATATACTGGAAAAACACAGAGCCGGGCGACCTTGAAGTTTGGTTATACAGACTGTATGTGATATCACAACAAGGAGAAAGAGGACAGACCTAATAAATATGGCTGGAGAATCCTAGTTGCTTGTACAGTGATACTTAAAGATGGCTTTATTAAAACACCTATTTGCTCATATTCCCTATCTTTTTCCATGCTCAGTTAGCTCTCCTTTAGCCTTTTGTTAGTGGACCATAGGACCACTGTTGGCTGCATACCTAGTAGAGCAGCATTAGAGAGATTTTTAATGGAGACCTATCATGCTTTTCTGTTTCCTTTAGCGTGTTATGTAACTATTTGTGCTTGTAAACGGTCTGCAAAAGTTATAAAAGTCCAAAGTACATGTTACAGAGAGAAACTCTCTCTCACAGAAACCACTTGTCACAGCTGCATGAAATGCCTTGTTGGGATTGGTCTTTTTCTCTGTTACAAGGTGATCATCTTGTAGCACAATTTTTTGGCACACCCCCACACAACACACAGAGAGAATAAAAAATTGCCACTCTGGATCTTGGTCTACCTCATTTCAGGATCACACTGAGAGCTGACACCATTGTAAGAACAGCCTCGGCGATGTGGGGGTGGAGCTTGTAGCAGGATGCTACAACTCAGAAAAGCAGTGGATAGAGTTTACTAGGTTCATCAGGAGGCTGGGCCTTTGAGACACAGGAGCTCTAACAGAGCATTTCAGACAGAGAGTGAATACAGATGTATAGCATGAGAACGATACTGTGTTTTGGGGAAATTGAAGCTTGTAAATCTATTGTAGTAGACCCCAAAAATAAAATTATGAACTTTGAAAATGAGCGTAATAGGTCCTCTTTAACCAGCTCAGCATAACTGCAGGGTTGAGAATCCTAGGACTGCTTCTGTACCATGAATTCTTTGTACTACTACAGGAAAACTTACCATGCCACTACAGTGTTGAGGTCACTATTTCAGCCAAGAATGGTCGACCACCCTAATAATTTCTGGCTACAGTGGTTCCTTTGCATTACTGGACGATGTAAAGAAGTGCTGGCCAATATGACAGTATTTATTGTTCTTTGATAAGTTATATCAGAATATGAGCATGTTAAGAAAAACACCAGTAATTAAATAACTGTCAGATCAAAAACAGAACATATATTGGATTTAGTGCAGTGGACTATGTATGTTGAATATAAATGGTGACATATGGTGACACTGTGCATGGTGAAAACTTCCTATATATAGTGATATTACATTTTTGCTATATCGTTTACCTACAGGGTAGAGGTTGTCAGGAACTGATGTACTAAAGTCAGAATTTGTAAACTTGAGTGTACCTAAAACAATGGCCAGTGAGCGCAGGGACAAGATAAATGTACCTAATCGAGTGGAACCTCAGTGTATAGATGTGACCCCATGACACTTTGACGCACCTGTTTGGTGGAAAGCCGGCCTGTATGCGTGTGGCCGTGTACCGCTGGGCTGCAGTCTCGTGTCGGTGCCCATGCCAGCCTCCGTGAGGGATCCCATAGTTAAAGTGGTGGTCCATAACATGCTCTGAAGTGTCCACCATATTGTGACAGTCCACCTGCTTAGGGTCCCCCTCTGAAACTACCAAAGCACTGTCCACGTCAGTCATGTTTCCAGGCACTCTCTGGAGAACAGTCTCCTCTGAAACGCACCGCCTCTTCACTACCGACTTGCCTGATCCTGCCTGGTTGGTCTCAGCTCAGGGTAAATGCAAATGGCAGGAGAATCTCATTCAAATCAGCCCAGCAGTGGATTCAAAATCCTGACAGGGGCTGGAAAAATAGAGCCAACCACAACAACACAAACCACACTGCTGTGCCAGTGCTGATACTCAGCGGCAAAACAGAAGTGGATTGCTGTTTTTGAATCCACGGCAGTTATTCATGACCCATTTTTCCTGCGTGCTGAACAAAGCTGGCCGGTCGCTCGGAGTTCACACAAGCAGCTCTTGGGATCCCTGCCCTGCGCACCTGTTCACACGGAGACGGGGGAGTCGCCGTGGAGACAGTGCCACCTCCACAAGCCTCTGGTCGCTGTGGGAGTGAGCACTGGGTGTCATAGGTAGGCAGAGGAAAGGAGGGATGGAAGGGAAAAGAAAGAGAGATAGCAAAAGAGCTTGAGGGAGCTAGGACACAATAAGAGAAAGGAGGAGACTAAGTGTTTTTGTCCTGCTGAGTGCTCACTTACTGGGCTCTCTCTCTCTCTCTCTCTCTCTCTCTCTGGCTCCGCTGTGGTTATGTCAGGGGCACACGTCACTCTCACAAAGAGGATTGGAGAATTAATGTAAAGTGGAGTGAACCTAGAAAGGGCACTTAAATAAGCTCACTCCCTATATCCTCTCATTGTGGAAGTGCCTAGGGGTTTTGTGGATGGGTATGGAAGAATTACACAACAACACAGAGGCTATTTTCAGCAGAGAATACTTGGCACTGGCTGTAAGTGGTCTAGTTTCAGATCTGAAGTGCCCCAAATGGCACAAAGCTCGCAGCCACAAAACACAGCACTGTCGTAACCTCATTTTTGAAAACAACTTTATGAAGCAGAAAGATATTACTAACGGATATAGAACTGTAATTGCTTTTGCGCTCTCTGTCCTTAGACTCTTGTGAAGCTCATCTGCAGGTGACAGAGCACCGGAGTGTCTTAAGCACTCCATGGAAAATCCTCTTAACCATTTAGAGAGGCTGCTACTGCTCAAATGCCCAATCAGCGCTAATAACAGTCTGCCAGAGCTGCAGCAAGTCAGGTCCAGACACTGTGGACCATGAAATTGTGTTTAGGGGAAAACCTGAAAGAGTTTGATTCATGGCTGGTGAACTTTATTCCTCTATGCTTCGTTCCTCACGTGGTTGCGGCGAAGATAACGAGTCTCATGTGGAGAGCATTTTTCCCTAAATGAAGCATGTCAAGGGAAAGCATATGACATGGAGGTCTTCACCTATTGGGATAAAGAGAGAGAGTGAAAGAGCAAGAGAGTGTGTAGGTATGTTGAATCACCTGCACCCACAGTAGTGTGGAAGTGTGCTTTATCAGCAGAGCTCACTGCCAACTGCAAGTAACTGCAGGTAACTACAAGCACACTCATTAAACCTGAAAGGGAAAATGCATTATGTATGATTCTAGAGTTTTATCCTGCTTTTTGAGAAGATAATGTTTTATGACACATAAACTGATGGCAGCTGACCTGACCTGTTAAAGAGTTGCTTCTATTCATAGAATATACGTGGATAGAACGGAATTTAAATGTAATTATGTAATTAGGCATATTCAATGCAATCATTTTATTTTCTATTAACACCTTAAAAGGGCCCATTTTTTCACTTATATTTTCTTGAATTTGTACCCCAAAATCTACTTTCCATTTTTTCCTCTTTCCTTTAGTGTTATGTAGCTATTTCTGCATGTAAACGGTCTGCAAAGTTACAAAGCCCAAAGTACATGCCAGAGGGAGAAACTTTCTCCCATAGAAACCACTCCTCTCTGAAATTCCAGCTTTCTCTTTTATCTCTGCACAACACACACAGTAAGAATTTGCCACTATAAAACGTCCTGCTCTGGTCTACCAGTCTGGTCTACCTGACTTTCAGAATCGGACTCTGACTCAGCATGTGGGGACGAAACTTGTAATGGGATGCTGCTCTGACGCTTGAGCAGTCAGAAAAGAGTGGGTGAGCTGACTAGTCAGAGCATGCCGATAATCTGCAATGTCTGATTTCACATTGTATGATTTAGGTGCTTTACATATTTTCAGGTTTTACTGGTTGCCCCTGTTTTCCCAGCTTGTTTGTAATATTAGCATGCAAGCTGTGTATCATCAAGCCCTAGAAAACCATTAAAAACACATGATATAAGACACTATCATCTGTCTGATACTTATTCATTCTGTCCTGTGCCTTATGGAGTAGTGATTTCACTTCAAACATTTTGGTCCACAATGTGATTATAATACTACGTTCAGAATAATCCATGTTTGTCCAATAGAACTGTTCTGTCAGAATAGCTCAAGATCACTAAATGTAAAGAAATGACTTATAATGACACCTATGACACTTACTTGTATAAATAAGCCTTTATTAATACATTAATATGCATGAACAAGCATCTTCCTGCTTCACAGTTTTATAACTGTTGAGTCCCAGGTTCCCTGTGTTGTATTGTTTAGAAGCCTTTATTTTATGGTCTCTGTAGTTCACTGTAGAGGAGTATAAACCACTTCAGATTGAGCAGTTGTCTCCATCTGGTGGTCATGTTTGGGACATGTTTCTTCTATTTGTGGGATTTCTTGTAAAACTGTGTATACAATAACGTATTGTCCACTGTATTTACTGCCCACTAATACTTACCACCATTAAAAGCACATTTAATCTAATTAATATCCGTATAGCCAAGATCAAAAAGCTTTTGAGGTAAATTAGGTAAATTTAGACTGTTGAATCTATATTAATTGTAATCTTTAGTTTTCCTTTTGTAATTAATTGAGATTGTTCACCAATTTCTGAAACAGACTTTCCTACAAAGGTACAATGCGAATCACTTTAACCCTGTTATTAAAGGCTGTTGTGTAAGGGTTGAGCTGCAGTTACTGCTGAGTCATTTGGCTTCCATACCCTGAGAAACCACACACTGCAACAATGATGGGGATGAAAGCTTTATTTCCAAGAGAAAACATGCTCATTTTGTAAGAAAAGGTGCTTACATACGGACTAATTGCCTTATATTGAATTAAGGAGAAAAAGGCATGGAGGAGAAACACACCGCCCCATCAGTCAAAGTCTACAGTGGTGCAGTAGCATTAGCAGTGGGTGATATGACAAAGATATTATATCATGACATTTTTACAATACATTACATCAAGATATTAAGATACTAAGTTGAAACAGACAAAATAGAACATGTAGGGGCATAAAACATAATATATAATACAGTAATTATGCTGCTATAATGATTTTATTTAATGTATTACAAACCTGCACTGCACTAAACCCAATTAAACAGGACTAATTAAACTGACTTTGTAATGAAACACGTTGTTGGTCAGTGATCCTCAAGATTCATACTCCAATTCATACTACAGTCCCTCGTCTTCTTCACTACTTACCAGTCTAGGAGAAACATTACAAGTTCAGCAGTAAACTTCATCCCTTTACTTGCCAAGAGCGTCTCCAGCAGTGGAAAGCAGCACCAGTGTTTATGTTGCTTCTATTTATATCACTTCTTCTGTTTGCTGTCGAACATGGTTTCTTAGTGTTAGCAGTGACAGTCATTACAACGGTTGCCACCAGGAGCTTCAGCCATCAATGTGTTTACTCTTGCTTTCATTGGCTACCTGTCCTTAAATGATAAACTGAAATCAGGGCAGCAGCACTACTCCTTCATTGTCTCATGCTGAACTGATATTCGACTGGACTCTACAGTGACTCACTGTCGCTAAGTGGTATTACAGACAGGACGAGCCAGGGCTAGCTGGTTAGCATGTTTCAGTAGATATCTCTGCAACACGACACATAGATGTCTTTGGTATGAAGTCAAAACAATTATTTCTACACATTCTGTTGATAATTATTCAATTTTGTAACGTTTTAAATCTTACATATGGCTCCTTTAAAATACTTTTATAGGATATCCACAACATGCTCAGTGAAGTGTGTAGCACAGGCCAGCATGCACTGTAAAATATCCAAACTAAAAAAAAAAAAAAGACTCTAATTTGTTACAAGCAGTTGAATAAGTTTTACTTAACTCAAATGTACTTGATTGTAAGAAAAGTTCGTTCAAAGTCTTATTTTTAATTCATTTGCTTGTAACAAATTAAGAGTAATTGTTTTAGGTTGGACCAACGAAACACTTCTTACAGTGTGTATTCTATGCTGGTTTAAGATGGTGTAAGCTGGTATAGTGCTCCTGTAGTGCTGGTGAACACAACCCATTCTGATTGCTGGTTTTGCTGGTGATGAGTCGTACTGCTCTGTGCTGTTTATTGCTAACACCGGTGACTTAATTTAACACACATGTTGCCCTTCCTGAGCAGCATTTTCTTAAACTCACTCATCTTTTGGCTCCCTTTCCAAAGCTTTCAGTTTTAGGCCTACAGTCTTTTATCTTTTAACTAGAATCTGAACGGTTAAATGAATCTGTTTTTTGTCGTCGTCTGCGTCAGCGCGGAAATTCCCGGACATGACTAGCTGCTGTGTGATGAAAGCGAAAGCGCTCATTCCCAGCTAGGCGCTTCAGACTGAGGAGCTGCACACACAAAGCAGAGACCTGAAGAGCTCCGGGCTCTAGAACACGGCAGCAGGCGCACTGGAGAAGGACGATTTGGTAAGAGTTCAGTTTCTGCTCTTTACGTCTGGATGAGTATGATGTTCGCATCGCTGAAGAAGTGAAATGATACAGTGTGTCTGTGTTTGTTTTGGCGTTTTCCTCAGGGCTCCCTGGCCTCGACACCATGCCTCCGGTCAGCATGCTGAAGATGTCCTTCATAGGCACTGCGTTTGGTCTTCTGCTGGCTCTCTACGGTCTGGTTGACTCGGTCGGTGGGCTGATGTTTGTCCCGACTCATCTCTCGGACGAAGAGTGGGCGGATAAAGAGGCAACTGCCGCCGCTCCGAGAAGGAACATGGCGAAGAAAAACATCGGACTGAGATGAAACTCCGGATTCCTCCTCCTCGCTGTTCCGCCACTCCGGTAACCCGTCGGTCCCTGATCAGCATTTGCACTAACTGGATGAGCTGTAGCGAGCGACTGTGATGCCGTGGGGCGCACTGTGTGGGGTTACAGGGCCTTCGGCCTGTAAATTCACCCGGAGGACTACTACCACAAAGCTACCTGCTCATCAGGCTCTTACCTACTTGATTAAAATGCGCTGTTTTTCACAGTTACTGAGTTTTAAACGCACACTAAGAGCCAATGTTGTTTTTGTTGGTGGTGTATTTTGTTGTACAGTCTTAGTAAACAAAAGGGCCATTATTCATGTTGCTTAATATTCACTACAACTATATTACATTTCTTCGTGTCAAAAGTCCATTTTCACTCTTAAAAAGAAGGTCTTCAAGAGTTCATTAGTAAAGACATCAGGCCTTATTCACCAATCTAATGTTTTTTCTTAAATTTGTTCAGTTGAAAAGTCTACGTCAGATTCACGACATGTTCTTAAACTGCAGAATTGTTCACTTGTTGTGCTCATGAGTGTGTGTGTGTGTAGACTCTGCTCTTACTGGAGAACAAATCCCAAATGAGAACACACTGGTGAACGTCAGAGTCTCTGTGTTTTAAGGAGAAATGCCTTCATAATTATGGTTGGTGAATGAGGCCCAATTCAATACAGAGCCATCTGCATGCTTCAGTTATATCTATTTCTGCATGTTGAAGTGGTTCTTCAGGTTGATGGAGAACGTGTTGTATCTGGTCCTATTTGACTCAGAAAAAAGGTTCTTCTGTTATTGTGTCAAGCTTGTAACAATAAAGGAATCCTTTCTGGTGCTATATAGAACCATTTTCAACAAGGTTCTATATAAAACCATATTCAACATTTAAGCATGCAGATGGCTCTTTTAGTATTCGCTTTTGTATATAAAACAGTTGTCTTTACTAAAGAACCCTTAAAGTTTTGATCTTGGCACAATGTTTCAAGAAAACCAGAAAGTTACCAAAGTTGTATTTCTAACTGAATCTCATTGTTAAAACTCTGCCATGGTCGATACTTTATAAGCCAGACCTGTTTAGTATTGTTCTAAAACGTTTTCAGCTTTGTTGCTAAATGCATTTCAACTTCATAGGAGAAATAAAATATGTTTTTTGGTATCATGCATCAGCTGTTATTCTGTTCTCCTTTATTTAAGAATGCTTCAATAAGACTGGGTGGTTTTATATAAGTACCAATTTAACAAATAAACAGTTCTGCTTCCTCATTCCTAGTAGCTGTCCTTTAGACCTGTTCTTTAGAATCTGGATTACTCAACGCATGACTCAGCATGACGTTACATTTAGTCATTTCTAGATGAACTCGGAGAGAAGCTAAAGTGATCAATGATATAAATAGATTGTAAAAGGATTTATAACCCTTAAGTTGAGTCTTATGCTAACAAGATCAAGTACAGCTGTTAAAACCAACGACTTAAATACATTCACATTTAGCACATGATTCTAGCAAGTGAAATTACAGAAAGTGCATATAGATGTAATTATATCTTGAATTATTAAAAAGGATTTGTAGTACAAAGTTAACCAAGAAAGGTGTTCCTGTGGTTATAGACTGATCCCTGATGAAGAGTTAGAGAATGCCTAACTGCATGGAAGTACTGTAGATAAGCTATGGTCTACATGGAGTTCTAACACAGTAGGTGTGTTTTAAAGCACCCTCACATGCCCTGAGCACACTCGAATGGTAGCCCCCACCCCCGCCCAGCCATATGTGATGTTGGTCCCTTTCATTTTTTCCTTTTTTTTTTTTTTTTTTTCATCATTTGTCAGGAATCCCTTCAAGACCACCACAGATTGGACCACCATCATTCTCAGCACTGCAGTGACACTGACATGGTGGTGTGTTAGTGTGTGTTGTGCTGGTGTGAGTGGATCAGACACAGCAGTGTTGCTGGAGTGTTTAAACACTGTGTCCACTCACTGTCCACTCTATTAGACACTCCTACCTTGCTGGTCCACCTTGTAGCTGTAAAGTCAGAGACAATAGCTCATCTGCTGCTGCAGAGTTTGTGTTGGCCATCCTCTAGTCCTTCATCAGAGGTCACAGGATGCTGGTCACAGGACGCTGCCCACAGGGCTCTGTTGGCTGGATAGTTTTGGTTGATGGACTATTCTCAGTCCAGCAGTGACACTAAGGTGTTTAAAAGCTCCAGCAGCACTTCTGAGTCTGATCCACTTACACCAATACACACTAATATGGCACACCAAACGGTCCAAAAAACTGCTAGAGAAAATGCATTTTATTTAGACAGTGCCATAAAATATGCCTTTCTTAAGATAAGATAAGATAAGATAAGATAATCCTTTATTAATCCCACAGTGGGGAAATTTACAATGTTACAGCAGCACAGAGGAAAGAACAGAAGTGTCTGGAAATATACAAATAATAAATAAGATCTATATATACAAAAAATGCAGAAAATATAAACAAAATACTAAAAATTTAAATCCAGAAGACTAAGATCAGAGGAAACATTGCACATGGTGATGGTAAACAGATTATGCTATGCATGGTGAACTTGGGTATTGCACAAAGTAGAGCACTAGAGCAGTAATAAATAAAGTAAGCCGTTTTATTGCACATAGTAGAAATAGAAATAGACTACTGAGTTTTATTGCACATAGTAGAAATAGACTACTATAGAAATAGACTACTGAGGGCCGCGGTCGCTATACAGTCTTGACAGCGGCCAGAAGGAAGGATCTGCGGTATCTCTCCTTCACACACCGCGGGTGCAGCAGCCGGGCACTGAAGGAGCTGCCCAGTGCTTTCAGAGAGTGGTACATGGGATGGGACAGGTTCTTCAACATGTGTTTAAACTTAGTCCTCATTCTCCTGTCTCCCACCACCTCCACTGGGTCAAGATGACACCCCAGGACAGAGCTGGACTTCTTGATGATTTTGTTCAGTCTCTTCCTGTCAGCGGTGGAGATGCTGCTGCCCCAGCAGACCACTCCATAAAAGATGGCTGACGCCACTACAGCATCGAAGAAGGTCCTCAGGAGTGCCCCCTGCACTCCAAAGGACCTGAGTCTCCTCAGGAGATGTAATCTGCTCTGACCTTTCCTGTAGAGTGCAGCTGTGTTGTCGGTCCAGTCCAGCTTGTTGTTTCTTGCAGGTTTTTACACCGTAATATACGCCCCAATATTTCACAACGCAGTTAAAGACACTGCTAAAGGCATAAAAAACGCTGCATTTTTCAGCGTTGAAAAAGTATCCTTGCAAACCCCCAAAAATATTGCGGGATATTTTATGTATATTACGCCGCTCTTCAGCTGCCCTGACGCCGTTAAAACCAGCATTTTGTAATATAGGAATGAGCTCAGACAAGACTAGTTCATCACAGATCCGACCTACTTATAATCCTGCGCCTCTCTGGCTGTGTTTTATTTAAGTTTAAGTTTATTCCAAACTTAAAATTCTACATCTTTATACACTCCTGCAGGGCTCACACCTTTATGTTGTTTTAGATAAAAATACCAACTTTTCTCGTTTGAGTGGTAAAGTGCAAGTGTCCCACATACAGTGGGGAAAATAAGTATTTAATACACTGCCAATTTTGCAAGTTTTCACACCTACAAAAAATGGAGAGGTCTGTAATTTGTATCGTAGGTACACTTCAACTGTGAGAGACAGAATCTAAAAAAAATCCAGAAAATCACATTGTATGATTTTTAAATAGTTAATTTGCATTTTATTGCATGAAATAAGTATTTGCTCACCTACCAACCAGCAAGAATTCTGGTTCTCACAGACCTGTTAGTTTTCTTTAAGAAGCCCTCCTATTCTGCACTCATTACCTGTATTAATTGCACTTGTTTGAACTCGTTACCTGTATAAAAGACACCTGTCCTCACACTCAATCAATCACACTCCAACCTCTCCACCATGGCCAAGACCAAAGAGCTGTCTAAGGACACCATTGTAGACCTGCACAAGGCTGGGATGGGCTACAGGACAATAGGCAAGCAGCTTGGTGAGAAGGCAACAACTGAAGATGGAAGAAACACAAGATGACTATCAATCTTCCTCGGTCTGGGGCTCCATGCAAGATCTCGCCTCGTGGGGTAAGGATGATTCTGAGAAAGGTCAGGAATCAGCCCAGAACTACACGGGAGGACCTGGTCAATGACCTGAAGAGAGCTGGGACCACAGTCTCAAAGAGGACCATTAGTAACACACTACAGCGTCATGGTTTAAAATCCTGCAGGGCACGCAAGGTCCCCCTGCTCACGCCAGCACATGTCCAGACCCGTTTGAAGTTCCCCAATGACCATCTGGATGATCCAGAGGAGGCATGAGAGAAGGTCATGTTGTCAGATGAGACCAAAATAGAGCTTTTTGGTATCAACTCCACTCGCCGTGTTTGGAGGAAGAAGAAGGATGAGAACAACCCCAAGAACACCGTCCCAACCGTGAACACTGGGGGTGGAAACATCATACTTTGGGGGTGCTTTTCTACAAAGGGGATGGGACAACTGCACCATATTGAAGGGAGGATGGATGGGGTCATGTATCGCGACATTTTGGCCAACAACCTCCTTCCCTCAGTAAGAGCATTGAAGATGGGCCGTGGCTGGGTCTTCCAGCATGACAATGACCCGAAACACACAGCCAGGGCAACTAAGGAGTGGCTCCATAAGAAGCATTTCAAGGTCCTGGAGTGGCCTAGCCAGTCTCCAAACCTGATCCCAACAGAGGGAGCTGAAACTCAATGTTGCCCAGCAACAGCCCCGAAACCTGAAAGATCTGGAGAAGATCTGTATGGAGGAGTGGGGCAAAATCCCTGCTGCAGTGTGTGCAAACTTGGTCAAGAACTACAGGAAACGTCTGACCTCTGTAATTGCAAACAAAGGTTTCTGTACCAAATATTAAGTTCTGTTTTTCTATTGTGTCAAATACTTATTTCATGCAATAAAATGCAAATTAATTATTTAAAAATCATACAATGTGATTTTCTGGATTTTTTTTAGATTCTGTCTCTCACAGTTGAAGAGTACCTATGATAAATTCTTTGTAGGTTGGAAAACTTCGGCAGTGTATCAAATACTTATTTTCCCCACTGTAGCAGACTACTCCATTCCGGGCCCGGGTTTTCTCCATGTAACAATCACGTCTTTTTTGCAAATTTGGCCCGGCTTCACTGTGGGTTGCGGTCATGACTCCTAAACTCCTATCTGCAACCATTTTACCCAGGGTAAGGCCACATAACAGTTGCCCTCATTTTATGCCAAAAATACGTTAGTTTTGTGTTACTGTACAAATCTGGTCCAGTACGAGAACTTTAAAGAATCGTGTTTAGTGTTCAGCACAGTTTTAACATCAGACAACATGCTAAAAAATAACAAGCTTCTTGTGAACTCCAGTTCCACCTTAAATTTCGAAGCAGTTACAGTCTGGTGCCTCAGGCTACCGAGACACTCGGGCACCACATAAGGTGGAATGCGAGTATTCAAAGTAGCCGGTGAATGTGCTAATCATCAAATGTTTCCAGTGTTAAGGGAATAATACGGATGCTTTGATAGTGTAAGTTATATATCTGGGGGTAATAACTGGAAACATGGCACATAGAGCAGTGACGTACACATGTAAATGAATCGGAAGCTGAAATTCCAGAGGGATACTGAAGACATTATTCACTTTGGGCCAGAGAAATTTCATATCCCAGATGGAGATATAAAATAACTCAACATGTTATACTGAGCAACAGTGTACACATAAAATTCATTTCAAAGGCATTTGTGATAAGTTAGAATTAGCGATTGAGTAATACATTATATTTAAATGTATTTAAATGTTATAATTTAGTTTGAAGAGTCAACCTAAAATTGCACCTAATTGCTATTGCAATGTGCCATAAAAATTCGAAAGGGGAAATGCATCGGTCTACAACCAGCTGAATAAAATATTTGAAGCAATGCAAAATGATTAACCTTTTTGATTTGTGTTTGTTGTTGTTTTAATGTTCTGGTTCTGATATAATAGATTTTTGTTTTTCACAAACACATGAAATCTTTGGTCCAAAGTGAATAAGGTCTTTAAAATCCACTTGAAATCTCATCTTACTTTTCACTTACCTGTGTACTTTACTGCTCTATGTGCCATGTTGCCGTTTTTTGCTCATGGTGCCATTTTGCATCTAAAGTCTTTTCTCTAGTGAGCAAAAACAGGTTTTCCATACAGAACAAACTTGCACTTTGATGATGGACAAACAGATTGTGACTAGCGCTGATTTGTAATCAACCACAGCAGCAACAAGAGCAAGGCGGACATAACAAAAGAGCAAGACAGAGTCAAGAAACAAGCGAACATCAAAACCAGGCAAACAATCATAACAGCAAAGATACCAAAAGGGCAAAGACAAAAGAGTAAATCAGCAAATCAGAATAAAGTCAAAACAAGAGTAATGACAGAGAGGAACCGCTCAGTACGCACAGAGTGGCAATACTTCGCAATGGGTCAGTGGGAGAGAGAAGTATTTGTATAAACAGACTGAATTAACAACAGGTGTGATCAATATTCGGGTGATTTGGAGCTAGAAAACAGAACGGGATTGGGAGATGGCGGACATGTGACAGTGATGTCATCAGGTGGTTGGTTATGGGAAATGGAGTCCAGGAGATCAGGCAGGGGTGAGAAGAGACCCAGCAGGCATGACACACTTGAACTACTTGCAATGAAATACATTTGAAATGAACTGAATGAACATCACAAATCTAAACTATTTTATTACCTCAGTCACTTACTTTACTTTCACAGTGGCAACAACACATATATTGTTATTGTGTGGATGCAGTTGTTTCTGCTGTTTTTCTGCCACCACATTGTAAGTCCAACTGCCAGTCATGTGACCATTACATCCACTCCAAATCTGCATGGACTGAGAAGTGAATGTCTTTAACATTGACTGCATATTATATTAAATATTTAGTTCTCCATGGTATGGCCCTTTTAAGAACCTTTTACAACAGATATATAACCATATACAATAACTATTTCATCATCCACAGAAACATTTAAGGATGCAAATGATTTTATGATTTCTCATGATTGCACATTAATACTAAAATATGTCCAAAACCTCACTTTTAGGGGTGGCTTTGGTTGTATTATTTTTTAAGATGCTTAAGTCTTTTCTGTTTTGGAGACCACAAAACACAGAGAAACAAACTGGTTATTTCAACTATTAAAATCAAATAAAATCAAATACAGCTTTATTTAATTTGTAAATGAATTACATAGTATGTAGTGTTAGTATAAATTATTCAATTATGTAAACCAAAACAAAACTGCTGGAGTAGATGCAGATCCAGGCCGGAGGAGATGTGGCTCCAGGCCAGCGGGAAAGCGAATGCAGGCCGGAGGAGATGAAAATCTGGATGTAAAATGAGGATATGTAGGCCGGATTTGCGCCATGTGAGTAAAGAAATCACTGAAACCTGGCCCGGTGCTGGGCCAGTGTTGGCCCAAATCTGAAAAACAGATCTGTACCGGTATTGGTCCACTGTGCAAAATTCCATTTTAAAGAACTTATTCTTTATTATTGAGAAAGATGTGTTCTACTTCAGTTACTGATACAGGCTGTGACACCTGACACAAGTCATTTGTAAGAGACCTGTACTTGCCTTACCACTCAAATGAGAAAATTTGGTATTTTTATCTAAAACATCTTAAACAGCACAAAGGTTGGATATTTGAACGGCACGAGTCCTGCAGGAGAGTATAAAGATTTTAAATCTAAAGAGTTTAAATCTATTGGCTTTGTAAGACGGCAGCTGGAGCTCATTAACATATTACAAAACACGGTTTTTAACAGCGTCAGGACGTCTGAAGAACAGTGCAAAATACGCCATAATATTGCACAAAAATGCCATTTTTTTCAGCGTTTCAAGGATACTTTTTCAATACATTTGGCATCTTTTATGCTTTTGACAGCACCTTTAACTGAGTTATTGCGGCATATAGCCCGCTAGAACGGTATATTACGGCCCTTTCAAAATAAAAGGCCTTTTCTCTGTGTGTTTTTTGGACCGTTTGGCGTTCCATAGTGTCATTACAATTGATTGTCCTGACCTTTGACAAACAGGGTGAAAGGGGGATTAACAAAGTATACAGAGAAACAGACGAACTACAGTTTGTAATTGTAGAACTACAGAGTGCTCCTATATGGTCAGTGGAGGTGATAAAACGAACAGTGAGCGTACATACAAGAAGATGACTGGCCCACAGAAGACGTTAAGAGGATGTACAAACCATTGACGAAGTGATGCTCATCTGCTGAAGATCTGTATCCTTCTCAAATTTGGGGACGTGGCAAGTCATAGCCAACCAGAGAGCCTGCGACCTGCTCGCGCAATGTTGCGCGAATGCCAATGGCGTCAGAGCGCGCTGTCTGTATCTTAATTGTGATTGGATGTTCAAAACGCAATAGCCAATCGGAAAACAGTATGAAGAGCCTGCGTTGCATTAAACACCGCGAGGTCGTTGCTGCCCTGTGTCGTCATGCTGAACTGGACCAATGAGCGAGCAGCTCTACACTCTCTGCGCCCCGATTGGGTGCCTGCTTTTCTCCAGTGTAGGAGACACAGGGGTGTGTGAATAGTGTACAGCGGTCCAGGACGTTTTCCAGCAGGGGTCCGGATTTTCAACTTCGTAAGTGATCTGTCAGACAATTGTTTGCTTTGTATTGCGCCTTTGATAAATATGTGTTGAAAAACAAGTTCGCTTAAACTGCTCAAACGTTTTCGAACTGCTGCATCTCATGCTAAAATGCTGGGTCGCCTAACGGTCTGCTAGCTGCTGAGTTAGCTTACTAGCTAGATGCCAGTAAGCCAGGCTAGATGCCAGGCTAGCCACTTTCAGAGGACTCCTGTTTATTTCTCTTTCCCCTTGGTTTGAATCATAGTATATTTCCTTTCTGCGAGCCATTATGTGATGGCTGTAATCCTGGCACGCCACGTTTGCTGCCCCTATCTGATTAAACTGACTGAGGCCCCTGTCGTTTCTGCTGGGTGTACAAAGTACAGTAAAAGCTGGAGGTTGGCTGTAAGCCTCAGAACCTCGTGGTGAAGTCTATTCTGTTTAGTCATTGCAGAGTCACAGTGCATTTTGGACAGGATGTGCATTTCCGTTAGGAGACTATTGTCCAGCCCGCTGCAGCCTAAGGTCGGCCTTGCATTGTCTGTTCTTTGGTATCAGTGTAACTTATAACAAGGCTGAGCCCACGTGCCTCCAGAGTTTAGCTGTGATTCAAGTTCCACGCAGTTTCACCTTCCCACTATATAGACAGAGCTCGAGAAGAGCCCATCAAAACTGATGATGGATTTTCCCCAGCATGCACCGTTGTGACTCAAGACAGTACGCAAGCTGTGCTGTGGAGGCCTGTTTTCCTTAAACATTGTATATTTGACAAATAAATGTATTAGTTTCGGTTTCAGGTGTAAAGTTCTCTGGCTATAGTCCACAGGTAACCCCAGGTTGTGAAGGTGAGCAGTAGGTCAAACAGTCTTCTTGATCTTTCTGCATGATTAGACATGGGGAAAGGGTAAAGTTAGTTATTCCAGCTGTTTTTGAAGTTTCATCAAATTTCTACCAGCAGCAGGGCTCAGATCTCCTTTTAGCTTAATTTAGTTGACACTTATATCTGACACATATGATCTGTTTTTTCCAAAAGGATAAACAGTACATGCGTTCATAGAGTTGAAAGTTAAGTGTGCGTTCAGACTGCAGGCAAATTGGATCTGTTTCCCAAATCAGATCTTGTGAGACGACTGTCTGCACTGTTATTTACAGGTGAGCAGATCCAATTTGTGTCTTCAGACATCACCAACTTCTCTGCATAGAAAATGACGTAAAAGTTAGTAACTCCCTAGTAATTCCCAGTGCTTCCCCCACTTTGGATTTGACATCATTGCAAGTGAGGCAAAAAACACTTTGAACTCTGAAATGAGCATCCAGGCTGAGAAGCATTTGTTAAAAAAAAAAAAAAAAAAAAAAACAGATTGGAATTACATTTCAAGCCTCCTCTAAATGCGGTTTGGATCTGATTAGCAAAAATCAGATTTCATTTTTTTTGCTGTCCAGACTATCAGATTTGGGTTGCCTAAATGCTCTAATCTAGGAAGTCTTACAAAAACAGACTTGTTTACATGTAGGTTGCCACAGAAGACTATGGTTATGTTTTACCAATGTCTTTTTTTTTTTTTCTTTTAGTTTTTTCCCATATTTTGGAACATCAGCTGCTCTTTTTCATTCCATTATGAGTCAAGAACTTATTCCTTCTTCTGTAAATGTACCATTGTGGAGGTTTTGCTCTGACAGAAGTGTTATGTTTGTATGTTGATTCTGATCATGTTTGCTACAGAACACCAGTGACAACGATGGAGGTCAGGCCTCTGCTGATGTGCTTTGCTCTGTGCGTGGTCTATGCCACCAGCAAGCCCACTGAGAAGAAGGACCGGATACACCACGAGACACCACTGAGCAGCAAGGAACACAACGATGGTGAAAACTTTGACTATGACCATGATGCCTTCCTAGGAGAAGAAGCAGCCAAATCCTTTGATGACCTAACCCCAGAAGAAAGCAAGGAGAGACTCGGGTAAGGAATATGGGAATGATTGTGACGTTTGACCTGTTAGCTGAGTAAAGCGGTGTGTAGGTACGATAGCTGTGCTTCAAACAACGTGATGCTTTTGTTTCTGTCTGGGTTCCTCAGCAAAATTGTGGAGAAGATAGACACTGATCAGGATGGCTTCGTCACAGAGGCAGAGCTTAAGGCATGGATTAAAAAGGCTCAGAAGAAGTACATCTATGACAATGTGGACAGACAATGGAAAGACTTTGACATGAATAATGATGGCATGATCTCTTGGGATGAGTACAAGAATGTCACATATGGCACCTACCTTGGTAAGTTTGAATATATGACATTATAACGTTGGAATATATGTTGAATGTTGAGCTAGTTTTAAGGAGGAAGAGTTTGTTCAATAATCTACATTTCTACAATTCTTCATTAAGCTACTGTAAGTGCTATGTTACTGGATGTGAATTATGTATTCTGATAGATGATCCCGAGCCAGATGATGGCTACAACTACAAGCAGATGATGGCCAGAGATGAGCGACGTTTTAAGATGGCAGACAGAAATAGTGACAGTATTGCAGACAAAGAAGAGTTTACAGCTTTCCTTCATCCTGAGGAGTATGAACACATGAAAGAGATTGTGGTGCTGGTAGGTCTACCAGTCTTTACATTTTCCAGTGTATTACTTCTTCACTTTCAAGCCCAATAAGATGGATTAGTTTTACCTGGGGAGGTGCTGTAATTTGAGTGATTACCGATGAGAGCCATGAGTCTCGATTTCAAAACAAAACTATAAAATTAAAATATCTGAAAGTTTGCCAAGCCAGAGCAATTTCCGTCCTGCTGAAGTGAATGTTTAGTTTCTATCCAGGCTATCTAGGGTAATCTAGGGAAGTTACAGATACTTGATTACATACAAATTGGCCAGTTAAATCCCATACAGATTACATTTATGAGCCTCTTCTGGTAAAACTAATCCAGCTTGAATAGGGCTATAGCTTTTAAATCAATTCAGTTATCAGTATTAAGGCTGCAGTAGAATAGCCGTTTCCAGCTCTTGTTTTTAAGGAAGACTGAAATGCTGCCTTACATTGTTGTTCCCATTAGGAAACAATGGAGGACATTGATAAGAATGGGGATGGATTTATTGATCTGGAGGAGTACATTGGTGAGTACTGAGGCGTGTTGGTGGCTTTTTAGCAAATAGCTTGTCAAGTGGGCAATAAACTGAGAAAACGGATCTTTCTGGGTAACTGTAACATTGTTTGCTTGTGTTCACCCATGTTGTATGAAGCCCAATTTTTTTTTACAGACAAAAATAGATTTGTTAGCGATGTTAAAAACAGGAAGGCAAACTTAAAATAGGTGCATTGTTTAATACCTATGCTTGTCTCTGAATGGTAGGCGATATGTACAATCATGAAGACGAGATGGATGAACCAGAATGGGTAGCTACAGAGCGCGAGCAGTTCTCTGAGTTCAGGGACAAGAACAAGGATGGAAAGATGGACAAAGAGGAGACAATGGATTGGATACTGCCTGCTGACTATGACCACGCAGAAGCTGAGGCCAAGCACCTGGTCTACGAGTCTGATTCCAACAAGGTGGGTTAAGACAGGTGGAAAAAAGCAAGCATAGATTACTGAATCACTGATTAGAGAGACTTAATCTCAAAACGCAAAAAGCTAAAGCATAGCCACTGAGAAATTCAAGTGTACATGTAATACATGGCGAAGGAGTAACGTTGCCTATTTTTAACAAGGAACATAAGGAACTGAAGCAAGCACTCATCCTGACAGTTTTTGAACTTTAGTTCATTTCCTTATATAGTCATTTGCATGTACTTCATTGTGTATTATTCTCTTTTCTATTGCCAACATTTTATTTATTTTCACTGAACGGGTATACTTTTTCTTTCAGGACGGCAAACTGACCAAAGAGGAAATAATCAACAAGTATGACTTGTTTGTGGGAAGTCAAGCAACTGACTTTGGGGAAGCATTAGTACGACATGATGAGTTTTAAATATATTTTGTAGTTGAATAGCTAAGAACTTTTTAACTTGAGCTGGTAAGTAATATAATTTATTTTACATGGCATAATTTTTCAACACTAAAGCATCAGATTATCACAGAGTAATAGATATGTTTTTGTTTGTTGTGCACTCACATTTATACGTCCTCTTTTTTTATTTTTTATTTTTTTTTTACATATTTTGTTGTGGTTGGCTCTCTTGTGTTTTGTTTTTTAATTGGGAGATTTTGCATCCATCTTGGATTCACAGCCTCTATAGTCATCAATTTCAATGTATTAACTAGCATACCTGTGTATTCGTATTACAAGGGTGAGTGCTTTTGCCTTTACTATTGTATACTGATTTGTACTGTATAGAGGCACGGCTGTAGTACGTGCACTCCGGGGTCCATTCACTGTTATCCTCTGAAAGCGGTGAGTGAAGTTTTAGGACTGTGTCCATGTCACACTAATGTTACAAGTGAACATATTCAAGCTATACTTTTATGTTTCTAGTGATTTTCCTGAACATCTGCATCCTTGAAAATGTCATAAGATGCTCCCAGTTTGTGAAAGAGAACTGATGGTTGAACACAGCCCATCCTGTACTGTTTAGATACCATCATCACTGAGGAAACATATGCAAGGCCGGTCTCTGGTTCAGTTTGAGTTGAATCCAAAGATAAATTGTTCAGATGGACTCAGAGCTGTTGCAGAACCTGTAGAACCTTCACCAGCTATTTACTTGAGTTCCTATGTTTAAAGGAACCACAGGGACCGAGTGCAACATCTCTTGCTGCGTTTTTTTAGGCTTGTTCAGGCCCTGATTACACTTGTGTCCCTATGAGCTTTCTCACTTTACTATTTCAGTTCAGTTTGTATTGTGGTTTCCTGCAACTGAGGGTTTTTTATACCCTGTGTGAACACCTAAACATTTTTCTCAGTAAAACACCAATGAGTACACAGAATGGTGGTCTGATTCCTTGACTTGCATCTTCACATATCTGCTGTCTGAAGTAAACAGTGTGGTCACCTACTGGAAATTCTAGTGTGTATGTAGTCGTATGCATAACTTTGGTCAAGCCTCGTTAAATAATATGTCTTGTGAACACACTTGCACAGTTAAATGCACAATTACTGTTTATTTACTGAATTTAACATATTGGGAAAATATGAAACATACAGTGTCTCTTGTGCAAAAATTTTGGCACGTTTTGAACTACAATTGTTTTGTATTTCATTTAAATAAATAAATCAAAATGGTGTATTACAAATTGTAGAAAAACAACAAGGTTTGTAATTTTCTTTATTCAAACAATCCCACTTAACCTGGCAAATAACAGAGGAGTTTAATTGGGTGTGTTTGAGCAGTTAAATTGCTAAATTGTGCTGGACTGGAGTTCAACATGCTCCACAGGACGTATTATTGGGAAAACACTGTTACAGGAAGAGAATGTCCAGGGTCTTCTGCTCAGTGTGTACTGGGATAGACTCTAGCATCCCCCCCCAACACACAACAATCCATGTGGATGAACAGTTTGGACGATGAACCAATTAATAGCTTATTAATCCATACAGCTACATTTACAGGGTGTTAAATTGGTGAAAATATTATGTTAAATATTATTACTCAATATTTATTCATTAATAAACTCATGTAATTAGCTGTAAGATTATCAAGTTTTTCACCTGGATTTTGAAGCATGACTACTGGCATGCAAATGAAGTCCACTGTGCTGAACCAAGCCTGACGTGGCATCCTTTAATTAGGACAGACGACAGAATGTTAGTAACACTCCACTAATGTTATTCTTGACAGATCAGTAGAGTGATTATTGTGTTTAAAAGACAGACTGTATTAATCAGCAGGGGTCTACAAAATGATCTGATTTTCACATTTTCTTTAAATGCAGTTGGCTTTCATTGTTTTATTTGTTTTAACTAGCAAAGAAAGTAACAAATCTTATCAGTGACATGTAAGGTTTTTTTTTACTTTTTGGTTTTACTTGTTAATTTATTTAATTTAAACGCCAACTGTAGAAAGCAAGTTGCCATGTTTAAAGCATGTCTGTTATTGTGCTTGTGATGGCTTTTTGGTCCCTTTAAATTAATGGGAGTTTTTGTTGTGTAAGCACAGTAATAACACATACTGTAAGCTGACTAGCTACTAACATGTGGTAATGTATTAAGGCAGGTTAATTAAGTGCATTCAAGTTCCCTACATTGAAAGCCACATGCTACTTCAGCATAAAGGAGATATTTTATTGTCAGAGGAGATTTCTGAGGATAAAGGGAAAACCGATAAAAGACAGAGGTAAGAAGCTGCATTTTGGAATGAGACAGTGATGAATGTGCTGTTTCAAGTTGTGCTATCAACTCAGTACAGTTTTAAGACTGGAGTGATCTATTCTTAAATGAATGTTGCATCTTTTTCGTTTGGAACACTAAGAGACATTTTTCACCCATAGAGAGAGGTGTTTTCCCTACTAAGAGGATAAATGCCCAAAAATATCTATAGAAGTCAAGTTATGAAAACAACCTGTTTGCCTCATTTCTTTTCAAAAGGCTCTAGAAACTGACTACTCTGAACACCCCAATTAAAGTCAACCTAAAATCTAAATGTACCTTGTTAGTTTATGTCCCTGTGGTGGTCTTGTACAATTGCAAGTACACAAAACAAATAAATTGCATTCTTTAGGCATTATGTGAATTCTCATTTTATAAATGCAGCTATGTTGACTGTTATTTCTATTTAATTTCTGAATTCAAAAAATAACACATAACATAACATAAAATTTGCCAGAACTTAAACAGGCCTCTTTTGATGTCCCCGCCCCCCATGAATAAGCACATCAACAGTATTTGTGCATTGAAATGTGCTAAAGTGTGCCCTTTGTAGCGGATGTGTAACTTATTTTCACTTCGAAAATCTACTAAATGCAATCTCACTGTGAATGCTCAAACTTCTGCAGATGACTGTACTTGTGTTCTTCCACATGAAAGCGGAAAACGATGGAAGCGCATTACAACAACATTCGTACTAACCTAGGACAGAAGAAGAGCTCTACAATCACACTTTTTTCGAATCAAGTCTTTTCATGATATGAAAATAATAGCATAACTGGTAAACATAGTTATTACAAGACTTTTATGTGTTTTCTGCTAAACACTAAAACATGGATTTATTTCCATGAAATGGTGAAACAAGTTTCAAAACAAATATATAGCCAGTAAATATATGTAATTATGATGAACCTAATTATTGTTCTAAACAGGAGATAATACAATAGACTAATACAATACAGATACTACAAAAGATGATGTGCCTGGAGGTCACTTATTATATTGTAATTGTGTCAATTAACAACAGACAATAATTGTTCGCTCAACAACAGAGCTGGGCCTAACTGGTAAGTCATTATCAAGTGATTTACTATAATTAGCATTTTGGAAGTATTTACACTAACTGGACTTACACGTATTGTATCTACTCTTATTGGCCATTCTAACACTGCAATGACTGATGTGTTAGTAGCATAGACTGTATACAGTCTGTGGTTAGTAGGTGTGCTAGTATGAGCGTTCACACACAGCAATGCTGCTGGAGTTATATATAAAGGGATTCTGAGTGGTTTAATGCGAAATGGTTAATTATAGAGAAACATACCAATTCAGATTTATTTACAGTGGTTGTGAGAGGAATGCCATGGCCATGATGTCTACAACACAAATATAACCACCACTTCACTCAACACACCTACATTGCTGGTTCACCTTTTAGATGTGAAGTTGGTGACAATAGCTCATGATTCAAATAATCAGGCATAATGCTGGATGAGCTATATATTGTGTGTGTCAGATCAGGGACACACTTAACATTGGGTGTGGTGTTGTTCCCTATGAGGAAAACAGTAATAGTCCTTCGTCATTGGTCACAGGATGCTGCCCACAGGACACTGTTGGCAGGGTAGTTTTGGCTGGTGGACTACTCTCAGTCCAGCAGTGACACTGAGGTGTTTAGAAACTTCAGCAGCACTGCTGTGTCTGAGCCACTCACACCCGCACCACCACATCAGTGTCACTGCAGTGCTCAGAATGATCCGCCACCCACATAATACCTGCTCTGTGGTGGTCCTGACCATAAAAGAACAGGGTGAAAGAGGATTGACAAAGTGTGCAGAGAAACAGATGGACTACAAAGTGCTCCTTTTTGAAAGGTACAGCTGAAAAACAGGGCAATGAGTGAATATACAAAAAGCTGAGGAGTGAGGATCATCTGATCTTGTACTCAAGACTGCTCGGTCTGACTTCAGAGAGGAAGTCTCATCGTTCACCTCGTGATGAAGCCGCCACCTAGAGGACGTTTGGTGGCGATGTCCCAAAGTAATAAGGAGGAGTGTCCTTATTGCCCCATATCCTCAAAACAGACCCCACTAATGTGACTGTTTCTAGCTGTAGCTCGTTTGTTAGCTTGAAGAAAAATAGTTCCCATGTGGAATGTAAGCAGAATATGAGTCAATCTGACCACCACCTCTCTCTCTGACCTCGCAGAGCAGCTCGCAGGTCGGAGTAACTTCAGTTCCTCTCTGCGGTTTCCACCCGGACGGGTTAGTCGGGCTCCGTGTGTGAGAGTGTTTGAGATGGCGGTCAGATCGCAGAGCAGGAGGACCCAGTAAATATTAGTCCGTGTGTCCGTCAGCTTTTAAGGAGCACAGTACCGTGTTGATCGTTTCAGTCCACGCAGAGCTTGTGGAGGGACTGGGGGCGCGGAGATGGACGGGGGTAAGCCGAACCTGGCGCTGGTCTACCAGGCCGTTCAGGCGCTCTACCACGACCCGGACCCAGCCGGCAAGGAGCGGGCCTCAGTATGGCTGGGAGAGCTACAGAGATCGGTGGGTGAACGGGCCTTGACCTTACGGCGGGTTTTTTCACTACATACATTTAACAGAAGCACTTGAAACTGCTGGTGTACAGAGAAAAAGACTAGCGCTTGGCAGCTAGCTAATGATAGCAACGCTAATGTGGCACTAGGCTGAAGTCGGCTTCCTATTCGCGAGCTTTGAGTCCTAATTTCCCCGTCCCACCTTAAATTGGTGCAACAGTTACAGTTTGGTGCGTGATACACCAGAAGGTAGCTGCTGCATCATTTAAGGTGGAACGGAGAAATTCAAACTAGAAGCTGGTTAGCCGACTTCAGCCTCGTTATTGTGACTAACTGCTTGTAGCGTTAGAGACAGTTTGTTTGGTTTCAAGTCATTCTCGCACATGTGTATTAGCTACAAAACGAAGGAATTTGTTTTGGACAGTACACTGGGAGCAGAAACGCTGCAAACATGCGCTAACATTAGTTAGTATAGCTGGTTTAGCTTTAGCGACCGGTTGTCGATGTTAGCTAATGTAGCTAGCTAATGCTAGCCGAGGCTAAAACGCTGCCTGACTCCGCGGTCTCGGGCTCGGTTAGCAGTTTTGCTAACAAGCATGCAGCGGGGATATTGTGAAACCTGGTTTGGTTTCACTTAAATGCGATGAGTGAGCTGTGTTTGAGAGACATGACTGACAAGTCGGTTTGTAAAATATTGAAATAATTTAGCGAAAAGGGTATTTCCCGCCGAACTGAGAAAAAGGCCTGACATGTTTGCGGGTTTAGCCGGAGTTGCCTTCAGGTTTCCGCCTCCCAGCTAGTCCTCCTAGATTTCGGGAGTATACCGTGTGTCGGTTTGATGTCCCCACCGTATAGCTTCATATGTATGAGAGCAGCGTAGTTAGCCTATCTAACTAAGTCAGGCTTACAAGTTAAATGTGGTTGTGGTGAACTTAGGCGAAATGGAGCCCAAGTTCCTCACGTTTGTTTGCAGCATTGGGCTGCAACGTCGCCTTTCCAAAATGCAGAACCACTGAAATATAGCTTGATGTCTTGGAGTGACTTATGAAGCTCACGCATGAAATGCCCTGTAAGCCTCGTCTAGGACAGTCTGAAGCTCCATAGCCTCTCGGTCACTGATGTCTGCAGGTACAGGGGTTGAGTATGACTGAGCTCAGGCCATCATGCTGGTCTGAAACGAGCTGATGAAGGAGACTTGGATGATCATGAGCAGAAGCTGTCTGTATCTGTGGACCTGCAGCATCATTCAAATAACCTGCCTTTGTGCTCTTTGCATCAGGGGGTTTATCTCTCACAGCAGCACAGCAGTTCTTTTGTTTTTGTTTTCTCTAAAATGCAAATGATCAGGTTTACAACCACAATGTTTCACATTTGCACACCGAAGGTTGCCTACATATGAAGTCTGGTCCCATGACTTGATGCTAAGTATTTTTTATTGAGGCAGCTGCCTGTACAGGACGTAAGGAATTACATATTGATGTAGTAGGAACAAAACTCTCTGTGGTGTTTTTAGTTTCTTTGGCATGATTTGTCCTGTAACCCGTAGTCGTTTACTGTGTGTGTGTGTGTGTGTGTGTGTATATATCTAATGATTAATGGATCAACAGAAAAGGCTCAAAGTTACTTTGGGGGGAGCCTACTAACGCTGACATGCATTAAAAGTGAAGCATGTTTTTTCCTTCTCCTGTATCATTTTGAAGGTATGTCATTTTGCTCTGATAGCAGTGATGTAAGCGTACTCCATAGTTCTGTTGTTCATAAGCAGAGAATAAAACACAGACCACATTCCACCCACTCAGCCAGGGGTGTAAGAAGCAATGTTATGTTTTGTAATACTGTATCGATTCTCAAACAGTGTTCATTTTTAATCAGTAGTTTACAATCAAAGATTGGTGCAAGACAGTGGTCCATTTTGTGTTGTGTTTAAACCCCTGACTGGTAGATAGCAGTGCTATAATCTGTCTTCAGCCATTAGTCTCTTCCACTCCAATGTAAAGAAGTAGCATAAGAGCTGACCTCTAACATCAGCATTAGCAAACCCATGGTCTACCCTATTTAGAGCTGCGTTAAGGCTCAAGATTGATTTATGCCCAGAGAAGCTGCGTCAAGGATGTCCACTGACGATTCTTAACACTCTTGTCTTGCCTGTGTCTGGAAAAGTTTACCTACTTACATGATCTCGGGGCGTTCAGATATAGCAGCTGGAAGAATGATCTCTCTAGGTTCATTTAACACAAATGTAACACAATAACTGAAGTTGTGTACTCTACTCTGCTGTTCTTTTTTTCCTCTTTTGGGCGCCTCCTGGCCATAGTTTTGCCTTAAAGTGTAGAATGAAGAGAACCAAGTTAGAGAGAGTATTTACTTTCTGAGGTTAGCTGCTTCTTTTTAGCTGCTTGTCTGGGTTATCAGATGTGGCTTCTATGAATCATCCTTCATATGATTTGCTTTCTATCACCATTGCAGATGCATGCGTGGGAGATATCAGACCAGCTCCTGCAGCTGAAGCAGGATGTGGAGTCCTGTTACTTTGCAGCCCAGACCATGAAGATGAAGATCCAGACATCCTTCTACGAGCTTCCTCAGGAGACGCACATCGCCCTGCGCGACTCGCTGCTCTCCCACATCCAGAACCTCAAAGACCTCTCGCCCATCATAGTCACGCAGGTAACAGCCTTCTGCAGGTTATATGTTTATATGCGTCTTTTCCATTTAGAAAAAATTAGATGAAGTAAATGGAACAAAATGTCCATTGCTATATGCTGTGATTGTGACATGCCTTGTGAATAACAAAGTAAACTCTTGCTGTGGCATAATTCTAATTTGGTCTGCATAATATAAAGATATTGTAGAATAATATAATTTTCTAAAACGGCTGTGTAAACCCTTCAGAGAACCGCCGTGACTGGTTAGAATGCACACAACCCAGTCTAAACAATCTTTTGATTGAAAGAGAGCTCTCATTTGCATATTTCAGTTGTCTGTGATGTCAGTATTGCAGTAATGATTAGAAAGCAATATATTGAGGAGCCTTACTGGCTGGACTCCCTATCAATTAAGGTAATGAAAGCACAGGTTTCAGTTTGTGTGTTGTATTGCCTGAAGTGTGATAGAGTTGATTCTGCTGACAACATCCTTCTTTTGGCAGCTCAGTGCTACGTCCTGGTGCCTCAGCCTTTCCTTTAAACCTTCTTTTTTTCCCCCCAAAGCTTGCTCTGGCAATTGCTGATCTTGCCCTTCAGATGGCCTCATGGAAGGGCTGCGTCCACACCCTCATAGAAAAGTAAGACTTCTGTTAAATACCCGTTAATCATGACTCATAAATTGTGGATGCCTGGTTTTTAAACACCTCGATTGACTTAGTGCAGGCTTAAAAACTTTTCACAGCACTTGCTGCAGATTGAAAATCAAATCAAAAGTGATCAGAGTGGGATTTGTGGCATGCAAAATCCAAATGTCACACTTTGTTTACCTAATAGCCAAATGACCTTTTGTTGTCTCTCGACCTCCACCCAGGTACAGTAACGATGTGTCCTCGATGCCTTTCCTGATTGAGATCCTCACTGTCCTGCCCGAGGAAGTGCACAGCCGTTCTCTAAGAATTGGTGCAAATCGACGGACTGAGATTATAGAAGACCTGGCCTACTACTCCACCACTGTGATCACTCTGCTGGTGAACCCCACTTTCTTTAAAAATGAAATTAAATTTCAGATAAAGCCAACAAAATATCCCTGTGCCCATCTGCACAAATTTAGAGTTTGCAATGTTAAAAGACTTTTAAAACATTAAACCCCTCAAACATCTATTGCTTTACATTATCTGCAGTTGATTGTCTGCAGGTTATTCATATTTCCTCCTGTGATCTGTAAGTTAAAGTCAGATCATTTCACAGGCCCCATTTCTTAACCAAAGAAACATGTTTGGAACGATCAGTCTACTTGGCTAAAATAATAAAAAAATATTTGAACCAAAAAGTGTAAGAAAATAATTGTTCCTCTTTACTCCACAGTCACAGCTTTGACTAGTAGTATCAACACATTAAGCCACTGCAAAACAGACCTGACAGAGTAGCTGTCTCCTCGTCCCTTTATCTGTCTTGGAGATTTGATCAATTACAGCTCTTCAAAATCTTTTATCTTCCATTGTTGTGCAAATGTTGAGTTTGAGGAGACAGTTAAAATGGCTGGTGTTTTCCTGTAGTTGATTTGTCCGGCGATGTATTCAAATTTCTTTCTGGCTTTGGCATGTGGAATGTAGTCAGGTAATTTCTCAAGGCTCAATACTACACCAAAATAGCACTTCTGAAACTGTACACTTGTTGCATTAGTTTGGTCTTTACAAAGCTCAGTTCTCAGATCAGTTGTGACGACACGGTAGCCACTCAGTGACTGAAACCTAAATTGAACTAGCAGTTTAAGAACAGTGTTTTAATACCTCTACTTTAATGGTTGATTCGAGGTGAGTGGCTTGCTTCTTACAAATAAGAGATCTGACAAACCTTGCATCAAAAACCACTTCCTGTGTCTTAACCTTTTCCTCTGTTTGCAAACAGATGTCGTGTGTGGAGAAGTCTGGGAACGATGAGAAGATGCTGATTAAGGTGTTTCGGTGCCTTGGCAGCTGGTTTAATCTAGGCGTGCTGGACAGCAACTTCATGGCGAGTAATCAGCTGCTGATGGTGCTCTTCCAGGTGCTGGTGAGTTCTGCCTCCGTTCCAGCCACTGCAGTCAGAATTCATTGTGTTCTGGCTTTGTGGATCTTTGCTTAGTAGACTGAGTGACATTCAGATTTAGTTTTGACTGATACACTTTGTCCAAAAGTATCCGGATACCCCTGTAAATAGTGAATTCAGTTACTTTAAGGTGCTGAAGAGGTAGGACAAACTCAAAAACCCTTGACTTCAGAAGAAACGTTGTATGAGCGTGTGTTTTGGACATATGATCTATGTGGAGATCTTAAAACTATCATGTCCTGACTGATGGAGATAAAAGAACAAGTTGCAGATTATATTGGCTCAGCACTGTTTGAATATGGTGTAGAAGCGTATTTCTATTTCAGTAGACAGCTAGATGTTTTATCATGGGCTTCTTCTGTCCGTTTACATAATTATTACAATATTATTTTAAAGAATTTAAAGAATTGTGTGGCTTCTTTTTAAACCTGTTTTTTTTTGCCTCTTTTACTTCCCTAATGGCAGCAAAGGGATGAGACCTCAACTAACTTACATGAGGCTGCATCCGACTGCGTGTGTTCAGCACTCTATGCAATCGAGAACGTGGACACACACATGCCTCTTGCTATGCAGCTCTTCCAGGGTGTGCTGACGCTAGAAACAGCCTACCACATGGCTGTAGCCCGAGAGGATCTTGACAAGTAAGATGAGATGTACTGCATTCCGTATTCTTAATCTAATCTGTCTTTCTGTAGGCTGTGTGATGCACATGTACGTGTGATTATTATTATTTTTTTTCCTGTTCCTTTTTCCTAAACAGAAGGGTTTAGTTCAAAAATGCATTATAGGCCACTTTAAAGAATGTTTTATCTGCTGTATGTTGTTGGGAGTGGACTTTACATATATAAGATATAGCTGTTCTGTATTCTGATTAATATCACTTTAATATCCAAAATTGTTACAAATAGATAAACAGAATAATTCGCTTCAGGTGTTGAATATGTGCCCAATAATTAAAGATTTGTGAAATGTATAAAATGGGACTATAGCATTACAGAGACAATTCTCCTGGGTTACAGATACAGTGAAATGCAGTTATTTTTAGCACAGTAGCCCAGTGGTACCTAAACGTCCTGGGCTTCGACACTGTAATAAATGCATAATCAGATATCAATTTTTAAATATATATAAGAACCAAACATCTCTCTGAGGATAAATAATTTTTTTTTTTCTTTTCTTTTTTTTGGTTAAAATAAATATCTGATGCCAGTATGACTCTGATGTAGTCCTGGATCTCAAGTAATATGTCTCTTGCTCTCTCTTTACCTATTCACACACACGCAGAGTATTGAACTACTGCCGGATCTTCACAGAGTTATGTGAGACTTTTCTAGAAATTACAGTGAGGAGCCCCGGGCAAGGCATGGGAGACTTGCGCACCTTGGAGCTTCTCCTCATTTGTGCAGGACACCCCCAGTATGAGGTTAGTAACCCCTATCTCACTCATTTGCGCTCAACCAACTTGTAGTGTGTGTGTGTGTGTGTGTGTGTATATGTTTTAAGTATGTGATTTCAGTCTGGATAATATCACCTTTGGCAAGCCTTTACAAGTGATATAAGCAGAGACTTTCTCAGGACATTAAGGGCACTATTTTGCGTTTTTATACCGAAGCGTACTTCAACCTGTTTTTCTGTTCATGTTGGGTTTTTTTCTGTTTTTTTTTTTTTTTTTTTTTTTTTTCCGTTTTGTTTTCAAAACAGAGTATTTGCAAACTGTGTTCTGTTGCCTCAGAAATCATTGCCTTTACCACATACAACTCGTCTTGCGTCATAAACAAGAGCATTTTAAGATGCACTCTTCTGTTGTATAACAGTACAAGAGATCACTTACTACACTTACTCTTCTTACACTTTAACCTTTTCACACCAGGCTGTAGCTATAGAACACCTATGTATTCTTTCTGGAATGTCACAGATTAACAGAATAAACAGATTAAAAACAAACAGGTGTTGACACAATCTTGTAAATGTACACTGTGCCTAGAAGTGTGCGTGCGTGCGCTTATTTGCAAACTCCTTCTGCCGCCAACGTAAACATATTATTATGGAAAAAACACAGGAATGGTCCAAATTACTATTTGCATTAACTTTGATTCTTTCCTAACTAACTTCCTTCTCCTGAAAAGTTGCTATTTTAGGGATTTATGGTTTTGGGCCGTCTGTGACAATTCATTAGCATTTATAGTGGGTATTATTAATGTATATGTATTATGTTTTTACACATCAGGGTGTGAAGCTGCCATTTGCACTTTTGTTTATAAAACACTAATTTAATTAAAAAAATAAAATGTTCATTTATAAAAGCGCATACATAAAATCACCCACAAGGGGGAGCCATTGGCATTCATGTGGCTTTGTGTGAAATTAAAATTAGTTGCATCACTCCAGCTAATTTTTAAGTTTAATAGTTACTAAATATTTCAACTTTCCCATAAGCAAATTTACACTATGTAAAAATAATCCTGTCCAAATAGGAGTTATGGCTACAATTATCCAGGTTTATTCAGTTAATCTTGTACACATTGTGCTGATTCCCTTATACTGGATATTTTTTCTGTGCGAAAGTCAAACAGTTCACACTGTCACATTATCATGGTAGCAGGTTTATAGATTGGTTCTGAAAATGTTATTCACATGTTACAGCGACATGCGCATTAAGTAATTGTTACTAGTCAAGTAATAATTGCAGATCTGTGGTGTAACCATATTTAGTATATGGATAGTTTGAAACTCACCAGTGGTAAAGTATTTAGCAAAACCGGTGCATCATAGTCCTGGAGTTTTAGGTACTTGTTCAGGTACAGTTGCTGCAGAAATGATGCTATTCTTTATTATTTAAGTTCAGATAAATGCTTTGCAGATTTCATACATATTAATTGTGCAGTAAGCTACAGTATTATTTCAGGTCTTTGTGTTTCATCTACAAGGTGGTGGAGATTTCCTTCAACTTCTGGTATCGTCTTGGTGAGCACCTGTATAAGACGAATGACCCAGCGCTGCATGGTGTCTTCAGGCCCTACATTCAGAGACTGCTGCACAGCCTGGCCCGCCACTGCCAGCTGGATCCAGACCATGTGAGCTGCTCTTCTTGTTTATACCAGGGCCCAGGTCCTATTGTAGGTTTAGCTTGTTTGACTGGAGATGAACCTGTGTGGTCAAATTTGATTTGGATAATCACAGGTTTTGCGTTCCTAACCTGTGTGGGTCCAAAGCAGATTGGTGGTGTTTTGTGGTTGTTTTTTTTGTTTGATTTTTTTTTTATTTTTATACCAAATTATGCATTTAATACGTAAGGAAGTTACTGAATCTTATAAATAATGAATGAATGAATGATGTGATTAGTTAACCTCTTAAACTGTGTTTGTGTGTGTGTAGGAAGGAATCCCTGAAGACACAGATGACTTTGGGGAGTTCAGGATGAGGGTGTCCGATCTTGTTAAAGATGTTATCTTCCTAGTAGGCTCCATGGAGTGTTTCTCACAGGTATAGATAGTTAAAATGATCCTGTGATAAACGTATAAAATTTTCAGTCTTTTGCTCCTTTGCTTATTCTTCATATTTTCTGTTTTTTCCACCAGCTGTACTCTACTCTGAAAGAGGGGAACCCACCGTGGGAAGTGACGGAGGCTGTACTCTTTATCATGGCTGCAATTGCCAAGAGCGTAGATCCGTAAGTGAGCTTTTCAAGCACGTTCACCCCCCCCCCCCCCCTCTTTTTTTTGTTCAACCGTTAGTTGCTTTATAGTTATTCCTCATTACTATAACTTTCATAAATTGCCCAGTTAGCATTGTTCTCTGTGTAGTTACTATAATAATACTTATGATTTTAATACATTTATAGAATGAAGGGATTAATCCATCATTTTTGAGCGTTCAGAATGTGACTTATTGTGTGTAGCTCTGAAATGTTTCCTGCTCTGTGTGTAGTGAGAATAACCCCACTCTGACGGAGGTGCTGGAGCAGGTGGTACTTCTCCCTCAGACAGTGCACATGGCAGTGCGCTACACTAGCATTGAACTTGTGGGAGAGATGAGTGAGGTGGTCGACCGCAATCCCCGCTTCTTGGGTGAGTATTGTCACAATGGGATTGTAACAGCTGTCTCCCCTTTGACTGATTTCAAGTTATAGCAGAAATAAGCTTAGCTGTTTCATAATTGTTAGAGCTTAAATCAGACCTGAAATTTCTTTTATTTATTGTAAAACCTGAACCTCAACTGAAAAGGCAGATTATCGCTCAGCATGCCAAAAAAATACAGGGGAGAGTTGCTTACTGTGTAACAAAAAATGGTAATAGCTTTCATTACATTAAAGTATTAAAGTATTAAAGTACTTGAAACTAAAATACAAAATAATGCTTTACTAAAATATGACCTATCCAAAATCATGTTTAATTAGACCTTAATACATTTAGTTGCTAAAAGTAAATTTAAAGCTTTTGAACAGCATCTTGTATTGTGAGCGTGTTTTTATTAGTATACATATATATATGTGTATATATAATGTTTATATATTTTTTGAATGCACTCTTAAAGCTCTTGCTGAATGATATTCATTTTAGTGAGGTATTAGACAGTTTAGTTCCATACGCAATTTCTACACACAGAACATGTCACATGTAACAAAAATATCTTGGCTAAACAAATCAAACTTCCTTTTTTCATTAATAAGTACTTTTCGGGGTAGGCCCATTGCTGTATTGTTTTCCCTTTAGCGTGGGCCTTGTGGAGCTAGGTGCTGAGTGGGTGACCTAAGCAAGCCAGATTAAATATCATTTATGGTAATGAAAGTTGTCAAGAGTAAAAGGGGGAAGCGCAGGGTAACGGAACATGAACTTTTAACCCAAACCGAAGCCAGACACCAATTTGGCAAAATATGGCTGGGTTTGTATATTTCAAGCTATCATCACTATATTGATACATGTAGTGCTGCTGCAAGGTGTATCTGTACTTTTGTCATATGGATAGTTTTAAACCTCACACTAGACACTAGTGTTCCCACACGTAAACATGACAGAACAAGTAGGGGAATGAAATATTCTACCTTATCACATTTATTGTACGTAGCTTAGATGAGATCGCAGAAGCGCAGCTGGTGAGCTGGCCTTGTTGTCTAAATCCATGACCTTTTCATCACACATGGGTTTGAAGCGGATCATAATCTAAAAGGATGCAAGAACATGTAGCAAGTATTTGATATTTGCCTGGGGGGTTATCGTCTCATTGCTGTGTCACTTATCAGATCCTGTACTGAACTACCTGATGAAAGGGCTGCGGGAGAAGCCGCTGGCCTCTGTTGCTGCCAAGGCTATCCACAACATCTGCTCAGTATGCAGAGACCACATGGCGCAGCACTTCCAGGGCCTGCTGGACATTGCCCGCTCACTAGACTCTTTTGCTCTGTCTACTGAAGCTGCCATAGGACTGCTCAAAGGTACAAGGCTCAGTGTTGTTCATGTGCTGTAAAAGTTGAATCATTGTAATTTCCTTCACTCCCAACTGTATCATTGTACATATCAGTTAACGGAGAATTCGATTGATTTGTAATTTCAACTCATTTCAGTTGACGTAAAAACATTCAGAGTCAGCTCCACAATCGTCACCACTCTGAATAATTCGGAGCAGTCTAGAACGTGGTTTCAATATCTAATCTCTCTGAAAGACTTTATTTATGTCTTAACCTCGTTATGTAGAAATTGTGGAATATCGATGAAATTCTCCTTTAACATTAGCCAGTGCTGGTTGCTAGGTTGAAAGCTACTTTCTTTATAATGGCAGACTATGTTAGTATAGAAATGGGAGGAGCAAATTTAGTTGTAGGGAGATGAGTGCAGGCCGCAATGAACCATTTCTTTTTAAAAGGTAGGTATGTGTTTACATGCAGTGTGTTTGATTTGTATTTTATTAGATCGCTTGAATATGAATGTTCTGCTCCTGCTGGTCTGTTCCTAGTGAATAATGTGGTGTAATTGGCTTCTCTCAGGCACAGCGTTGGTGCTGGCTCGGCTTCCTCTGGAGAAGATAGCAGAGTGTCTGAGTGATCTGTGCTCCGTGCAGGTCATGGCCCTAAAAAAGGTCTGTATTATGGTTGTTTGTTGTTGAGTGGCTCATACAGTGAAGCTTTGTCGAACAGACTGTTGCTGTAATACTGCTCTTAAGAGTTAAATAAGTGGGTGTTTCTGTTTGTGTGTGCAGCTGCTGGCTCAGGACTCCAGTAATGGAAAATCATCAGACCCCACAGTATGGCTAGACAGACTGGCAGTTATCTTCAGGTCAGACTCAACCCCTGCTAACTAAAGTTTCATTAACTGGAATTAACATTTCAGTCAGTCCCAGGATTGTGTTAGCAATTGTATTATCAGAATGACTTTGGATTAAAAACTGTTCAGATTTACACCTTCACATAGGCGTATTTAAAAATATAAGTGTAATCATTTAATTCCATTTTTCAAGTTCAGTCCAAATTGAGTCATTTGTCAAAGTAAGTGTATATAAAAGAAAGCAGATAACAGATGTGATGGGTCTCACCTATGAAAACAATGTGGAGGCATTGCTGTAATGAGAATTAGGGTGAAATAAATATAAATAAGCGTACAATTAAAAAAAAGGGGGGGCGGTCCTTTTAGCTTCAAGGTTGCTGTTCTTCGATTGTACATATGCAGCACAGTTACGGTCCACATGCTGTTTGTCTTTAAATTGAACATTTTTGCTGTTTATAGACACACAAATCCCATCGTAGAGAACGGGCAGACCCATCCCTGTCAGAAAGTCATCCAAGAGGTAAACTGCTCTACCACACAGCTTGTTTTGTCTGTATAAATAGAAAAGTGATGTAAACTGTTACTGTCTCCTAATGACTGTGGTTTCATCTTCCGTGGGTCTGTTTTTAGATCTGGCCTGTGTTGTCTGAGACTCTGAACACATACCAGGCAGATAATCGAATTGTGGAGCGCTGCTGCCGCTGTTTGAGGTTTGCTGTGCGCTGTGTGGGTAAAGGTTCTGCCTCCCTGCTGCAGCCTCTCGTCACACAGGTGTGTGAGAGTGTGTGAGAGTGTGTGAGAGTGTGTGAGAGTGTGTGAGAGTGTGTGAGAGTGTGAGAGTGAGTGTGTGTGTGTGAGAGTGTGAGAGTGAGTGTGTGTGTGTGTCTGACATTGTTCTGTGCTGTTTCAGATGGTGAATGTATATCAGGTCTACCCCCACTCCTGCTTCCTGTACCTTGGCAGTATCCTGGTGGATGAATATGGTATGGAGGAGGGCTGCAGACAGGGCCTACTGGACATGCTACAGGTACTGCTTGCTCACACAGTTTGCTGACAGTACTATGAGACTTTTTCATTGCAATCTATCTGTGAAGTAAGTCTTCATTTGCTTAAAATGATGTGTATATTAGAGTTGAGTAATTAATGCTTCTGTAAGTTATAAAAACAAAGGTACAAGACCCAAATAATATACGTAAATAATTAGTCGAAATCTTCCTGGAGCTAGATTATTTGGAGGGCTGTAATATAAGTATTTCACTTCCACAGGCGCTCTGTATGCCCACCTTCCAGCTGCTGGAGCAGCCCAATGGCCTGCGCAACCATCCTGACACTGTGGATGACCTGTTCAGACTCGTTACTAGGTACCAGTTGTGATCCTTTTGATTGTTTGCCATAATATCCACATTTAAACACTGAACACATTTGTGGGTTTTCCATTTACCTCTTTTGTATACATTTTTTAATTTTGCTTATTAATATGCCCAAAAAACCTGTATGGAAAAAGTGGAAAATTAAAAAACAATGCCTAAATATTATATATAAAATATAGTGTGTGTGTGTGTGTGTGTGTGTGTGTGTGTGTGTGTGTGTGTGTGTGTACACGTACATACAACCAACACATGGATGAGGTGGAAAATTCAGTGCATCTGAGAATGAGAATTGCAAAAAAAGGGGGGGGGGGAGAAGAAATATATAAGATTTAAAATAATAATAATAATAATAATAAAATTCAGAGGCGATGTAGTGGGGACCACAGACATTAAATTATTATTAGTCATCTCTGAACCCCAGTGGAATTGATTGTGTAGGCAATGAAGAAGTGTGGCAGCGATTTCAGCCTTGGTTAAATAGGTCAGTGCATGCTCTCTCTCTGAACTGTTAAGAGCTACAGACTGTTATATATGACACAAGCATGTCCTGCCTGACTTTGGCAGTCTTTTGAATGTAACCCCAGGTGTGTGTGTGTGTGTGTATGTGTGTGTGTGTGTGTGTGTATATATATATATATATATATATATATA